>OY997588.1:60848802-61396916 GCA_963921825.1 Erodium maritimum | reverse complement strand
GATACACAGCGTTGTAATTGGTTTTAAGATACAAAAGTTGCACCTTTCACTCAAAAAAAAAAGGACAAAACTAATAAGTCAATTCTAGGGAAAAAACGGTGTCATATTCAAATACCAAGTATTTCCAATATTTTCGTATCCGTGTTGTATACAATTCAATTCCACGTGAAGTCCCACGAGGTTTTCAACATGACTTTTATATCATTTCATTGACTCGTTTCTTAATTAATTATTATCTACAATTTTGAAGTCCCAAAAGGCTTCATAAATCTTTCAACTAAGCTGATAAATTAATCTCTCCCGCCTCCCATCAAATATTTGTTTAAGGTTTGAATGGTGTGATATCACACTGGTTCCAATTGTGCCTAATATCATATCTTATTTGACCACTCCACTCACTATATCTTACGAAGCCAAAGTTGCACCTAACTCTCTGCATATAAATACCCATTTCATTAGTGTAGCCTCTCCAAAACCATCTCATTCTTCTTCTTCAATCTTAAACCCTTACGCATCACACACCCAAGTATAAGCATTTCCTGATCAGTACACTTGATTATTCATGAAGCCTACTACTATGGTAGTATTGGTTACCGTGTTAGTGCTTGTAGCTATGGTGCTAGAAAGTGTGGCAATACAAGAAGACCACGACATGGAAGACGAATATGAATCGAGCATTGAGTCCTCGGGGATAGGGCGTGCACTTCTGCAGAAGAAACGCAACCGGAGGTTGACTTGTAGGAAGCAGCCGAGGATCTGTCTGGCCAAGGGAAGCCCCGGACCCAACTGTTGCAAGAACAAGTGTGTCAACTTGTTAAGCAACCGCATCAACTGTGGCAAGTGTGGTCGGAAATGCAAGTACAATCAAATATGCTGCAATGGCAAATGCGTAAATCCATCCTTCAACAAAAACCATTGCGGTGGATGCAACAGCGGCTGCCAAAATGGGGAGTTTTGTGTTCTTGGCCTCTGCAACTATGCATAGGACTTTTAGGGATGACAACTATTTTTTTTTTTATTCTCTTCTTTTTTTTGTATTCTTTGATTTTTGTATTCCCTATTTTTATTGAATGGGTAGCATGTTCTACAAATAGAAAGAACATGAAACGTTGGTGATATTCTTTTAGTAATATCAAATTATGATCATAGTTTGCATTCTGCTCAATAAGGAACCAGATCGTTAAATAGCTAAAGAGTTGGAGGATAGTTAATTCGAATTAAAGACTCGCTACTCGAGGTAGTTGAAAGTAAAACAGTTTAATACTCTAACATCGTTTAAATCTGTCTCTACAAGTTACAGTACCATCTTCAAAGTTCATCTAAGAACAGCGCAATCCTTAGCTCAACGTCTCGCCGGAGGGCCATCAAATCTTGAGGGTCTCGATGGCTAGCCCACGGATGTTCTTCAAATGGCACTATCAAATTTAACAACGGAAAGAAAGATTGGGGTCCGATAAATCAAAGCTACCAGTTGCCTCAACATAGAAAAAATGTCTTCTACAAACAATCGGATGGTCTTTGGAAAACACAAACCATTCAGAGAACGGCCCAAACAACCTCTTCATTTACAGGATTTAGATTCCCATCTCCCTCGACAATTGGATAGGGAGATCATTGTCTCTTCATCCATAACGTTCCGGCCAACATCAACAGTTCCAGATTACAAGAACCATCCAAGCACCAAACTCCAAATCACTTTTAATGAAGTCCCCATCCTATAACAAACCAAACACTTGATGTTGGATTCTAGTAACCACTTATTTTTCCGGATACATCACCCTCGAGAATACCACCGAATTCCTCATAAGCCATATTTTTCAAAGGATGACAAAGACAATCATGAGCTAAACTCGATTCCACATCCTGGAACCCGTACTGTACCAAATCAGTAGAGCCGATCAAAGATCAGATGACGTTACCCATTCCAATTGCCACCAACCCCAAATCTTGCCTTAGACAAACCATGAGGTTGGGCAATAGAACATGATTTGGTCTGCATCTTTTAAAAAACGAGTGACAAAGAGAGCATAACATTATAGAGAGAAAAATACGAACACCCCTAGCCTCCATAAAAACCATGGTCGGTAAAGCATTTTGAGCGGCCAACTAAACAAAGGTACCAACCTTAAAAGGGATCCGTGGAAGCCATAAGAACCTAGTCCAATCACAATGGGGAAGAGTACTAGGTTGGGTTAGCAGCTCATAAAAAAAAGATACAGAGAATCCATGACACATATATACAAGTTCAGTTCACATGCTAGGTTGCCATGAGTGAGATTGTGTGGACTCCAAATGTCCAAAATTGTCCTTGAGGGGAATCGAAGAGGAGCAAACAGATTATGGATGAGCCTTTGGTGTAGGTAGAGACAATATATAATGGTATGTACCAAGGTTGTGAAAAGCGATAGGTGTTAGTCGGACGGTGACAACTTCTAAACATTAATTGGGGACTATTAGGGCCTGTGTGTATTTTATTATCATTAATATTTTTAAGGGTTAATTTTTATTAACAAAATCGCGTGACCAATAATAAAGTTAGTGCATTTGTCATTTTTAAACATTCGGTAGTGTAGTATTCGAGACCAATACTTAAGAGTAAGTTTCTATATTTAACCTATTTTTAATTATTAATATATATACGAAACATATTTAATCAAAAAAATCAAAAAAAATTATTTTCAAAATATGTAAAAAATCTATATTTGATACAGTTTAATACATATATAAAATATATAATATATAAACAGCCGATCAAAAAAAAGTATTGGTTGTGTACGTGCACGTTAAAAAAGTATGAATTCTCTCTTTGTTAGGGTTTTAGCACCCATAGCACAGACGCAGCGCCGCCGTCCCTCCCGGCTACGGTCCGGTCATCCTCTACTACCATGGCAACCTTCTTTTCAACACGGTGCCACCAACTCGATCTCCCCATTGCGGCAATCCCAAACCCCCTCGTCCTCTCCTCTGATGCAGTCTTCGATGGATCCATCGCCGGTCAATCTTTCGCTCCCCACACCGAGGTCTCCGCCACCGGTTCCCGCCCCTCCTCAATTTCATTGTCGGGGGACCCGGGTTCAGGGTCTAGAACGACCCATCACCCCCAATTGAGAATCCTGATTTTCGGGTTTTATCGTGGAACGTCGTCCTCATAAGCAGCATCTCCTTCACCTCCTTCAAGACCACCGCCCCTACATCTTGTTCCTGTCTAAGACGATTTTGGTAGAGCATGAGCACCGACTTCTATCTCGTTCATCGGGGTTTCAGGGTCATTATTGTGTCCCAACATCGCCATCAAGACGGGGTCTAGCTCTGTTTTGGGTCACAGGGGTGAACGTCAGCATTAGGGGTTGGGATGATCACCACATTGATGCGGATGTTATGTTCGTTGGTTACGACGACCTCCGAATAACTGGAATTTATGGGGAAGCTCGTCAGGATCTTCAAAATCAGACTTGGGAATCTCCTTTGCCAACTGCACCAACCAACCCGACCTAATTGGGTTCTGACTGGAGATTTTAATGGTATCTTGGGGAACGATAAAACGACAGGAAGGTCTTATCCTCAGTACCTCATCAATGACTTCTGGACCGTGTTGGATGAGCTTGATTTAATAGATGTCCCTCTTTTTGGACATCAATTTACCTGGTCCCGAGGGCATACATACGATGCCAAAATCCAATCCCATATAGATAGACCGCTGGTCCTTAGTCTGTTCTATTACACCCTTCCGAACTTGGTATTGAGAAATACAAGTACAACGACATCTGATCACTGGCCTCTTCTTTAGTCACTAGCTCGCAATGTGGGGCACCGGACGCACCCTAAATCCAAATTTCACTCCCAATGAACGCAAGATCCGGAATGTGAAAGACTCATTAAGGAGAAGTTGGAAACGAATCAAATGACTCCGATGCGAGTTGTCATAAAAAATGTGGGCTCAGCTTTGGACATGTGGGGGAAGCAGCATTTTAAGAACATTACCAATATTAAATGGTGTCAGCGACGAATTGTGGAGTTGACTAGGTGGGTGGACCCCCCGGGTGTTAATCCGCGGGAAGCAATTCAAATTCACTATCAACGAGCCTTATGTATCCAGGAATCTTTTTGGTGCTAGAAAGCCAAACAGCACTGGCTAGCGGAAGGTGACCGGACTATCAAGTTCTTTCAAGCAGCCTTGGCGTACCGTAGAAAGATAAATGCGGTGGTCTCTCTCCAGAATACTCTGGGCCAATCGGTCACTTGGGACACTCGAAAGAAGAACCTGATTGGTGACTACTTCAGGGTCTTATTTGCCACGAGTTCTCCGAATCTGAATGATTTTCCGATTGTACTTCAGTCCCAGGTTACACCGGTGCATAATGCATTGTTGATGGCCCTTTTGTTGGCTCCATCATATGGTCCTTCTCCAACACCCCCATATGTGAACCCAGAAGAGTGTTTTCTCTATTGGAAATATACATATCCAGATAAGCAGCCAACCAAGGAAGCACCACCATCAGAAGACCCGTCTTAAAAGATGAAGTTAAAAGCAGCCAAAAGCAACCCAAACCCCAAATTTCCAAACCACATCAACCTTCCTCTCCTACCCCATCATCAAAACAATATGAAGCTGATGTTGAAAAGGATATTGCTTCTGTTGGGTCTTGATGGATGGTATAGAACAAAAATTCGAAGCGAAAGAAAACAACTCGAGAACATGCATAAATAACTACCAAGATTAGATTCACAAAACGAAATCGAAATCACAATTTCTTACCAAATAAAGAACATCAAGTAAGGAATAATCGAGCTTGATTCTCCAAGAAGCCTACGTATCCTCCTAGGAATCAAAGCCACGTAGTTCTTATCAAGAGGACTCAAGAACACACAAAAATGGAAGAAATGGAAGAGTTAGAGAAACCTGAATGAGAGAGGAGGAGTTCTTACTCTTCCTTTTGTGCGTTATATCTTATGTTGATAAGGATGGCTCTTATTTCATGTGATCGCATCAACATAATAAGATATTAGTATATTAGGACAAGGATGGCCTGAAGTGATATTAGTTAGTAGAGAATTGGTAGATTGAGGGTCCAATCTTAATGACACCGAAACTCCCAGAGATCCACTGAGTTGGAGACACGAACAACAGCAACGGGCATGAAAGCCCGACCCGTGCCCTTTGAGCATGACCCGCACCAGTTCGAACCCAGACCAGACCCGACCCAAACCAGTCAAAACAGAACTGTCGGGGCAGACATATCAAGAACTACCAGAGCGGACGAAACTCTGTAACTATGGACAGCAATGTTGGAGTAGGCAGAAGCTACTTCAAACGAGCAACCAATACCTGGAACTCCCAACTTCCGACGAGGTTAAGACCTTGATTGAAGCTTTCAGCTGATGCTCCATCATCCAAATCTTTGCAAACGGACGAGTAGGACTCCGCCGAGGACGAGCAGCTCCACGACGTAGGAATACCGAACGAAACCCTATGACCACAAGAAAGATGTACTTGCAAATCCCCTTGATGCTTGGAGTAGGTGAGGCTAGGCGCGCAAGATGAAGCAGAGGAGAACGAAATGGACGCATTTGTAGGATGTCCGACCAACCCCGACGAAGATCCATCGAACAGAACACACGCGCGGTGTCCATTCCCGAGCTGCCGCACTTGAAGAGTTATGGGCGAGTACTAAAAAGAAGAAAAAAGCGGTGGGGAGGGGGAGGAGAAGGTGCGGAACAGAGTTCACCACTGGCAACGTCATTGACTGGAGGCCAATACGCCGCCGGTGAGGAGAGGAGCAAAATGAGAGGGCTCTTGTAGAGCATCGACTAGGGTTAAGCATAGAGAGTTTAAGATTATTTCAGGTAAATTTAGGGTAAATTAATATTGGATACAAAAATAGAATTAATTAAAGTTTAAGATAATGAAGCAAAAAAAAAATTAGGATAAAAGATTTAAGATAAGATAGAATTATTCTTTTATTATAAATTAAAGATAACAAGCACTCATATTCCTTAGAAACAGTACTTGATGAAATATATCATGTCGTCTGGATTGATGAATGAATGAACTTGTGAAGTTACTATTGAACTGTGAGTCCCACATCGAGAAGTGTGTGGATAAATTGACCTATTGATATACATCTTGATGCCTCAACACATCAGTTCGAGCTTTTGTGTTGGAATGGGCTTTAACATGGTATCAGAGCTGGTTCGGCCCACGGCTTGTTTGTCGCCTCCACCCTGTGGTCTCCGGCCCATATGCAGATGTCCAGTCCTGCTATGGCCCACGTGTAGATGTCCAGTCCTACACGTGAGGGGGAGTGTTGAAGTGTGAGTCCCACATCGAAAGTGTGTGGATAAATTGACCCATTGATATACATCTTGATGCCTATACCCATCAGTTCGAGCTTTTGGGTTGGATTGAGCTTTAACATGGTATCAGAGCCAGGTTCGGCTCACGGCCCATTTGTCATCTCCACCCTGTGGTCTCCAGTCCTGCTATGGCCCACGTGTAGATGTCCAGTCCTACACGTGAGGGGGAGTGTTGAAGTATAAACCCACATAGGGAAAGTAAAAGGATAAAATGCTACTTATAAAGGCTAGGACCACACCCAACTAATAAGGCTGACCTTTTAGTTGTGGAAGCCCGACCCGATATAAGTGGCCTGTTTTAAAAATAACATGGTATCAGAGCTGGTTCGGCCTAAGGCATGTTTGTCACCTCCACCCTGTGGTCTCCGGCCCATATGCAGATGTCCAGTCCTGCTATAGCCCACGTGTAGATGTCCAGTCCTACACGTGAGGGGGAGTGTTGAAGTGTGAGTCTCACATGAAAAGTGTGTGGATAAATTGACCTATTGATATACATCTTGATGCCTCCACACATCAGTTCGAGCTTTTGTGTTGGAATGGACTTTAACAGTTACCACACAAAGTAAGCAAGACTTACCAAAAATGTAAGCAAGACTTACCAAAAAAAAGGTGACCCTGTCTTGACATGAAGATTTAATCAAATGTAGACATAATGAACATATAATCTATCAAGTATGTTTGATGCTTTCTTTATTTTTTTTTCTTCTTATTGAGTTGTATGTCTTTATTTCGTTTGTTCATTTGGGGTCGTTTTTGTTGCTCCTTAATCAATAAGACTTTTTTCTCCACTTTGGAATAAAACAATTATTAATAAAATCATCGTCTATCAAGAAATATCAATCTATCAACAAATATCAATCTATCAAGAAATATCAATGTATCAAGAAATGAAAACCTCAATATGCGTCGAAGAATTTTCTTTAGTGGAGGGTTGGCCAATTTATCAATTGAGGGATTAAGGTCAAGAATGAACTTATTTTTATGTTCTCAAGGAGTTTTTCCAAAGAACAAGAAGAGCGATGAGAAATTCAAAAGAATTTAAAGACCCAAAACAAAACAGGATAAAAACCTAAAGATTAGGATGTCTAAAGGATTAATGAATTTAAAGAAAACTAACATACCATTTATACTATTAACAGATATTAGAAAAAGGTGTGTGAGCTTGTCCGGGATGGAGTTCGCACCCGAGGTTGGCACCCACGGTCCCTATTGCTATGGCAATTGCATGATCAGTCGGTAGGTATCGTAGTGCGGGGGAAGAAGAGTTGGTGGTGTAAGTTGCGGAAAAGCCATGACACGGAAGCAGGCGGTGGAGGATGTGTGAAAATGGAAGCTTAAACTTTTTTGTAGTTTTTTTATCATATGAAATCTTGATATCACACTTTGTGATAAGTAGCCATTTGTTCATTTTTTTATAAGCTCGAAAATTTATTAAGAAAATCACACTTTCCAAGTAGGAAAGGGTCTAAAAGGTCAAAGACCAGTTCAACCGTTATAGGGGATCTCCAATAAGGGGAGCTAAAGGGTCCAAGCCTTTTCTTAAAAATACCAAACTCGAAAAAATCCTATTAGCCCGCTTTCTTCTTGGCAGCAAAAGCGCGAATTTTAGTCCACGCCTCAGTTCCAAGGGAAGGTGTTGCCACGCCAGATTGAGCCTTTGACCTGGTAAAGTGAAGCCGATCGGGGTTGTATTGACCTTTACGACTCAGCTTAAAGAGAACATCCTTTTAGTTATTGTCCTGCTCCAGCGACTGGAAGACCGCTCCAGAAGCTGAAACAAAGTCCCCCAACTCCATATGACCCATTAAATTCGGGTCAGTATGAGTCAGATCTATAAGGGTCGGGTCAACAAGGGTCGGGTCAACAATAGCATGGGTCGGGCCTGCGTGTGTCGGCTTAGTCGGTTTAGCTTGACTCACAAGTAAACCATTTTACTCCAACACGCAAATTCCATCCATACAATTCAACTTCAAATCTTCAAACTCTGCTCGATGTGATCCTAAAATCATGGAAAATTCATCCCCACAATCCACGAAGATATCACACCCAACAATTGAATCTGAATTGGATTCGAAATTCAAATGTGATCGTTCAACCAAAGATCTCCTCTGATCGCCGGAAAAATAAGTCACGTGACCGGAGGACAACGCCATCAATAGAGCAGACACGATGTTCGTTTTCTCACCATCATGCTCTGTTTGTTCATTTTTTTATACCACATTAATATTCTAGTATCGTTAACGTTTTTTATCAGCAAAGCATGTTTAAATTAAACCTCTTTCAAGGAGGAAGATGAGTACAATGAAGACTCTAGCTAACAACAAAAACAACAAACCATCACAAGAAGAATACAGCACCAGAAGAACCAACAACAACCAAACAACCAACCAAAACTAGAAATCATACGGCTTCATGCAGGAAGCCACAAAGAAGACGAATAAATAAAAAACAAAGGTCTTAAACCTAGATTTCACTACCAAGAAGTATCAAAAAAAAAATGAGGTCTAATACCTAGATTTCTCTACCATGAAGCTCACAGAGAAAAAAGTCGAATACCCAGGTTTTTCAACCATAAAAGCTCAATAAAACAGTATGCCACCTCTTAAAACCCCAAACCACACACTCGAAAAACCACCTGCCTGAAACTCAAACCTACCTATATAAACAAAAATATTGGTGCCCTCCAATTATGTTGACTTTTTTTAACGATGGTGCAATTTTATTAATATCGAAAGATTACATAGATGTGGCCCGAGTAAAAAATTCCCCGACCACGAGTAAAAGATTAGAATAGATGAACAAAAGTTATCCAACCCTTATCGGAGCATAACAGGCGAAAGCGGTATTTTGATGCCTTATAGGCCATGACAGAAAGCGGAGGGGGGAATGGGGTACCAGAGATCTTGATAGAACTCAACGGTAAAGGTGAAGTAGGGAGGCAGCACATCATACAGGGACCCCTCCCAAGGCCAGTCCCTGATGCATAACATGCCACTCATATCTCCTGGCGGGGCTGTTTCCCCTCCCTGAACTGTTCCTCCCAAAATAAACGAAATCCTTTCGATTAGCCAGAGCCATAATCGTGAAAGGGGACGAGGCGGTTGCGGCAATGGAGGCCAGGGAGGAGGATGCGCCGGCTGCTGTAACTTCAGGGACGCCGTAATGGACGGTGGTGGCATCAGAGACGGCGGCGGCATCCGAGGCGGCGACAACAGCAGGGGCGGCGGCGGCCTCAAGGACGGGAATGGCAGCATCAGGGTCGGCGGCTGTAGACACCTTAATCCCTGGGGCAGAGGAGAGACCGAAACAGGTCGGGAGATGCTCCGTTGGTGGCGGGAGGCGGCCAACATCGCGGTGGCTAGGGATGGCTTGAAAGAAGCCCTAGTAGAGTAAAATTTCGCAGGATCAAAGGAGAGATTGGGAAGCACGGAAAAGAAGAATCACGACATAAGCTATGTCAATTGTTATAGCCATATTCATGGAAGTGTAGACGGGGGCAAGATTCCCAAACCTCTAGCAGAGCCCAATTATGTTGACTAGTTGCGCCATCTTTACCAATATTTTCCTGTTCAATGATTTGGTGCAGTCAACAGTTTGGTTGATCATAAACCATACAAACAATTGTCTGAAAACATGAAACAAAATGTCAATGGACCAAACTAATAAGTCAATTCTAGGGAGAGAGAACCGTGTCATAATCAAATACCAAAGATTTTTAATGCATTGCTATCGGTGTTGTGTACAATTCAAATCAACGTGAGATAGAAGATGATTTGTTTATTATTTCATTGTTAACTACAGTTTTGAAGTCAATTAAATTCAACAATAAAATTAATTTCTCTCCCGCGTCCCACCAAATGTTTGTTTAAGGTTTGAAATGTCTGATTCGGAGATGTCACATATATAATTGGTTCCAATTCTGCCTAATATCTAGGCGATATTTGACCACTCCACTCACTAATCACTATAACTTTGCAAGCCAAAGTTGCACCTAACTCTCTGCATATAAATACCCATTTCATTATTGTAGCCTAAAACCATCTGATTCTTCTTCTCTCTTATTAAACCCTTACGGAACACAAATCTCTGATACGTACACATATAATTCATTCCCAAAAGGTGTTTACTAAGATCACTAAACTTTGTTATTCATGAAGCCTACTACGATGGTAGTATTGGTTACCATGTTAGTCCTTGTAGCTATGGTGCTAGAAAGTGTGGCAACACAAGAAGACCACGACATGGAAGACGAATATGAATCGAGCATTGAGTCTTCGGGGATAGGGCGTGCACTTCTGCAGAAGAAGCGTAACCGGAGGTTGACTTGTAGGAAGCAACCGAGGATCTGTCTCGCTAAGGGAAACCCCGGACCCAACTGTTGCAAGAACAAGTGTGTCAACCTGTTAAGCAACCGCATGAATTGTGGCAAGTGTGGTCGCAAATGCAAGTACAATCAAATCTGCTGCAATGGCAAATGCGTAAATCCATCCTTCAACAAAAACCATTGCGGTGGATGCAACAGCGGCTGCCAAAATGGGGAGTTTTGTGCTCTTGGCCTCTGCAACTATGCATAGGACTTTACGGATGACAACAAATTTTTTTTTTTTTAATTCTCTCCCTTTTTGTATTCTTTGATTTTTGTATTCACTGTATTTATTGATTGGATAGCATGTTGTTCTACAAATAGAAAGAACAAGAAACGTGCGTGATATTGTTTTTGTAATATGAAATTATGACCTTGTTATTTTAAGGGTAATCTTCATCTCATTCACCTAAAAATAATTAGGTTTCACCTCACTATCCTAACGAAACTTTTAGTTTCATTTTAATACCCGTCGTTAGCTTTCCATCCATTTTTGGACGGAAAATGGTCATGTGCAAACATAATCCATATTTTCTTAAAATGACCTTATTGCCCTTTTGGTCTCTTAAAACCCTAGCACCTTCCACTTCTTATTCCTTCCTCGTCCCTTTCTCTGTTGCAGCACAACTCCATCAACTCCATCTTTAAGCCAGAGACCACAACACCATCTCCACGAACAACTCCACGACCGCCGCTCCTTCCCCATGCCTCGACATCACCACCAACGAAATCCACATCCACGATCGACGCTCCGTTTCCCCCCACCTCCTCGGTGACTTCGACCTCGCAAACGGGGACCTCAAAGGCTCACTTTCCATATTTGGATTGTGGAGCCGGAGCTCTTTTTTTTATCAGCAATTTTTTAAAATTTTATAACCCTAGCCTTTGAAATAAAGGTCTAGGGCAATGGAAGCCCTTAATTAAACATACAAAACCAGGTACCACATTGGTCCCTCCAATACAAGTGACTTTGCTTACACCACAAGGCACCTAAACGGGTCTAGAACCGAAGGGAAACCTGTACAAAACCCTACTTACAACCAAAGGCAACTATGTAACTTACCAAATCCCACCCCAACAATAGTCTATGATGCAGCAACAAACAAAATGAACATTTCCATGTATATAAAAAAGCAACAGCACCATCCCCTTTTAGCTATCCAAAGCATCAACTGATTTAATCTTTTCACCAAAAAATTAGTTCAAGTTCTTCACAAAACTGTCCTGCCTTCACCTGTAGATAACGAACAGCACCACAAAGTGATCTGCAAAGATAATATCAGCAAAATACTCAAAACCTACCTAATCTACCCCCTCTGTTCAAAATTAAAACACTAGACACCAAGTTCCCATGCTCTCAGAGAATTAAAACCCCAACAATCCTCCCAGTCTTCAGACCTCTCTCACAACACTCCCCAACACCACCCCTAACCCTCCCATAACCCCAAACCCCAATGTTCCATTCCACCAAATTATACACTTGTAGGGATCAAACCACCCAAAGTAGCAAGAGAATTTCTCTTATAGAATTCCTTAGGATTATTGATCCCCCACCAAGTCAAAACTAGACACCAGACATGCCAAGCAAAGGGACAACCAAGAAATAGATGGTCTAATTCTTCAGGATGTTCAGAGCAAAAAGGACACCATATGTTGTTGGAATATAAACCTCTATAGAGTAAAAAGCACTTGGTTGGCACTACATTTATTCAAAGTAGCCATATGAATGCAGCAATTTTTGGAGGTACCTTTGGCTCCTAAAGTAAAACAGGCCAAATGAGATCCTCATCATACTCCAAGTCCAAATGGTGATACATTTATGAACTGAAAATCCCTTATGATCAAGCACCCATGACACCTTATCTGGGCCAATATTAGAAAGAGACACATTGTTGATCAAATCACACAAAATTTCCAGATCATCTTCCTCCTAACCCCTCAACTCCCTCCTAAAGATCAAAATCCAATCACCATTTACCCACACCTGGGAGAGAATGTCTTGCTTCTGTTGATTGAGATGATATAGCCTTTGAACATGACATTTAAAGGGATGTCAGAGATCCATAAATCTTCCCAGAAGATGATTGTATTCCTGGAGTTAACTTTCGAAGTGAGTCCTATAACGCCAAAAGCATTTGCAAATTTAGGACAATCAAGGAGGGATTGTATGTGTCTCAGATACCCTTGACCATTTTGTAGAGGAAATTTTGACAGATCCCAAGCTGAATGGTCCCGACCATATTTAGAGCATATCAACATCTTCCAAAGAGAGTCTTCTTGTACAGCAAACCTCCACCACCATCTTGCCAACAGTGCTTTATTCATGATACTCAACATCTTTATCCCCAAACCCCCTGCATTCGTAGGCCTGCAAACCAATTCCCATCTCAGTTTGTGGAGAACCTTCTTTGATAATGTGTCATTCCATAGATACCTCTTTTGCCACTTCTCCAACTCTTTAATTACCCCTTTTAGTGCTTTATACAGAGACATGTAATAGAGGGGCAAGGAGCTCAAAGAAGACTTGATCAGAGTCACTCTCCCCCCAAAGTCCTAGACTTGGATTGCCACAACCTCAGTTTATTCTTGAACTTGTTTATGACATGTTCCCAAGTCTTTAACCTTCTAGGATTTGCACCTAAGTGAAACACCAAATATTCAAAAGGCAGATGCATTTAGCTACACCCCAGTATCCCTGTGACTTCCTCCAGACTTAGAATTTTAGGATTGAGGAGAAGAACCTTAGATTTATGATAATTAATCTTCAAACCAGTTGCCTTTTGTAGGATGTTGAGAGTATGCTTTAGATTAATAACTTGTTGTCTTCCAACTTTTATAAAGATCAAAGTGTCATCTGCAAACTGTAAATGAGAAACCTCAGGTCCACTGTCACTACACTTGACACCTGCAAACATCTTGTTAGAAGTCCCCTTGACCATGAGTTGATGGAGGCTTTCTGCTACTAAGGCAAATAAAAAGGGAGAAAGAGAGCATCCTTGTCTCAAATCCCTCAATAGTGGAAAATCTTCTGAAGGAGATCCATTGATTAACACAGAAGACCAAGCCTTTACACAACCAGTTATCCAATTTCTCCAGATAGTACCAAACCCCATGCATTCCAAAAGTTTTTGTAAGGCCTCCCAACATATGTGATCATATGCTTTCTTAAAATCAATTTTGAAAATTAAAACCTCTTGTCTGGTTTCTTTGATAAAATGAATTAGTTCAGTGGCAATCAAGACGCCATCCATGATTTGTCTACCAGAAATGAACCCTGATTGAACATCATGCACAAGATAATTCATCAAAGGTTTGAGTCTAGCTGCTAGTACTTTAGAAAGAATCTTATAAGTACTATTTATAAGACTAATAGGCCTAAACTCTTTAAAGGATAAAGGAGCATTGTTCTTGGGGATTAGAGTAATGAAAGAAGAGTTTAAACCCTTGCCAAGAACTCCACCATCATAAAAATGATCCATCAATGTCATAACATCATCTTTCACTATTGAACAGCAAGACTAATAAAATTTTAATGAAAACCCATCTGGACCTGGGGATTTCTCTCCACTGCAAGATTTAATGGATTCCCAAACTTCTGACTCAGAGAAAGGTGTCTCTAAAAATTGTGCTTGAGCCACTGAAATAGATTTGAATGGTAAGGAGGACAAGTCTATGCAAGATTCAGTAGATCCTCTGAATCTAGAGGCAAAGTGCAGTTTTGCTACCTCTTTAATGGCTGTAAGAGTAGAAAACATCAAGTCACCTTCTTTAATCACTGTGATCTTCTTTCTAGCATTGCTGAAATTTGCCACCAAATGAAAAAATTTAGTGCATCTATCCCATCCTCCTTGGACCATTTATGTCTGGCTTTTTGACACCATAATCTTGCTTGCAACTTAAGTTTCTGAATCAAAATAGCTCTTAGACATGCTCTATGACAAATATCAGTAGCAGTAAGTCCCCTGGCTTCAAAATTAGTGTCAAGCACATTAATCTCTTCCTACAAACCTACAATCACTTTGTCCAACCAACCAAAAGTATTTATATTCCATGTTCTATAATAAGACTTGAGGGATTTAAGCTTGAACCACAGCTTATAAGTTGGAGAACCCATGACCTGGATGTTGTCCCATCAATTTTTTGGTGTCAGATAAGAAAGTATGATGCTTTAGCCAAGCATTAATAAACTTAAAAGGCCTAGGCCCCCAGTCCACCACAGGATTATAGAGTAAAATAGGTTTATGATCTGAGATGTTCCTAGGCAGACATGTTTGAGAAAGATTACTGAAATTGCTTAAAAATTGAGGGGAAATTAGGAATCTATCAATCCTAGAAGCCATGTTCCTGGAATTGTACCAAGTGTACTTCCCTCCAATCAACTGTAGATCAATTAAGTGCAAATCATCCAAGAAATTTCTGAAAGCCCTGAGACTAGTAGAAGAATAATTTTGTCCTGACTTATCTGCTGGGTCCAAAATGGCATTGAAGTCCCCAACAATTACAAGCTCCATATATAAATTGGTTACCTTTGAGCCAATGTCATGCCAAAGAAGTGTCCTAGAAGACACCAAGCAGGGAGCATATACATTAATCACATATATACAAATATTGAGAGGTAAATAACACCCTAACCAGTATAAGGCATGCTCATCAATGTTGTGTGAGTGATGGTCAAAGACTTCCTTGTTCCAAATGGTAATGATACCCCATAGTTACCAATAGCAGGAACAAATAAGGCCTCATAGGAGTTGTTAAATCCACAGCTAGCAAGAAAGTACATAGGGATAGTAGATAACTTAGATTCTTGGATTAACACAATAGAAGCATTTTGCTTGGCACACAAGTTTATGAGAGCTCTTCTATTCTGGCTAGAAGAAGCTCCTTGCAGATTCAAGGAAATGATCTTCATGGAGACGAGAGTCTCTGAGTGGGAAGACTCTGAATCTCTCCTTCCTCCTCAGGTCCCTCTAAATCACAATAATCGTCTTCTGAATTGGTTTCCAACTGTATTGTTTGGTTTAACTGTGGTGTTGTTGGATGGAGTGGATTTTGTAAGGTTTCAAAGAATGACTCTCATGTTGTTTAATCTCCAAAATGACTCTCATGTTGTTGATTTTGTAATGTTTCTGAGAAAATTTGCAGAAGTTGTTTGTTGGAAGCAAAATGAAAAAATAAAAAAATAAACAAATTGGGGTCATCTAGTATTGTTTCATGGTGCTTGGTTTAGGAATCAAGAGGTTGTAGATTTATTTCCAATGGGTAGTGATTGTGTTATTCTTCTTTGGTTGATTGTTCTTCTATAGGGAATCAAGAGGTTTTTAATGGTGGGGTTGATTGTTCTGCTCTGGTATTGTTCTTCTCTGGTTCGATTTAAGGCTATGGGTGAGGAATTGGGGATCGGTGGAGGAGATGGACTGAACAAAAGAAAAAAAAAAGAATTCATTTAATAAAACTATTTTTTATTAGAAAAATGATTTTTTTAAAATTAAATCAGACTTTTTAAAATGAATCTGATTTTTTTAAATAATAATTTATTTTTGAAAATTAAAAAAATCTGATTTTTTAAAAATAATAACTAATTTAAAAAAACAAATATGATTTTTAAAAATAAAAACTATTTTAAAAAAAATATTTTAAAAATATAATCTGATTTTTTATAAATTAAAACTAATTTTAAAAAAAATCTGATTTTTTAATATATAATATTAATTTTTAAAATAAAAAATAATTAAAATTAAAAAAAATTAACAATAAACTGATTTATATAAAATAAATAAAGAAAAATAATTTTTGAAAACTAATGCCATGCTTTTGAAAATTTGAGTGTTGGGTGAGGAGTATTTTTGGACTTTTTAATGATTTGGATGGAAAAATGGATGAAAAATAGAGAGAAACTAACGGTAGGTACTAAACTGAAACAAAAATGATAGTTAGAGTAGTGAGTTGCAACAAACTATGGTTATGGTAGTGAGACGAAATGCAACTATTTTTAGGGTAGTGAGGTAAAGTTTACCCTTATTTTAATACAACAACCATCGACCACCATGGACCGATCCATATTGTTTGCATTATGCTAAATAAGGAACCTGATCGTTAAATAGCTAAAGAGTTGGAGGATAGTTAATTCGAATTGAAGACATGTTACTAGAGGTAGTTGAAAGCAAAAAAATAAATAAGAATAATAATCTCAGCCAGCGGGACCATTACTACCAATTCCAGCTCGATCTTGTACGTCGTCTGAGCAAATAAAGTGGTGTCATACTAAGAATTCGAGTTGATATTGGAGCTCCGAAAAATCGGGATTCCAATAATGTATTCTTGTGACAAAAAACGATTCCTATAAAGTTTGACCAATAAGGAGTTGGAATGTAGAGAGGGTGGTCAATACTAGTGATTCACCTCCTTTTACCCTTCATATCTAAAATATCAAGTGGGAGCTCCCCTTTTCTTCTTTACATCAACCGACCAACTCGGATTGGATCTCCAAGCACCAAACTCCACATCCGTTTTCAAAAAGTCCACATCTTGTCCGAGTTGGTGGCAAAGAGGAAGACACGGGCCAAGATGGTAGAACTTGGACTTGGCATGGTCAAGGCCCACAAGAAGAGCTTGACATGGCCAAGTTGGGCTTATGCCACCTAGGCGATGACGTTGGCACGAATCAAGGAATGAGACGCCATGTGGACGGACACATAGGTAAGGGGACAAGATGGAGGAGAATGGGTGATTGGGATCTCCTCATTTAAATCCTGATTTGGTCAACTTGAATAATTCGAAATCTAATCAAATCATATTTGATTATTTCTTTGATTGTTGTAATCCAAAGGATCATGAAATATCTTGTTGGAGTAGTATATATAGGTGGTAGACCATTGTACTCACTTACTACACTAACTTAAGTATTGGTCACACGATTCTGTTAGTAAAAATTGACAAAATATTATATTATGTTAGTCATATGACCTCATGTGTCATTTAATGGATGATAACATGAATATTTTGCTCTTACTTATTTGACCTTTATACATTTTTTTAAGGAACATTATCATTGTACCCTCGTTATTTTTCCTTATAAAATGTATAGAGATCAAATAGTTAAGGGCAAATTCGTTATTTTACAATCCATTAAATGAAACACAAGGTCATATGACTATCGAAATGGAATATATTTCATCCGTTTTTATTAACAAAAACGCATGACCAATACTTAAGGTAGTGCATTTGTCATTTTGAAACGTTGGGTAGTGTAGTGTTCGCGACCAACACTTAAGAGTAAATTTTGATATTTAACCTTATTTTTAATCATATATATATATATATATACGGGTGCAATCAGGTGCGAACCATGGCTTACGGTGCGAACGTGCGAACCTGCTGGTTTAGTGTATCTGGTTTGCGAAAATAGTGTTCTCAGTTTGCGGTGTTTTCGCAAACCATATTTTTCTCAAGATAAAATGCTTTTTTTTCAAACTTCTTTTCCGCAAACTGGGATGCTTATTTCCGCAAACCATATTCGCTATTTCCGCAAACCAGATACACTATTTTCGCAAAACATATATTTTCTCAACATAAAAATGCTGTTTTTTCAAACTTTTTTTCCCGCAAACTGGGATGCTTATTTTCGCAAACCATGTTCGCTATATCCGCAAACCAGATTTGAGGTTCGTAGGTTCGCACCGTAAGGGAGGTTCGCACCTGATTGCTTCCATATATATATATATATATATATATATATATATATATATTAGACATGCTTATTATCGGGCTTTTGGAACGGTAATCATGGTCCATCCAACTTCAATTAATGGAAAGAGTCTGGAGGAAGCCTTGGTTTTGATCGACATGGTTCCTGGTTTCGAGGGCCAGATGATTGAGGTTTTTTGGAAAGTGAAGAGTTCTTAATCAAGGCCTCCCCACCAGATCCAGACCAGATTCCAAACATACCATTTGAAAGCTTGTCAAGGTGGGGTGAAGACTCAAATTCCTCTAACATTGAGTGTCAAGATGAAGGTCTTTCACCGGGCGACTTGTCCGATAAGGCTGAAGATTACCACGTGGATAGTTCCATTGCTAGGGTCAAGGAACATAGGGGTGATTTTCCAAGAGACTCTCATAGTGAAGTTCGAAGGACGGGGGTGGAAAAGGGAGTGGTTGAAGTGGTGTCGAACACGCCGGTGAATGCTGATTCTAAAAGATTAGTTTTGAGTGATATGTTTAGGCGTAAGAAGAAGCGAATGGTGAAGGGAAGGAGTTATGTGCGAACTCGAGTTCTGTTTTAGACCGAACTCTAGTTGAAGACATCTATAGGCCTAGGCCAAGTACTGGGTGAAAATTAAAAAGCCAGATCAGGTTGTGTCTAAGGCCTAGGCTTATTGTAATAAGTTGTGTTTTAAATCACAATTCAGCGTCAAACAGTTTCGGTGTGATCTTGAAACACTTGACACATAATTGTGGTCGTCCGTCTTTGACTCTAAACTAGAACACGTTTCTTCCACGCCACATAGAGAGGATCTGAGAGGACATCGAACACCTTCTTGTTGTGGAATGTAAAAGGTGCTTCTTCGCCTCAAAAGAGGCGAATGGTGAGGAACGTAGAAAAAGCAAGACGTAATGGGTTTTGTTATGATTCAAAAGTATAAATTTGATAAATGGAGTGTTCGGAACATATTATGCCAGTTATAATTGTTGGGGATTTTAACTCAGTCTTAGATCCATCTGAAAGAAGGGGACTCTCTTCTCATAGAAGATACATGTAGGCATTTGATCATTTTATAAATTATATAGATTTTACAGACTTGCCAATGGTGGGTGCTAGGTACACAAGGTATGGTCCATCTCAAAAAGCCTCAAAACTTGGTAGGTTCTTGGTGAATGTTGATGCTCTGCCTAGATGTATTTCAGATCATAGGTCAATCTTCCTGTTTGTGGAGGAAATGGATTAGGGGGCCAGGCCGTTTAGGGTTTCCATGCTTGTTTATACGATGACCGGTTGCTACCTTTTATGGAAAGGTTTTGGGCAGAGAATGTGGTTACAAGGGCACCGGGGAACTGTTTATGGAGCATATTCAAGGATCTTAAAGGTGCCTTGAAAGACTGGAACCTCACAATGTTTGGAAGGGTGGACAAGGATGTGGATAGGTTGGTTCATGAAGTAGTGACATGGGACTTCTTGTTGGAGATTCGACCGTACTCAGATGAAAAACTCAATACCTGTGGGCTAGCTAATGCCCTGTTAGTGCCAAAATCCAAACTGCTAGAGTTGATCTGGAGGCAAAAATCCAGAGTTCAGTTGCCAAAGGAATGGGTTAGATATTCGAGATTTTATCACCTGATGGAGAACTTCAAGGCTCTCAAAAAAACGCATCTCATAGATTGTGGTAGATGGAGTAACTTTTTCTGAACCTGTTAGAGTGAAAGAAGCTGCTAATATATTTTTTGGGCGTCACTTTTGTAAGAAATCATGGTCCCTTTGGGAGATCCCCAATTTACCTATCTCGTCTTTGTGTGATGCCCAGCAACAAAGCTCGGAGGCAATCTTCATGGAGGAGGAAGTCTTATAGGCTTTGAAGGATTGTAGTGGGTCGAAGGCACCGAGCCCTGATGGGTTGTGTATGCTCTTTCTTCAAAATGGATGGGGTTTCACGAAAGGTGATATCGTGAAGTTTTTTCAAGTGTTTTTCAATGGGAGTATGTTGGGACAAGGGATAAATTCCACTCCTATGACTCTTATCCTGAAGGTAGATAGATCGTCTCTTTTGTGTATTTTGGTCCTATTAGCCTTGTCTCGGCTATTTACAAGTTGTTGGCCAAGGTTCTTTCCAAGAGGCTGAAACGTGTTGTGGGGCAATTGGTTAGTGATACTCAATCGGGGTATGAGCCAAAGACAGATTTTTGATGGGGTGTTGATTGCGTTTGAATTGGTTTAATTATTGCACAAGTCAAAAGAGGAGGTTCTATTGTTTGAAATTGATTTCAAGAAGGTGTATGACTTAGTTAGTTGGATTACTTGGATCACATCTTCTCGGAAATGGGGTTTGACTTTTTTTGGAGAGGTTGGATGACGGACTGTTTTGTAGCTCATATTCAGGTGCTCCTAATTTTTTTTAAGTAAAGGGGTTTGTTTTCGATTAATCACTGAATATCAAAGACATACATCAAAGAGAAAAACCCAAAGTAATGGACGGTATCCCCGTCCTCAAAATCAAGAATTTGACTTGACTTACGTGGATAGGAAAAACATATTCTACAAACAACCGTAGAATGGAATGGTAACCAAAGATGCACACAACAATATAAACCAGGGATCTAAATACCAGTGACGTTTGTTGTCCTGGCTCGGGGGAGGTCTAAGATGATCACCCCAAGGAACATGACCCTTCCAAATGAGACCCAAACCCATTTGAGAGGAAAAGAAGTCAAATCTCCGAACCCTATTATGGCCTAACATAATTCCCGACAAGGCTATTTACCAGCTCTCGTCATTGAAGATGGGAGGACAGTGTTGGGTTTTCCTTACACCAGCGGGTTAATCTTCAACACACCCCAACCGCCATATATCAGCCCTTGCAACGTCACCGATGTCTTAGCCACTCCAACGTTGAAAAGAAATCGACCGGAATCCTCTCCTATTGTCCTATCACACCGCCAAAAAACTTACGCCGCCTTCGCGCTGCGTCTTGTAGGCCGTATCCGTCGTTCTGGATCTGCTTCCACAATTGCTCACCTTCTTTCGTATCGAACATGAAACATGCCACACAAATGGTCATGAAACCGCCGCCATGAAGAACACCTTAAGCTAGATCCAGATCTGGCGCTCATTTGTTCCCCTCCGTGAAGCCAACGAATCTTAGCCTACATGAGGTTCGACTTCGTCACAGGCACTAAACCAAGAGCTGTCCTTTGTGGTCGCATGGATCAGGAGGCGAGGTCGTCTCTATAGCGAGTTCAAACGATCTTCGAATCTATATCTCACCGCCCTCTATTGTCCTCTTCGATGCTCCAGCTCCAAATACCACTATCGTGGCCTCACCATTCTTTTTAATATAGTCGTGACCTCTTCTTGACCAGCCAAACAGGTCGTATGTAGTTTTTAGTAGAATCATTTTTAATTTATTTTATGATGTTTAAATTGCTTACCTGATTTTTTTTGGTGTGCTTTTGTATACATTTCTAGTATCTCTCTTTTTTTAATCTAGTTTATTGTAAAAGTTGGTGTAGAATTATGTAACGTGTAGTGTTTATTTCAGTAACACAAATATTTATGTAACTTTAGGATCGATTTTTGTAATGTCTTATGTATATGTATTTTTTTGAAACTTGATGTATGAATCTCAAACACAAGTATTTGTATAATTTTCTGTGTAGATTTTTGTAACTTTAGGTGTAGATTTCTGTAACATTTGATAAATAATTTTGTAAAAATCCATAGCATATTGTATTTAATTCTTAAACTCAAAGTTTAAATTTTCATAACACCGTGTATAAAAAGTTATACCATCAATATACAATCTGTAATATTTGATATATAGGAGATGCGGAGACGAGTTCGGGTGAGCCTATCAGCCACACAAGAGTTTGGGTGCTAGGGCACGTCCTCCTTCACCGTGGAGGAGCTTGATATGTACGAGATACGGTCTATCAGGTTTATGTTCGGCGACCCTAAAGGAAAAGTCCATGTGGAAGTTGGTAAGAGGGTCAAGGTCCCGACAGTTTGGAACAGCCAGCACTCAAAAGTTGTAGCACAACTCCGACAACAAAGAACCTTGAACCCAAACTGGAAAAAACTACAGCAACCACATGAATAAACCCAATTGAACAAACTAGAGATCCCTCCAAGCGAAGACCCCAAATAAAACTCACATCAACCCCCTGAACAAAAACATCTAAGAAAAAAATATCCCACACGATAAAAGGCAACAAAATCAAAGCACTAGAAGAACCCAAGAGACTAACAAAGATTCATCAGCAGATATAATTTCTCCCTTGAAAAAGAGAGCAAAGCTTACCAACAAAAACAACCAACAAGAAATCTGGAAGATGCTTATGCATCAAGCCACTGAAGCTCCTCCTCTATTGAATGGAATGTCACTTTCATTTTCTTTTTCTAGATCTAGAAATTCATATTTAGAGCCCACTTCCAGATCTACACCTTTTTTTTTGTCCTCCAAAGAGTTGAGTTGCTACAAAATAGAATCATCATCATGTTGGGTCTCGAGTTTGTGGACAAAACAAACACAAAACGCAACGGAAATTAATCACAAATCAATCGAGAAGAAGCTACTAAATATTGAAGAACAAGACAGAAATTTCAGCAAGAGTTTTTGTGCATTACCTTATAGTTTTGATGAGAATTGAGAAGAAGAACACCAAACTTTGAATGTCTTGAGACCCTTGGACGCTTACGTATCCTTAACGGAATCAAAGTTGACGTATTTCTTGAGTTTGTAGACTCAAGAACATGCAACAATAGAGCTTTCTTCCTCTAGGGGTGTTCGGCCAAGGTGGGAGAAAAGATGAAGTTGTTGTGCATGTTTTTTCAAGCCTTGCATGTTATGAAAATGTCAACCCTCTTACATGTTGAGTTAAGTGGATTGAGTCATCACACTTATTCCCCACCAAGAGAGAAGTGTCCATGCAAAAATGCAAGGTGGACTTAATAAACTAGTGGAAATATGGTCCAACCCACTTTGATTAACAAAACTGCTTAGTCAAACTTTGACTTTTGCTTCTTGTTGGGCTTTAGCTATATGGGCAGGCCATGGGCCGAGCCCATCATGTTCTACCCGTCCACTATGGAAATTCCCGACACGACTCCCTTCAATCCAAGCTCTGTTGCGTTCTTATCGAGTTACAAACCTTTGATGAGACACTTAGGTCTATGCATGTAGGTAAGATCAACGCAAAGTCCCACTTTACTTGATCTTACCCTAGTGGAAACTAACGTGACTTAGTTTAGCCTGACACTGCATAACGAATCGACCCTTTCGATTCTGACCTTTCTGTCGAACTTGTCATTCTCCTTTTATCTCTGATATCCTGATTGAGATAACGCACAAAGTTGTCATCCTTATTATTCTCAATCACTGTTCCTTGATATATGTGATGACTGAATGTATGATACCCAATATTGTGTGTATGACCATGCTTTTTCTTCAATTCTCTCGATCAAGCGGCCATGAACCAGATATTTTTCCTATATCGTAGTATGAAGAATACATCCCTTAGCCATCTCTCGTGTTACTCATGATGTCATTTCCCAAGCCAATCTTGGCCGTTATGGAAGACAGTCACGGTGCAACGTTAGGCTTTCAGGTCAAACTCAGTTGTTTACTGCATAGCAACCACAGAGACTCCTCGGTCAAAGGATACGTGACAACCTACGACTCTGAATATGTTCATGACTTAATATAAGGAACATATTAAGGTCGGGTCATCAAATATTATGTCCCACATGATATCTATGATCAGACTCTAGAACGCATTCCAATGGCCAATAGAACGTAAGCCATCAAGAGTCAGCTTTCATACTAGTCGCTTCTAGTGAAGACTATTGACTAGGGACTTCATGGAGTATGATCCATCTCGTTAGTCTTAGTGTCGTAGTCTGATCATAAACGTCCAAATGTAAATATCATCGTTGGAAATATAATAAAGCGGCTTTTCATATTAATTAAGAGTTGGAGTAATATATCGTGTGTGTTTCCGATCTATGCCCACAATGCGAATAGAACTATAGATTATGATGGATCACACTCGATAAGGGTTCCTAGTCAATAGTCTTCACTAGAAGCGACTAGTATCAAAGATGACTCTTGATGGCTTACGCTCTATTGGTCATGAGAATGTGTTCCGAAGTCTGATCATAGATATCATATGGGACATGATATTGGACGACCCGACCTGAATATGTTCCATAGGTCAAGTCATGAACATATTCAGTGTCGTAGTTTGGCAGGTATCCTTAGACCGAGGAGTCTCTTTGGTAGCTATGAAATAAACAACAGAGTTTAACCTGAAAGCCTAACGTTGCATCGTGACTGGGCTTCTAAAACGGCCAAGATTGGATTGGGGAATGGCTGCATGAGTGACACAAGAGACGGTTAAGGGATTTGTCCCTCATACTACAGTATGGGTAAGATATCTGGTTCACGGGCTCTTGATCGAGAGTGACTGATAAGCATGGCCATGTGCGTGATACATGGTATCATTATTCAGTCATCTCAAATATCAAGGAACATTGATTGAGAATAATAAAGATGACGGCTTTGTGCCTTTTCTCAATTAGGATATCAGAGATAAAAGGATTATGACAAGGACGACGGAAAGGTCAGAATTGACACGGTCAATTCATTATGCAGTGTCAGGATAAACTAAGTCTCGTTAGTTTCCAATGGGTAAGATCAAGTAAAGTGGGAACTTACGTTGATCTTACCGATATGCATAGACCTATGACTCACACCAAAGGTTTGTAACTCGATAAAGAAAGCAATGTAGCTTGGCTTGGAAGGGGTCGTGTCCGGAATTTTCATAGTGGATGGCTAGGACATGATGGGCTCGGCATGGGTTCTCTTGGAGAGGCCCATGGCTGGCCCATATAGCTTAGGCCCAACAAGAACCAAAGGTCAAAGATTGACTAAGTAGTCTTGTTGATCAAAGTGGGTTGGACCCACGTTCCACTAATTAACAAACTAACATAGTTTATTAAGTCCACATTTCATTTTTGCATGAACACTTCTCTCTTGATGGGGATTCAGTGATATGATACAATCCACTTAACTCAACATGCAAGATGGTTGGAATTTCCATACATGCAAGGACTTGGGAATTTTCACACAACAACTTTATCCTCTCTCCCACCTTGGCCGAACACCCCTAGGAGGAGCAAGCTCCATTGTTGCATGTTCTTGAGTCTACAAACTCAATAACTACGTCGGCTTTGATTCCCTTAAGGATACGTAGGCGTACAAGGGGCTCAAGCCATCCAAATTTTGGTGTTCTTCTTAATTCTCATCGAAACAAGAAGGCAATGCATAAAAACTCTTGCTGAATTTTTTGTCATGTTTTTCAATAATTGGTATCTTCTTATCGAGTGATTCGTGGTTTATTTCCGCTGTGTTTCATGTTTCTTTTGTCCACGACCTCGAGTCCCAACACATCCTGATCTATGGCTATATTCGCATGGTGGGAATCGATCGGAAACACACACGATATACTACTCAGACACTTGAGTAATATGAAAGACGCTTTATTATATTGCCAAAGATTATATTTTCATCTGGATGTTTACGATCGGACTATGGGAACTAAGACTAACAATCACCCACTTGCCCTAATTCCAATCAAAACTACAATCTATTTCAATTGACTTCACATGTCTAACATGTTTTGGCAGCGGTAGTGCCCTAGTCAATGTATCGGTTGTGTTATCGTCAGTTGCAATATAGGCGATCTTCACTTCACCTCCGTGGAAAATTTCTCTGAGAGGTGGAAATGTCGCAGTACATGCTTGGATTTGTTATGTGATCACGGCTCTTTGGCTTGCGCAATGGCCCCACGTGTTGTCGCAAAGTAAATTCACCGGGCTTAGGTGGGTTTTTAATTACGCCTAACCCTGCCGTGAATTTCCAAATCCATACAGCCTCTATAGCTTCCTCTGCAGCACCCATGTACTCGTCCCTTGTCGTAGAATCGGCGACGGGTTCATGGTTCACGCTCTTCCAGCTGAAAGCACCGCCATTCTGCGTAAACATATCTCTTTACTACCTTCAAACGTCATCTGGATCTGTCTAGAAAACTAGTTGTCTACTTATCCTTCGAAGAGTAGTTCAACATAATCTTTCCCCTAGGGTTAGACTGATGTCTACTGGTACAGCTCAAGGCATACGAGACATCCGGTCTTCTATATATCATGGCGTACATGATCGATCATATCGCCGAGGCATACAGAATTCGCATCATCATTTTCATCTTATTAGGTGTCTTAGGACACTGAGTCTTGTTGAGATGAACGCCGTGACGAGCGGGTAAGAGTCCTTTCTTTGAATCGAGCATTGAGAACCTACTCAATGCCTTGTTCACATAGGTGTTTTGATTTAAACCCAAGACCCTCTTGGTGAGATCTTTATATATCTTAATCCCTAAGATATAAGCGGTATCACCTAAGTCATTTATTGAGGAACACTTCCTTAACCAAGCTTCAGTCTTGTGCAAGGTTGGGATGTCAATTCCAATAAGCACCAGAAAGACAATCTTGCTCCCACTAACCTTCTTATAAACATAAAGGTCATTCTCGTTCTTGATGAGGCCAAATTCAATTACTGCTTCATCAAAACGAAGGTTCCAACTCCGAGAAGCTTGTTTCAATCCACAAGTGGATTTCAACAACTTATAAATCTATCCCTTATTCTTCGCATCGTCAAAACCATCAGGCTTGGACATTGAAACGTCCTCAGTCAAATTTCCGTTTAAAATGGTTTTGACATCCATTTTCCATATATCGTAATCAAGATACGATAGTATGTCAAGAAGAATCTGGATAGATTTGACCATAGCCACTAGTGAGAGGGTTTTGTCATAGTCAATCCATTGGATCTGCTTATGACCTTTCGCAACCAGTCCGGCTTTGTAGGTCTGAGGGTTTCCGTCCATGTCCATCTTCACCTTGAAGATCCATTTGCATCCGATGGTCCTCACACCATAAATAGGATCAACCAGTTCCTAGACTTGGTTGTCCGACATGGATTTCATTTCTTCCCTCATGGCTCCAAGCCATAATTCGAAGTCGGGCCCATCCACTGCTTCCTGAAAGGTGGCTTGATCCTCGTTACCCCCCATTAGCTCACTCTCACCTCCAGAAAAAATAAAACCATATCACGGAGGTGGACGACTTATTCTTCTAGACTGCCTTGGACCTTCAATAATTCATATATGAACTGGTTCCTGCTCTACGACCACTTCAGGCTCCTCTATTAGGTTGTCGAGTGGTTCTGAGGCATCTGTACCATCTTGAATTTATTTTAGATATACGGCCCTCCCATTGACGTCCTTGGAAACAAATTTCTTTTCCATAAAGACCCCACCCCGAGCGACGAACACCGTGTTCTCATTGGGTTTGTAGTAGTATCCCCTTGTTTCCTTGGGATACCCCCGAATGTGCATTTTTCACATCTTGGTTCGAGCTTAGTCAAAACCAAACGTTTCACATAAGCCTCGCAACCCCAGACCCTTAGGAAGGACAAAACGGGCTTCTTCCCGTGCCATTTCTCAAAAAGTGTCCCTTCCACAGCCTTCGTAGGAGCCCGATTCAAAATGAATGGGCCGTCTTCAAAGCATAACCCTAGAAAGAGATTGGGAGATTAGTCCCACTGATCATGGATTGGACCATGTCCAATAAGGTCTGATTCCTCCGTTCGGACACACTATTCAATTGTGGTGCTCTAGGAGGAGTCCATTCCGAAAGGATCTCATTCTTTTAGATGATCTAAGAACTTTAATGTTAAGTATTCTCCACCTCAATCCAATCGAAGTGCCTTACTACCTTTCTTGAGCTTGTTTTCTACCTTAGTATTAAACTCTTTGAATTTATAAAAGGTTTCAGACTTATGTCTCATCGAATAGACATAATCATATTTACGGTAATCATCAGTAAATGTGATAAAGTAGCTAAAACCCCTCATGGCAAGCGAACTTATTGGTCTATACACATCCGAGTGTATCAGCCCTAATAATTCACCCGCCCTTTCACCGCGGCCGATGAAGGGCGCTTTATTCATTTTTCCTATCAAAAAAACCTCACACCTATCATTCGAATGAAATTCGAATCGACTTAAACGTCCGCACTTTTGAACTGCTGATATGCGTTTCTTGTTTATGTGGCCTAAATGACAGTGCCTTAATAGAGTTTGGTCTAAATTATCGGATTTATACCTTTTGATATTAACGTTGTAAACAGAGCTTGAGACATTTTTACCCAAATGTACAATCCTCGGACCATGTTTGTACAAACATAAAACATATCATTGCATATAATATTGAAAATCCAATTTCAAATACCAACATTATATCCTTTGGTGTCTAAAACGGATACAAATATAATGATCCTATTAAAATTAGGTATGCAATATATATTGTATAGTACACAACAAGGACACTTGGCTAAAAAAGACTCATGGATCCTATAGTAGTCGCTACAACCCTTATTTGTTGTCCACTCTAAGTTCCAATATGTTCTTCTCCAATCCTCTCTTACCTTCTAGCCACTGCACATCAGTGCATATGTGAGATTCAGCTCTGGTATCCAATACCCATGAAACTTTGGAAGTAGAGAGAGGTAGCTCTATTAAGTTAATACCTGATGAAGGCATAGTCTAACGGCCCTTCTTCAGATCATCCTGGTTTTTCCCGTAATTCTGATTCCAATTATCAGGCTTCTGGCAATAGAAGAAGACAATTTCATCCTCCTTAGCATTCCTTGAGGACCCCCGATCCTTGGAGGGTTAAGAGCGATCGGGTGTCTTATCTTTCCTCCCAAGTGCGTAGGGGCCTTTTCCCTTGCCACTACTAGTTTCCTTCTCGAAATTGGATCCCTTTCTGACCATCAGAATATCCTTGGATCCTAGATCCTTGATATTTTTCTCAGCAGTTACAAACGTGCCATGTAACTCTGATGTAGTCTTATACATATCGTGCATATGATAGCTCATATTGAACTCATTATACACACAAGGAAGGGAGCGCAAACTCAAGTCTACTGTCATCTCCTTTTCAATCTTAAGACCCAGTCGATTAAGATGTTTAAGATTCCCTTTCATTTTGCGGACATAAGGGATAGCCTTATCAAGGATACATCCTTTGCGTTTGAATTTGAGGACTATCCTCAAATTTCTGCACCAGTTCAAATAATTTGTCCCATTAAGCTTGACCCTGTCAACAATGGTTTTTAATGACAAACTACTGTTTACATGTCATTTGATATGTACGATAGACAAAGTTTAATCGGTAAACTAAATATATTTTCTGAAGATCTAGTTCAAACACCAACCATTTGATCTAAAATCAAAAGAACCAAAAACCTTGATTCACTCGACTGAGCTGAACGAAGGCTCACAACTCAATAGAGCTATATTGGTCGGACCCCGTCCGATCACATCCAATGTGACTCTTGGCTAGGGTATGTACTTAAGTACACGGCCTACTCTATCTGATACCCTAGCTCAACCCTGGTTGAGAATCGCTGCCAGATCCACCATTTCTCGACTATGACCCGACACTATGCAAGTGCTCCGCTAAGGAGCACGACGCCCACATATGTCGTCCATACTTAATACCGCACCTTCCCATGGATGCTTCGCTAAGGCGCATGCCACCCATAGGAAGAGGAAGTATTAAGTTTCAAAAATTAATGCTCATTTTATCGAAACCGTTTCAAAACTAAATTTTTCGAACGTTCAATTTTGGGGTTTGTCATCCAAACTCGTCACTACTCACCAAACGGTTTAGCCCCAACTTTCCGACTATCCAATAGTCACGGCTCGGTCTAGCTCTGTCCAATAGAGCGATGTCCGGTCACGGGATCGGCTCCACAAGAGTCCCACTCTCGTGACCCCAAAAATTAAAATTTGTCCAAAAAATCATATTTGATTTTAATTTGAAAATCACCATTTTCATGCTTTAAATCCACATGCAAGTATGTAAATCATGTTACCAAACAAGTACACATACAAACATGTCAAAACTTGAAATTAAAAGCCTAAAGTGCAAACATCAGCACTTTAATAAAATTTCTAGCAACCATGTTGGAAAAATCAACACCAAAACTGAAATTTTCAGCCCTAGTTATTCCCGTTGATAGACTCTGATACCTCTATTGGGTCTCGAGTTCGTGGAAAAGAGAAACGCAAAACGCAGTGTAATTATCAACGAATCAATCGAGAAGAAGCTACCAAACATTGAAGAACAAGACAGAAAATTCAGCAAGAGTTTGTGTGCATTACCATCTAGTTTCGATGAGAATTGAGAAGAAGAACACCAAAATTTGAATGGCTTGAGTCCCTTGGACGCCTATGTATCCTTAACGAAATCAAAGCCAACGTAGTTCTTGAGTTTGTAGACTCAAGAACATGCAATAATGGAGCTTGCTTCCTCTAGGGGTGTTTGGCCAATGTAGGAGAAAAGATGAAGTTGTTGTGCAATTTTTTTCAAGCCTTGCATGTTATGAAAATGTCAACCCTCTTGCATGTTGAGTTAAGTGGATTGAGTCATCTCACTTAATCCCCATCAAGAGACAAGTGTCCATGCAAAAATCCAAGGTGGACTTAATAAACTATATTAGTTTATGAACTAGTGGAAAGTGGGTCCAACCTACTTTGATTAACAACACTACTTAGTCAAACTTTGACTTTTTGTTCTTGTTGGGCCTAGGCTATACGGGTCGGCCTTGGGCCTCTTCAAGAGAGCCCATGTTGAGCCCATCATGTCCTAGCCATCCACTATGGTGATTCCCGACACGACTCCCTCCAAGCCAAGCTCTGTTGCGTTGTTATCGAGTTACAAACATTTGGTGTGAAACTTAGGTGTATGCATGTCGGTAAGATCAACGTAAAGTCCCATTTTACTTGATCTTACCTTAGTGGCAACTAAAAAGACTTAGTTTATCCTAACACTACATAACGAATTGACCCTATCGATTATGACCTTTCCGTTGTCCTTGTCATTATCCTTTTATCTCCGATATCCTGATTGAGATAAGGCACAAAGCCATCATCTTTATTATTCTCAATCACTGTTCCTTGATATGTGAGATGACTGAATGTATGATACACAGTATCATGTGCATGGACATGCTTTTCCTTCAGTCACTCTCGATCAAGCGATCACGAACCAGATTATTAGTCTTAGTTCATATAGTCCAATCGTAAATGTCCAAATGTAGATATCATCATTACCAATAAAATTAAAGCGGTTTTATATTACTTATGTGTTGGAGTAATATATCAATGTGTGTTATGATCTATGCCCACCATGCGAATAGAACCATATATCGAAATAGATCACAATCGATGGGTCCCTAGTCACCAAAGCTTCAATAGAAGCGACTAGTATACAAGATGGGTCTTTATGTTTCACGTTCTGTTAGTCATTGGAATGGGATTCCGGAGTCTGATCATAGACATCATGTGGGACATGATATTGGACGACCTGCCCTGAATATGTGCCATAGATTAAGTCATGAACATATGCAGTGTCGTAGCTTGTCATGTATCCTTAGACCAAGGAGTCTTTGTAATCGCTATGCAGTCAACAATTGAGTTTGACCTGAGCCTAACGTTGTCCGTAACAGGGCTTCCATAATGGCCAAGATTGGATTGGGGCTGGGCTGCATGAGTGACACGAAAGACGGCTAAGGGATTTATCCCTCATACTGAGGTATGTGAAAGATATCGGTTCGCGGCCTCTTGATCGAGAGTGAATGAAAGAATAGCATGCCCGTGCACATGATACTGGGTATCACATATTCAGTCACCTCACATATCAAGGAACTATGATTGAGAATAATAAGGATGACGGCTGATGTGGACGCAAAATGCATCAGTTTTCGATGTTTTTAATCCCACATCTTAAACTTTTTGGTCCCAAGATTAGGTTGTTTAAATGCATTTCTTTCTCCTTTCGTGCAACGGGTCCTAATTTTAGATTTTTCAAGTATTGAGAGCAAAACAAAGGAATTTAGCGCTAAATGATCTAAATTGATGAGCCAAGGCAGCTGCATGACAAAAACCCGAACCAAGAGGGAGCCGATGACCTCTGTTCGGACCCTCTTATCCAAACATTCTACGCAGAAATCTGGGCCGGAACCAGGCCCGTTCCGGGAGGCCTTACGGCCCGGTCTCCAACCCGTTCTAAGCGCCTAAGAGGAGACAAGGTCCCGAGCTCTCTGTTCTGACCCAGAACAAGGCACGTTCCGTGCTGCATATGGGCCGGTCTGTGGCCCGTTCCGTGCCACGCTCTGGGCCGCGCGCGTTGGACCCTCTTCCAGGTCTGCGTTTTTGAAGCCCTATTTAAACGAAATTAGTAATTGGGAGAAGGGGATACAAGTTTTGATAGCAAAAAGGAAGAATTGGAAGAGCTAGAGCTTGGAACTTGAAGGAGAGAAGTGTTTTAGAGCAAGGATTGAAACAATCTTTTATTTTCTTCTTTTCCGTGGGTCCCTTGTTTATTGAACAAGATCCTAAAATATTAGATTCCAAAGTAGGTGGTTTTTAATTAATTTTTCCCTCCAAAACTATGTTTTTGAGAACTGTGGTATGGATGTTGGGACCCAATTCTGCAGCAAGAGGAGTCTGAACCTCCTCCTCATTAATGTAAACAACTTCCAATGAGCCCTTTTGTCCTTGCTGTCCCACAGAAGTCCCATCTTCTCCAGCTTATGTGAGGGAGAGAATTGTATCCTCCACCATAGTTGTCAAAACAGTATCAATAGTAACAATACTTTCCTCACCAAATGTGTTTGGAGAAAGCAAAGCTTCTCTGAACGAGACTGGAAGATTAGAATGGAACTAATGAATACTATTATTCACCATTGGGTTGGAATCAATCAGAGAAGGAAAATATGATTCCTTACACCCCCCAAGAACTGATTATTGGTGACAAGAGAGCTTGTTTGTACCAAGATCTTATGAGTTAAGAAATCGCCAACCTACCTAGCAATAATGTCTTTTGTAGGAACAGATAACTCTCTATTTGTATCATTAGTGAGAGTGATAATCAATTCGCTGGACAGAGAATTATCAAACTTCCCTGACTCGGAAGTTGAGGAGTTAGATGTGAAAGAATTGAAAGAAGAACATAAAACTTGACGCCCTGCGGGTTTTAATCGCAAACTTGAGCACGGCAAGTGCACCGGCCGTCAAGTAGTAATCGGATTTGAAGTCTGGAATATCGAGCCCAAAGGAGCAATAGACAATCACTTACTATTTAAAGCTTGTAGCTAAGCTGTTTCGGTAAAAGTCGAGTTTTTATGTTTTGAAAATAAACCTATAGCGACTAAAAGAAAATACAGAATTTAACAGAGAGCTTTCTTATCTTGAATCAGGTGAAGAGAAATCAAGGGCATGGGTTCATCTAGTTCATTACATAAAATTGAACACATTCGATTGTAGCGATGTCGATTTATTTTAGAGGCAACAAGTCATCTCAACTCTAGTCCTAACTTCTTTCGAACGACTCGGACCCTAATGGAATCTAACCACCGAGTTCGTTCGAATCACGATGTAGGAAGACCCAAAGCGTTAAACTCTATGACAACTTCTAACTTTCGACCAAACAAGTCTATAGCTATTGCAATTGTATTAACCCCGCTAGTTCTAGCTAAGGTTTAAATCCAATTTACGATCGAGTTTTGACCAATTAGAATTCTCCTTTTTCAAGCGTTAAATTCTAATTCAAAGCAATTATCAAGCCTACACGGGAGATAAAGCATTAAGCACAAATCGATCATAAACACTAAAACAATTCAACAATCACCACAATCGAAGTATCCAATTCATAGAAATCACTACTCTAATCCCCCATAACCCTAGAAATTGGGGGTTTAGTTGTTCATGGTGAGAAAATGCAAGGATGAAAAAGAGCAAACAATTAAATTCATAATCAAGATGAGAGTTGAGATACAATCACCAAATTAGTTGTCTAAGGTTGATCTTCCTCTTCTTCGATCTCTCTCCTTAAAGCTCTTGTAAATCCACCAAAGAAACCCCTTGAGTAGCTAAAAATTAAAGCTTGTCTCCAACAATCTCTACTCAAAGAAACCCAAATGATTTTCTTTCCACCAAATATTTTGATTCTAAACAAATGTTCCAAAATAATACTCTACTTAAAATTCTATAAAAGAAAAGAAAATAAAACTGTACAAAGCTTCTCCTCCGGTTCGGTGCTCTCGCCTCTGCTATGTGCTAGCAAATAAAAATGGAGAAGATGAGCCTTCTGTGTTGCGGCTGAACCCAATTCAATTCATGCTGCCCTAACACACAGCCAATGAGGAGACGACACGCGGCCAAAAGAGGAAAGCAGCTGCACTGGACAGATGTCGCGCGAAGGGAAGAAGGCTGGGCGGACAGGTGTCATCAGCATGACGAAAGGTGGCTGGGCCGGGCACGTGTCGGGCAGGGAGGGGCTGCTGGGCCGAGCCACGTGTCGGCATGCGGAGGGGTGGCGGTTGACGTTGGGACGCGTGGCGAGCAGAGGGAGACTGACGGCTGGGCGGCGCCACGTGGCGCGTCATGGGCAAGCTGGCGGCTGGACAGGTGTCCGTCTCTGGCTCGATCTCCAATTTTTGTTCTTTTTCCTTATTTCGCTCGCTCCGACTTCGTTCGGACTCCGATTGATCTCGTTCTTGCGCCAAAAAATTCCTTTTCTCGAGACCTACAAAACAAGACCAGTCATGAATATATTTTAGAGCGAAAAAAATCAACCCTCTTGACGGTCCACAAGCACAAAACACCCAAAATGCATCGAAAATCCATCGGAACACCGAACATATCGATAAAATCAATAATTTATACTAAATATAAATATATGGTAGAAAATCGGGACCAAAAGCCTATATAACTCGATATAATGTGGCACTTTTAAGTGTTAAAATGCACCCGCATCAACACCTCACACTTAGACTTTTCTCGTCCCGAGAAAACTAAACATAAATAAATATAAACTATCTAAGATAAATGCCAAGATAAACCCCGCGATACTATCTCCGTAGGCGGAGCTTGGTGACTCCGGGTTATTGAAAGCAGTAAAAATGCATATGCTGACTCGACTGGACAAAAATTCTCATGCAAATACACAAGGAAATTAAAGACCGAAAAATTAAGACTCAAAGAAGGTGTGTGCTTACACTTGGATTTTATCGGCAATTTGACCTAGAGCATGCATATGGAATAAGATCTCTCATCATTCTTTTCTACTTTTCACCAACCCATTTTTTACATGTTGTAGATTAAGAGAGTATGTGTAGTGGTTTACAAGATGAAGTGCAATAACTAGAAAGATTTCAAGCCTAACTATTGTCATTTAGCCCTTTGCTCTCTCGATTCTACATAACATAGTACTAATCAAGAGAATAACGTAATCTCATTCACAAATCTTATGAGTGGGCGTTGTCATGCAATTACGTTGCCTTGGGACTACGCGAATGGTAAACTCATCTAATTCCTTTACGAGTCAAGTGGTGGATCAAAGTTTTGCTTGGTTTTTTTTTCGATTACGTGTAGAAACTTTCGATCACTAAGATAGGCTGGGGGGTTCACCTTTTATTACGCTATGATTAACTCGGGACATGAGGGTCTCACTCTGCATAGCGATCCGCCGCAGCCCCTCAAGCCTTTGTTAATACACAGATTTTATTGGATCCCCTTTCCCCGGGACCTATACTTAATTCCCCGTGCATAGTGTGTGTGATTTTGAAAAATTGGTACCACAAACGCACAATGAGACTAACCACTTGAACTCGACTAGATTTCTAATCTACCGAAACGCATAGTTCGATCCCAAGACAACAAGCATGTGGGCTCAACCTCCTCTACATGCAACAAGTGAAATAAGACTAGTATCCCTTAACTAGGGCCACTATATGCAGAAATCAAGATAGAATCAGGTCGGTGACGATAAAAAGAATTGAAACCTAACCACACCTAACATTTGGTGTGACCGCCTTTTCGTGTCTCAGGCATCTAGCATCACAAAATCATCATGAACCCAATAAGCAATATAGCACAAACACAAAATACAGCTCATTAATACTACCAACAGTAAAACATCCAAACATTCCTCAAAAAATCCTCAATGATGAAAATCTACTCCCGACTTGCTCATGTTGGCCTAAATTGCACACCCAAGGTTTACACACAAAATAAAGACCCAAAAAAAAATTACACCAAAAATGCATGAAGTGCAGCATAGAATGCAAACATATAAATGCAAAGCATCCCACCCCACACTTTAAACCTAAGCACTGTCCCCAGTGCGACTCTAAACACATAATTACACATGCACCCGATAGATGATAACAATAAACACCCCACACTCAGAATCAGGCAACATACAAGTCAAGAAATCATATATGCATGGTCTATCAACACAGCAATTCGGGTGCTCAGCACCCCCAGATAGCATATATGAGATATAATAGCGGTAAACAATATAAAACAAGAAGGGAAGAGATACTGCCCCTGAAGAACCGCTACTCGACTTGTGAGCTGACGTGGGAGTCCTAGTGTGCATGGATGGATGGAAAGATCATCGCCCGTGAGAACTTCTAAGAAGCTCGCTACCATGGCATGTGACTAAACCGCTTCTACTTTCCATCCATTGTTGGGGTGTCTCCCAACTAGCGCATTTGTTTAACGTCGTTAGCTCGACATGTAAGAGGCTCAATCAGGAGGCCTCCCAAGAACCTCATACTTTCATTGCGTCCTCCTCTTCAAGTATGGATGTGCAAGCGGGAGAAGGAACACAATGTAGCAATTGAACCTCTTCCTTGAGTTCTGCACAAACTCCAAACTCAAGGCCAATCTCATCAAGCTTGCTTTAACAGAATAATCATGATCAAACTCATCTTCGCATAGCTTGGGAGGGATATGAATCCCATGAATCGGAAAATACACATGCCCAAAAGGGTTAGTAGCATCTACCGAAATAGAATAATAACTCACAAACGGGGAATGAGAACTAGCAAATGAATCAAAAACTTTATGCTCAACATTAAATTTATAAATCAACGGTATAGGTTGAACATAAAGAATTGATTTGCTAGAGTCTAAAAATGAATCTCCCACACTAAATGGAATTTCGACATCATGCTCGATGTCTAGCAAAATGAAATCAATAGGAGATTCAAACATAACCCCTCTCTCGAGAGCATCTTTCATAGTACCCCTTGGATATCTAATAGATCTATCAGCCAACTCTATGGATACTATGGGAAGATTTGGCTCAACAAGAGTTTGTGAACTATTTTCTACAACTGTACACTCATTATTTACATCTATATAATCCAATGCATCACCACTACATGGAAATGGAATTGGCATAATAGAAGAGGGATAAGAACTTGATACCTCACATTCTGCACTTACCTCTAAACTCATGGTTGAATCACGAGTTTCTTTTTCTGTTATGTCACATAAGTGCTCGGAATGATCATCCTCAATGTGGACTGCTTGATCATCAAAGTTTGTCTCATTAATCAATTGCACGAGATCATTCATTTGACCTTGAAGCTCTTAGACCATGGACGCTTGTTCCTCTTGTTTCCTCATCATCTCGTCCATCTTGTCCATCTCATCATGTCGCTTTTCCTCCTCAAATCGGTTTGGAAAAGCTAGACAAAAATCCTCTTCACTAGGCAATTCAAAAGTGGAAGCGTCCCCCCAATTTTGACTATAGTCCCTTGAATGCAAAAGAACCTCGCAATTGTAAAAATAATGATCATTAGCTCCACATATATCACAATTCCCATTAGGGAACCAATTCTCCATAAAAGCTACGATGCAAAGAATGAACTAAAAGAAAAATATATACAAGAATGAAACAGACGTAGCACAAACTATATAGCAAGGGCCGCCTAATTGCTCCCCGGCAACGGCGCCATAAAACTTGACGCCCTGCGGGTTTTAATCGCAAACTTGAGCACGGCAAGTGCACCGGCCGTCAAGTAGTAATCGGATTTGAAGTCCGGAATATCGAGCCCAAAGGAGCAATAGACAATCACTTACTATTTAAAGCTTGTAGCTAAGCTGTTTCGGTAAAAGTCGAGTTTTTATGTTTTGAAAATAAACCTATAACGACTAAAAAGAAAATACAGAATTTAACAGAGAGCTTTCTTATCTTGAATAAAGTGAAGAGAAATCAAGGGCATGGGTTCATCGAGTTCATTACATAAAATTGAACACATTCGATTGTAGCGATGTCGATTTATTTTAGAGGCAACAAGTCATCTCAACTCTAGTCCTAACTTCTTTCGAACGACTCGGACCCTAATGGAATCTAACCACCGAGTTCGTTCGAATCACGATGTAGGAAGACCCAAAGCGTTAAACTCTATGACAACTTCTAACTTTCGACCAAACAAGTCTATAGCTATTGCAATTGTATTAACCCCGCTAGTTCTAGCTAAGGTTTAAATCCAATTTACGATCGAGTTTTGACCAATTAGAATTCTCCTTTTTCAAGCGTTAAATTCTAATTCAAAGCAATTATCAAGCCTACACGGGAGATAAAGCATTAAGCACAAATCGATCATAAACACTAAAACAATTCAACAATCACCACAATCGAAGTATCCAATTTATAGAAATCACTACTCTAATCCCCCATAACCCTAGAAATTGGGGGTTTAGTTGTTCATGGTGAGAAAATGCAAGGATGAAAAAGAGCAAACAATTAAATTCATAATCAAGATGAGAGTTGAGATACAATCACCAAATTAGTTGTCTAAGGTTGCTCTTCCTCTTCTTCGATCTCTCTCCTTAAAGCTCTTGTAAATCCACCAAAGAAACCCTTTGAGTAGCTAAAAATTAAAGCTTGTCTCCAACAATCTATACTCAAAGAAATCCCAAATGATTTTCTTTCCACCAAATATTTTGATTCTAAACAAATGTTCCAAAATAATACTCACTCCTCTAACAATAAACCTGATTCTTTATAGACTTTTAAGTACTCATGAGAGTGTATCAGAACATATGCAACATCAAGATACACACCTGATGTTGAAATAGGATGAACACAGACCAAAGTTCCAAAATCTGCAATAGCTGCTTCAAAAGTTTCTACACACCAACCAAGAATTTGAATTCCATATAGAGCTATCCAAGTAAATTTCTCTCCCTGTCTGCAAAGCTTTGCTTTATCTTTGATTACCAATATCCAATGTTGTAGCCAACAAGCATCATCCTTTAAAACTTCTTTTTCAACATCTTCCTCAATGAAATGGACAAGAACAACTCTATTTCCAATGGATTTTATGACAATATCACTGCCTCTTTCGTTTTGAAGCCTTCCATGATAGTCTTTACTGAGAAATTCTTATGCAAAATTACTAGAGGACACCGATCCAGCCATCTTCTATGTGCTTCATCAACTTTCCCTCTAGGAACAGAATTGGGAGTAACCACTATCTTAGGATTCTTCTTTCTCCAATTTAAATTGGACAATGGATTCCTCTGACCCTTATCTCTACTCCAAGCTTTTACAACAAATAGTTTGTAACCTTTCAGGACATAGCCATTAAATATTTGGATCCCTTTGTCCAATCCTTATCTAGATTTAAGCGAAATGAATCCAAACTACTTTCCTCTTGTGTTGAGATTAGAGGGAGTCTCCACCTTAACAATCTCCCCACATTCCTGAAATAAATTTTGTAACCATATGTTTGAAGTTCGTGGAGGAAGATTGTGAACAAACAATCTGAACTTATCATTTTGAGACCCTGAATTCCCTTCTTGATTAACAATTTTCTCAACAATGTTTGGTTGTTGTGATGAGATCACCACTAATTTCATACGTCTCCCCTCCCCAATAAGACCGTTGTTGTATGTATCTAACCCTCCACCTCTCTGGCGTTTGGCCACTTCAAAACTTGGAGGAAGACCGATAGATGAAGATGAAGCCATCACCTTGAATGACACAGATGAACTAAGGAGATGCATCGTAGCTCCACTGTAGCTCTACAGAGAGAATAACAATTTCCTTCGTATATGATGAAAGAGCACAGTAGTACACTCTTCCTCGAGGTCCGTGATTGACGATCAAAACAACGTCTAGGGCTAGCCGTGGTGGTTGGAGACTGCATCGAGGTGTACGGAACCCTAGGACCGGCATCACTGAGGAAAGAGCATAAGATTAAGGCTAAAAAAACAACACATGCCTCTGCATGAAACACGCATTATTGTATATTAGGTTTCTATATTACGTTTCAAAAAAAGGGTTTCTACATTTGTTACTTCACTCGCTTGCATTGCAATATATACATTGAACCAAGATCCCTAGACTTTGCAAGACGTCATATAGATAACCTGCATTAGTATACATATGTGAAATTACTTGGTAAGTGGAGAGCACTATATTCTTATTATTATTTTAACAAAAAAGTATCTAATTGTCACAGCCGTCTCTCTGCTAGAGTTAGGTTTTGTGTTTTTTGGACAAACAATAACAACGTTGGCGACCAAGTTGTCTAGTGTATCCGACGACGCTTCGGTGGGGCTCATGGAGCCGGGCATGGAGGAGACCGAGGGTAATATGGCAGGGATGGGGGAGGGAAGAGTGGACCCTCGTGTGGAGGGCGATGGTTCTGCGAGGCAGCAGGAGATGTATTTGGGAGAGGAGTTGCAGGGGACGGTGGTGGTCGGGACGGCGGTGGACGAGGCATCGTTCACGGAGCCTGCTCCACTGTCGCCGCGGGAAGGAGGTTCATCCCCGATGAGGTTCTCGGCTCAGAGAACGGGGGGAGGAGAATCAGGGAGGCGGGAGACGGTACCACTCGGCGGCAAGTCGGGTGCGATGCATGCCGGCGAGGGGTCCGCGTCCGAGACGAGCAAGGGGGTCGGGGAGGCCATCGGAGACGGAAGGATTTGTGTGGGCTTCGGCTCTGCGGGTGCAGGGAGAGGACGGGGTGCTGGTTACGGGGAAAGACGGTTTGGATCCCGTGGTGGTGTCGTCGAACACGGAGGTGATGCCGGTGGAGTCGCCGGCGGCGCAAGCTTGGAGGAGAAGTAAGGGACAGGGGATCGCGCAGGAGAACCCTAGGGTTCCTGAGGTTGGGCTAGGCCGGGTACGTACGGGGGTGGGCCGAGATAGTGGGCTGCTCGCGGACGCCAGACGGGCCGGGAGAGGAGAAGTGGGCTGGGTACCTCGGGCGGGGACGGGCCGGACTGAGAGAGGGCAGGTGGGCCATCCGGGCTAGACTCGGGGTGGGCCGGGAGACGTGGCCACTTTGGCGGCCCGATATGGGGTGGGTGTGGAACGGGCCTGGACCGGGTTGCAGGGCCGAGATGGGCTTGGTAGCCAGGTTGAGCGGGGCGGGCCGGGACGGGTCCATCCGAGGGGTGACCCAGAGGAGTCGGGCCGGATGTCGGGCCGGCGAATTGGTTCGGGGGATCCAGCGGATCCGGGTGCAAGGGGATATCTTAGATTTGATGCTCGAGTGGGGGAGGTCGGTTCCAAAATGTCGTCACTCTATATCAAGGAGGTGGTGGTACCTACGGGGGATATTGTCAAAGCTGGGGGTCAATACAAATTTGCGCTGGCAGCAAAGGTACTAACATCGAAGAAATTTTTTTGGAAGTCGCTTGTGGCCAGAATGGAGGACTTGTGGGGTATGAAAGTATAAGCGAAGCCCCTAGAAGGGGGATTGGTGGTTTTCTTTTTCAGGTCAGCGAGGGAAAGGGCGAGAGTTTTAGCAGGAGAGCCATGGGCTTTCTGGGAATCAATAGTGTTGTTCACAGATCTCAGGGCTCACATGCATGTTGGAGATCTTAGCTTCCATCACTTCTCGGTCTGGGCTACAGTCTCTAACCTCCCGGTGGGTGCGTGGAACAAGGAGGTGGGCTTCCGAGTGGGGAATGCTGTAAAACCCGACTTATTTTTAAAAGGGTGTTATTTTGAAATTTGGAACGTTAGGGTAAGTTTTTGCAACAAATGGGTTTGAAAAGAAAATTAAAAAAAAAGGGAAAAGGCTGGACCGGTGCAGGCCTGACTGTTTGTCTTGATGAATGCATTTGTGCATTACTATTTGTTTATTTGTTGGTGATCGGTTACGGCTTAGTAGTGTTTGGATCCCGGTATAAGTTATCTTGATCGCTACCTGGTATGTCTTAGTGTTTGGGTGTTTGTCGACTCGTTGTGTTTGCCCCGTGATTCTTTGAGCTTTGGCATGGTTTATTACCTGTTGAAATTGTGAACTGCTGAGTAAGACTGTTTTTCACCGCCAAGTACGGCGTTTGGGTAACTAACGCGATCAAGTGAAGAAACATTCAAACGAAGGTTGCGTTGTTCGGAAACAGTTAAAGACCATGCAAAGCCGACAGAAGAGTTACACAGTTGGAAGGCGCATGCCTCTTGAGTTTCATTTGGTGACCATATAGTTCTGAGGGTGAGTCCGAAGAAGGGCCTAGTACGTTCCAATCGTGGCAGAGGCAAGTTGACCCCGCGACTTATCGGACCTTTTGAGGTTTTGGACAGAATTAGAGCCGTTGCCTATCGTCTTCCACGTTACCAACTACGGAAGTACACCACGGATCCCTCGCTTGTGAGTTTTGATTGGGCTTTCCCTGAGATAGGGTCGGGTGGAGCGCTTTCGTTTTAAATTTTAAGGACGAAATTCTTTTAAGGGGGTAGACTGTAAAACCCGACTTATTTTTAAAAGGGTGTTATTTTGAAATTTGGAACGTTAGGGTAAGTTTTTGCAACAAATGGGTTTGAAAAGAAAAATTTTCAAAAAAGGGAAAAGGCTGGACCAGTGCGGGCCTGACCCGACCAGCAGACCCGGCCCGGGCCAGGCCAACCCGTCTCAGCTTTCATCTTAGCCTTGGGTCGTGCGGCCCAATTTCTTCACCCTCAACCTCACGCGTCTGCCTCTCTCCTTCCTTTTCTCTCACGCCCGAACGCTTCCTCCTCTCTCCTCAAACCGCCGCAGCCCCGAACCTTCATCTCCGTCCAGCCACGCCGCCACAGCTCGAGCCGGCCACGCCACCGAGCTGCTTCTCCCCCTCCTTCTCGCGCAGACCCGAAACCCCCGCCTCCTCCGCTTCTCTCCGGCCGGCCCGAACTCGTCGAGCCCATTCTCTCCCTTTTTCCCCGTCCAACCGTGCCTTCGCACCGTCCAGATCTGAGGCGAGAAGACCCGCCGTGCTCCACCGTGCTCAACCTCGTCCCCGTCACCGTCCCTTTTTCCCATACGGTGAGTCGCAACTCCCGTGTTGACCTCGGCCGGCAACATCGCCGCCGGTGGTTGGAACTCGAACCCTAAATCCCTCTTGTCTTCTTCTTTTGGTTTTCTCGAACTCTCTGGTTCATTTCGAAACTGGATCAAAGTAATCGAATTAATTTCAGAGATAAAAAAAGATCTGAAAAGAAAAGAAATGGTTTTTATAACGAAAATCAGTTTTAATAAAAAGGATTTAAGACCAGATTTGATTTAAGATAATATTTTGGGTTGTTGAACGAGAATCGTGAATCGAACAAAGCGGACAGTTAATCGGACTTAGAATGGGTTTAAAAGCGGAAACGCTGAATCGGACACCATGAAACCCGTGGCTCGGGAAACGTGCACTGGATTCTGTGCTCGGGTGCTCGAACCCGATTCGTCGTAATCCCGCTTTTAACCCGTTCGAGTTTAAAAGGAAACGTGTTGAATTTATTTTCCACCGTACCTGATCTGATTGTAAGTTTAACTGTTAAAAACCCAGGCCTGGTTTTCGCCCAAGAAGACGGAGTTGGCCCGGACTTCAGCGGCTCGGATGAGTATTAGAGGAAGACCTTGAGGTAGGGAAAGTACTAACTCCTCATGTTTTTCAATAGTAGTATGCCTATTAGGTTAATAAAATCGGAAAGGTCCTAGAATTGCATATAGGATGCGAATAACTAGAATAATCGTCTTTCAATTATTAATAACCGGACGTGCCTAGTATGCATGCGTAGGATATGAATAACTAGTGTAACTCGCTTTCAATACTTGAGAATTGCTTTACTGGTAGAGAGGCCGTGATGAGCCCTCGGATTAGTTGTGTTTGCTTCACATGCTTGGTTGCCTAGTTTGGTTAAGCTAAGAGTCTAATACAACTAGATTATTTGAATGTTGAACTTGACTGTTTGATTGTGTTTTTGATTGAATGCTTGAATGATTGAATGCTTGAATGGAGGATCGAGTATGACTGATTGTGCCAAACGGTACGATCAGGTGATCGATGGACCGATGGGTCGTGGTTGGTAAGTAACTGGTAAGTGTAAGGCTATGATTGACTCTTGTGGTGTGTTGTGATAAAATTGTGATTCGTTAAGCGTTGGCTGCTCCTTGATTGTTTAGTGTGTTATCCTCTTGTGAGTCTTTAAGTTGGTTTCTATATCGGTATGGCACCCACGCTGCAGGTGGGGTAGTGCCTGTAAGGTACCCACACCAAAGGGAATGTTGGTGTGGGGTAGTACCTAAGCCGATGACTTGGTAACAGGTATGGTACTTGCACCGAAGGGAAAGCCGGTGTGGGGTAGTATCATAGCCGGTGGATTGGACCCTGCGGGGCATGATTATTGGACTCTGCGGGGCATCCATTATTGGACCCTGCGGGGCAGTTGGATGATATAATGGTTACTTGTTGATTCACCCAAGTGTATGCGTCCTACGGGAGCATTACCTTGGTTCCCTATGACATATGGTCCTTTGGGGGTATTTCCGAGAATCCAGACGATAAGCGTCCCTCAGGGATTGTTACCAGTAGCCTGATGTATGTGCCTCCTCTGGACCGAGGAAAAATCCGATATGACACAGAGAGTATTGTGAATCGGAGGGTGGCGACTTCATGTCCCACGACATTATTCTACTTTGTCCCGATGACATATGGTCTTTTGGTGACATTTCCGAAGATTCCGACGTTATGTACCCTTCAAGGGATACTCCCGGTAATCCGATGTATGTGTCTCCTCTGGGCCGAGGGAAAATCCGATAAGACACAAAGAGTATTGTGGATCGGAGGGTGGCGAATTCATGTCCCACGGCATTACTTGAACGCTCTATCTTTTATTGACTGTTAAGAAACATTGTCTCCCTAAATTTCTATGATTATTGTTAGCTCTTGGAAAGCATTAAATACTGTGTTTTACTCCCTGTGTTTCAACACCTTCTTGGTTCTTCGAATTATTGAGTATCAAATGAAATTGTGGATTTCTGTTCATTAAACTTAAAGGCATGCCCTGGTTATTTATTTTCCCTACTGAGCGTAAGCTCACCCATATTTGTTTATTTACTGTTTTTACAGGCTTGCGTGATGAGTAGTGGACTCGAGGCTCGGGAGCTTCTATGGGTCCGGGTGCACTTGGTCTTAGAGACGTTCATGGTCTTACTTTGAGTTATAAACCTTCGTGTTGAAAGTTATTACTTGAAATATTTTGATTGAACTAAATTCAGGAGAATTGCTTTGGTTTTAAGATACTTTTATTGTTATATTTTTGTTTCATCCTTGAGTCACGTCTCGAGTCTGGTCAATACCGGATTTGGGGCGTGACAAATGCTCTAGGGGTCTGCCAGGCGGTCGATGTGGATACTTTAGGATTATGCTGGGGAGATTCCGTTTATCGGAATCTCAGGTATGAACGCTTCTCCAGGTATCGTATGAACATCTTCCAGACCATTGTTTTGGATGCAGTTGTGCGGGACACTTGTTCCCTGCATGCCCTATAGCTGGAGGAGTCAGAGGACATTGTTTACGAGCCCCGGGGGATCTGAGGTCTGCTCTTGAGAAAGAAAAGCACGGGAAGGCGTCTCCAGGGACCAACTAGGCTTACCTGGAAGGGGGGAGCAAGGGAGGTAATTGGGAACCATGAACGCCAACTCCCCGGCGGGAGCAGGGGAAGGGGAGAGCCAAGTCCTATGAGAATGGGACTGAAGACATACCATCTGAGTGGCTTGCAAAGGAGGTCCATGAAGGGGTTGGTCGGCTGTACCACCTTCCTAGCTGATACATGGCGTTGGTTCCATCACCAGCCGACAAGATTCTCCCCTACCAGTCCGGGGTCAGCAATCCCGCGTTCCGGAGCCCTACAAGTATCATTCCAGGGAGGACGACGCACGCTGACTTACCGGGGGAGATGTCAGTCCACCATTATTCCCCTTTCACTTGGTTGGCTCGACCAGTGCCATTTGGTTGGAGTATGCTGTATCGGTATCTCCGGATGCTACCGCGGATTTCCCTTTCGACCGCCCCTATGCCGGAGCAAAGTTTAATTTCATGTTATTGCATTCTAATAGTTATTTGGTTTATGGTTTGTACGATGGGTACAAATATGTGTTCATCGATCTATTTTAAATTTCAGTAATAATAGCATAATTTCTTCTCAAAAAAAACACTAAGATTAATTAATTCGGAGTTACTTCGTCGTGCAGAGATCCCATGAGCAGCACAATTACAGTATTTTCTATCACACGCTATCGATGTTAATTTAGGGTCTCATGGTTCGCCTTAAATCAAGGTTACAATTCAACGCAACTTCCTGCGCTTCTCCCTTCAGAGTTGATTAATGAATACAATTTCTCCAAGGTCAACCCATTTGGCTGATTTGTTAATTTACTTCTAAAGAACAAGTCAACGTACTAAAATATTATATATTATTATCCTTTGACTTTTCAAGAATTATTTCCCCGCATTTACATGCATCCTATTATAAGGACATAATTTTACACTAAAGGAGAAATCAAATACAAACCATGTCTTAACCTAAAAACTAGAGAATCAATCTAAGTCATCCATTTTAAAAATGGATGGATGAGATGCAGTTGAGTAGTTGACTGCAAAAAAATAGCACTTTGCTGCAAAAAAGCAGCACTTTTAAAAGGCAACTTGTTGACGGCAAAAAAACAACATTTTTTAGTAAGTGGTAAGGGCTTTTTAGTAAAACTATCATTTTTTTTTTTTAATCAATTCACTAATTTAATTTTTCCCGTTTCGTTTGAACTCCGATTGGCTTCAAACTTGCGCCATTAGTTTTGTTTTTTTAAGCGCTTTAAATCAAGATCAGTCATGAATATATTTTGAAGCACGAAAAAAAATTATTTCGGTGTTGATTTTTTTTTAAATCTGAGTAATTTTTATCAACACTTTGCTCTGGATTTATCAACACTTTTACACTGGTTTTATCAACACTTTACACTGGTTTTATCACCTCATTTTCCAAAATTGATCATGATTTTATCACCTCATCGCGTGCTTTTTATGAACACTAGTTTTATCAACACTAAACATTAGGTTTATGATTCAATTACGTGTGTTTTATCACCCCCCATCACATGTTTTTTTTGAAGCACGAAAAAACATTTATTTCGGTGCTGGTTTTTAAAGAAATTATATCTGGCTAATTTTTATCAACACTTTGCTCTGGTTTTATCAACACTTTACACTGGTTTTATCACCCCATTCTCCAAAACTGATCATGATTTTTATCATCTCATCACATGTTTTTTATGAACACCAGTTTTATCAACAAAAAACACTATGTTTATCATTAAATTACATGTGTTTTTATCACCTCATAACATGTTTTTTATCAACGCTAAACTCTAGTTTATCACACTTATTATCAAAATTGAACATGGTTTTTATCACCTCAGTACATGTTTTTATCAACATTTAGCACTAGTTTGATACCTCCGATATAAAACATTTATTAGTGAAGATTTATCAACACTCAACATTATTTTTATCACTCCGATATACCTTTTTATTTTCGTGCTTCAAAATATATTCATGATTGATCTTGATTTAAAGCCCTTGAAAAAATAAAAATATTGGCGCAAGTTTGAAGCTAATCGGAGTTCAAACGAATCGGGAAGTATTAAATTAGTGAATTGGTGAAGAAAAAAATGGAAACTTGTCCACATGGCACCATGATTTTACAATTATGCCCTTGCTTGTGTGAGAAAGGATGAAAGTGGCGTGAGTTTGGATTAAATTGGGGTGATGATGTGGCATCATGGTGAATGTTGGATGTTAGATGTGTGTGGCTAGGATTGGTTCTCTAGTTTTTAGGTTAAGAGTGGTTTGTAGCCAATTTCACCTCTTTTACACTAATATGTGTTTTATTGTTTTTTTTTATCAGCAAATTTTTTGATTTTATAAATCGATTCTTCGAAAAAGAAGAAAGCGATCGAGGGCGGATCCTCCAAAGTGTTACAAACTAACTTCCCACCTAATTGAAACGAAACTTGCCTTCCAAGTCAAGTAACAATTCAAACCTAATCGGCTAAACTTAAGCCTCAAGTTACCCGAAGTACTTCTCATCACTAAAACCAAAAACCCCTTTGAGCAATTACAACAAAACTTCCCAAATAAAAAGGCTCCCCACACCAAATACTCAAAATCAACTGAACTTCCCACAAAACAAGACAACAAGGTATATAACCTTGACAGCCATTCCCACAAAGAAGTGAAAGAAGGACCCCCAAACCTACAGCAACCTCTGCAGCAACTTCTTGTTCTTAGTACTTGAAAGGAAGGCTTAGTATACCCGACACAACGATTGACGACCTCCTCCAAAGACACGATAAACCACCACGCAACACCCAAGATCACAAAGGATCGCACCCCTGTCAGTTGCTCAGTGCCGGTTGCTAACCGGCTGGGCTCGAGCCTGCCCCACGCACTTTGCTGATCCCTGTCAGGCTCCAGGCGGTCGACCTGTTGGCGATATATACAGCGTTGCTTTTCCGATAGCTAGTCGGAAGGGGAGCTGCCCTCTCATCGCCTACAAATGCTCACAACCTTCCGAGACTCGAACTCGGTCAGGCTAGCCAAAGAACGCTCGCAACCTCCCGAGACTCGAACTCGGTCAGGCCAGCCAAAGGATGCTCGCAACCTCCCGAGACTCGAACTCGGTCAGGCCAGCCAAATTCCACACCACTTCCCGACACACAGTCGGGTCACTAACCTCGGGCAAACACAATCACAATCAGAAGCAAAGTTCAACAAACAGCAACAACACAGGTTCAACACTCCACAGGCACTCATGGCCACCCAAGACACCAACAGTAAAAACACGGACTCAACAACCCCACGGGCACTCACGGCCTCCCAAGACACACCAACCATAACTCACGGGCTCAACAACCCCACAGGCACTCACGGCCTCCCAAGACATACCAACAGTAACTCATGGGCTCAACAACCCCACGGGCACTCACGGCCTCCCAAGACACACCAAACAGTAACTCACGGGCTCAACAACCCCACGGACACTCATGGCCACCCAAGACACACCAAACAGTAACTCACGGGCTCAACAACCCCACGGGCACTCATGGCCACCCAAGACACCAACAGTAAAACACGGGCTCTAATGGCCACCCAAGACACAACAGTAAAACAGGGGCTCTCATGGCCGCCCAAGACACAAAATACACAATCAACCTCCAACATAACCAATGCCTCCAACAGTCCTAATATCGACAGTTTCACAATCAACCTCCGGGCATGGTCATATGCCTCCAGTACTTCTAATATCGATAAGTTCACAATCAACCTCCGGGCATGGTCATATGCCTCTTGTAATTCTAATATCGATAAGTTCTCTGCTCCTACGACACTACTAAGTGTCACATGCATTTCCAATCTTCGATAACCTACTCAACCCACGACACCCCAAGTGTCACATGCATTTCTAATATTCGATAACCTACTTAACCCACGACACCCAAGTGTCACATGCATTTCTACTGTTAACTTTCCCTAGTAAGGGCCGAGATCCGGCTACTTTTCCCTACCTCGTGCGTGTTCTCCAAAAGTTCCCAAATAAGCCCCGGCGTGATCTTCGTCACTCGCCTAGCTTTCCTTTGCCTCGGTCCGCAGCACGATCTAAAAGAACACAATTTTAAACGCTTTTAAGCTTGCAGGCATAATGCTGAATTTTAATAAACCTGACGCCCAAAAGTAACCCCGACAATGTCGATCATTCCCAAACTCCCCAATTACTCGACATTTTCGATATTGGACCCGGAAAGGCTCGATTCGCCCGACATGGCGAATCTGCCCGGGTTTTGAAAACGCCCTTCCGGGGCTCCGAAAATTCCCGTTTTCGTTTCTACGGTCTTAGAATAATTCAAAGGTTCCTAGGCACTCGACGGAATCGAATTCCGACTTCCGAGTCAATTAATTAACGTTTAAAGTTTCTAAACCCGATAATTACAACTTTTCCAATTTAATTCCAAATTTTAATTCGGTTGTGGATAAATGATCCGGGGAACGTTCTAAACCACCCGAACACAAAACCTGATCACCCGAGCACGTGGGCCCCACCCGGCCAAGCTTGGCAAAATTCCCTTTTTGCCCCAAAACGTTCCTAACGAACCCCAAACCTCAACCATTCATCTTTAAACCAATTCTAACCAAAACTCAACCATATTTGAATCGTTTAAACTCAAACCCTAAAATTCGAACTTAACAAAACGAAAATTGGTTAGGTGCTCACCGTAGAGAATGACGGTGTGAGCTTGAATCTTCTATCGTTGAGACGATCCAACGGTTTGATCGACGGGAATCACCAAAACCTTCAACTTCTCCTTCTCTTTTCTCTCCTTCTTCTAACTCACCTTTATCTCTCCAAAACTCCATTTTTTTCAATAATGAACGTGTAACACTCTTCCTCTTTCATTTTGTTTTAGTTTAAAAACAACTAACCATCATATTCATGACATGTGTCATGTGGGTCCACCTTTATTTTGGTTTAAAAACAACTAACCACCATTTGCTTGACATGTGTCAAGTGGGTCCCACCCCTTTTATAAAATATCTTTTAGATATTTTTCAGTCAGATTCGCGAAATTCGGCCGTCTCGGGCCCCGAATGGGCACTTTTTCCAAGAAATTACGAAACTTCACGGGCTACAAGGAAACGGCTCAACTAAGACCGCTGCGACGACGGCTAAGCTTTTTGGATCCAAAACGGTCCTCGAATGGACCAAAACGTCGCTCGGTTGACTTTTCCAGCAAAAAGTCAACATTTCCCAAATTGGTCAGAAAGTTGCCCTGAGTCCCCTGGAACTCACTTTGGTCAATAACAGAGTCAACTTAAGTCCGGTATGACCCTCGGGGTCAAATTTAGGTTCAATCAAGTGTCTGCTAAATTTTTTTAAATTTTCCTGTTTTTCGCAGATTTGATTGGCGTTGACCGGGAGTGGTTATTACATAAAGGGCCTGGGACCCCAATCAACCCTGGGGTTAGTAAGAAAAATGGGCTTATGATCAGAAATGGTTCTTGGAAAACCTTCTTGTATTAAGCTTGAGAAAATTGTCAATAACTGTGGTGAAATTAAAAACCTATCCAGTCTTGAGGCTATTGAGTAGGGGCCAAACCAGGTATAATTGCCACCAATCAACTGAAGGTCTATAATGCCAAGATTGTCCAATAGCTTCTGAAAATCTCTGATGCTGGTTGAGGAGTAAGATGAACCAGTTTTCTCACTAGGATCAAGAATGACATTGAAGTCCCCAGCCACCACTAGAGGATGCACAAACTGTGAGGCTTTAAGTTCAATATCCATCCAAAGCAAAGATCTCGCATGAACTGAACAAGGAGCATAAACATTTATGATTGAGAGCATGACATTCTCCTCAGTGTAAAGACCAGACCAATAAATTGCATGTTTGTCAATCAAGGAAGAATGTACTTGACAAAAATCCTTATTCCACATAAAAATGATGCCTCCTGAGTTACCAATAACTGGTAAAAACAAAATTTCCCAAGACTGAGAAAAACCACAATTAGACAGAAAATGAGCTGGTAAAACCTCCATCTTTGTTTCTTGTATTAATACCATCACCACTTGTTTTTTGGAGCACATATTTCTGAGAGCCCTCCTCTTTTGTCTAGAGGAGGCACCCCTCATGTTCCATGAGATTAATCTCATGGAGAAGACAGCCTCAGTGTAGAGATAGAGGGGCAGGATTCCTCAACTACTAAACCCTCATCCATAACATCCAGATCACAATACTCATCCTCGGAGTTTGTTTCCAAGTCAACTGTTTGATTGATTTCATTCTCCAAATTATCAAATTGAGCGGCTACCAGATCATCATCAATAAAAGCCTCCAGCCCCAAGGCTTTACAGAATTCCCAAGTACCAGCCCCTCCACTCTTATGCTTCTGTGGTTCGTTCTTCCTCAAGCATATTTCTGATTTTGAATCTTCCTTAGGCCTTTGTATTTTTTTTTCTTGATCTAGTGTTGTAAGTGACAGTAGTGTCCCCTTTTGTTGCTATCTTTTTGGCCTTTTGACTTGTATTGATCTCAACATTATTAAAATAAACTAATACCAATTTGTTACCACTAGTATTTGAATTAATCATTCCCTCCAAAATATTCATGCTAGCTGGAGTCTGCAACTAGGCCCCCAGAACAGTAGATGGGAGAGTTATGGTCTCATCCACATTAATATGACCAGCTTCCAATGGCTCTTTTTGTACTTGAGCTTCCTTCCCTGTCCCATCTGACCCAACAAGTAAGAGGGAATTATTCCCCTGAACAGTGTTGTCTTCACCAGAAAATGCAGTACCTTGATTCTCCTCAGAGACTAAAACTTGTCTGAAATTCAAAAGTTGAGATGAAGAGGGGAGTTGTGATGCAGGGTTACTAATAATTTGGCCCTTTAGTGCAGGAAAATTGGATGGGTGTAATGTTTGAATGCCTTCACTGATTGTGTCAGGAACAATCAAAAAATTCTCTTCTTCTCCTACCAAATCAGTTCCAGATCTCCTTAATGAGGAGGTCTCTTCCACTGTCACCCTAGCACTGAGGGTATTAAATTCACTAGACAAAGATTCATCAGCAGCTTCTTGATCAGAAGAAATAGAAGTGTCAATAAGTTTTGGAGCTACACATGAAGGAACAACTCTTACATCAACTGAGCTAACCATAAAATTGAAGATTATCCCTTCCAATTCCATAGATGCTTCTTTATACACCCTCAGATACTCTTGGGAATGTAGCAAGATAAAAGAAACTTCAAAGGTGTTTCCTTTCAAGGAGGTTGGATGAATGCAAACTAACTGACCAAGATCTGCCACTGCAGCTTCAAAAGTTTCTAAACACCAACCCAAAATGGGGATTCCATGTAAAGCCACCCAAGTAAATTTTCCTCCAGCTTTGCAAAGAGAAGATTTATCATCCAACCAAGTTAGCCAATAACTGAGCCAAGCACTTCTTTCTTTCAAGGCTTCCTTTTCAGCCTGTTCATCAGAGAAGTAAACCAATACAACTCTATTTCCTAAATCTTTGATGTTTATCTCCACTCCTCTCTCTAGTTTGAAGTCCTCCAAGATAGCTTCTATAGAAAACTGTTTATGAAGAAGTGCAAGATGGCCTTTTTCGATCCATTTCCTATGCTCCTCAGCCACAACCCCTTTGATGATCACTTCTGAATTTTCCAGCTCCTCACCAAGATCAGTCTCCACCAATTTCCTTTTCCACACAGCACTACCAGTAGGAACTCTCCAATCCCTCTTTTTATTCCAAGCTTTAACCACAAATAGCTTGAATCCTTTGAGAAAGTAACCATTGAATATTTGTAAGCCCCTTTGCATACCTTGTTCTGTGGAAAAAGTGACAAAACCAAACCACTTTCCTCTGTTATTTGGGCCTGCTGGAGTTTCTGTTCTTCTTATCTCCCCACACTCTAAGAATAGATTTCTTAGCCAAATATTGGAAGTCCCAGGTGGTAAATTGTGAACAAAAAGCCTAAATTGATCTTCAGGCCCTCCTTCAAAACGTCTTTTAGGTGGAGGCATGTGTTGTTGTGTACCTTGATGATGTGGAGAAACAATTAAAGACTTTAATCTACCAGTCTGACCAATCCCTTCTCTAGAGTCTCCTAATCGAGTTTCGAAACCAGGAGGAGGGCCGATGGATCCAGAAGAAGCCATCACAAAACACTTCAGAATTGCCTCAAAAGAAATCCTCAGGTTGAACGTAGCTCCTTAGAAAGATTGCTCCTTTCTAAAACCACAGTTGCGACACCAATGGTGGTCCGGTAATCACTGATCACCCTGAACACTACACCATCACTCTCAAACAGAACTCACAAATGAAGAACTGTATTGTAGCATCTTCAAACGAAACACTGTAGAGCTAGAGAGCTTTTGTTGAACTTTTTCCTATTAGGCTAGTCATCCAATGGGTGCACACTTTGTTTTATTGTTTAACTGCTTCATTTTTTATAAACCTAGCAAAATCATCCGTCGTCACTACACAACCTAGAACGGTTGGTTTCTTGCGTCAAAATCGTCGAACCGATGTAAATTTAGACAAAGGACGGTTCATGAAGTGTTGAAGCGGTGGATGCGATAAGCCGACTGAAATATTGGGCTCGTTAAGGTCTAAGATACAACAGGCATGATCCCCTTAACCTAGTGCATTAGCCAAAGTCCAGCCTCAACTTGTAGCCTAAACCTTTCTATCATTAACTTTAGGTATTCAATCTTAGTCTTTCAGTCTTACACTTATTTTATCTTCCCTCTATTGTTGTTGTCTCAATTATCTTATCGTGTCTCTACCATTTCTTCTTAATCTCTTTAAGTCTTCTTCTTCTTTCTATTGGTTTAGATTTTCTTTTTCTTCTAGACTTCGATATATCTCGTCTTTTCTCTTCCCCCTTTTAGAATTCCTATCTCCTGTCCATGTTCAACATAGAGCCTAATGATTCTCCAAAATTTCTTCTAAGAATATCTTTCCCGGGAATCGTTTCTTATCACTTCAAACAACAGCTTAGTAGATCTAAATGAACTATTAACCACTATAACAGTTCTTGGCCAACTATCAAGTAACAAACACGGCAACAACAAAGCTTGTACCTCATCATCGAATTTAATGTCCAACGACATTAATCTGGACATTATCGTATTAAATTTGTTCACATGATCAGCTTAACTTAGTTTCTCTAGTTTGGTCTCTGGCAAGGGTTCGTCTAGCTTCTTCTAGTACTGATAATCTTCAATCTGCATCTGCCAGAATCCAAAATCTTTCCTATCGAACTTATCGATTTGAACTTTTCCATCTTCTATCATTACTCCCTCTTTTCATGAACCGGACTCTGATACCAGTGGCAGGGGTAAAAAAACGTGGAAGCATAATCAAATAAGAAGTAACCAAGAAAAACCACACAAAAACACAAGAATGTACGTGGTTTGGTAAAATTATATATGATCATGACCACACTATTCTCTTCTTACTACTCTCTCAAGTAATAATTGATTTTTGGATTTACAAATGCATAATCTTCATAAGGAAAGACAATGGGTAAATACTTAGAAATTAATCTTCTTAGTCCTAATAAAAAATATATTCGAATTATTAAAAATTAATAGGATTTTCTCAAAACCAATAAGAAGCCTTCATTAAACCCTAACATGTAAAAAGAAGAAGCTCTTTACAATATTTTATTTATTTATCTATTTCAATTTATCTTATGAACAGAACTTGAATAACATTACATATATCTTGTTTAAAAATTACATGAAACTTCTTTGACCCGGGTCCACTTAATTAGCTTCTTTTTTTACCGATAAACAATAGATATTATAAATTGAAACAAATGAAAGACGGATACACCACCAAACACCAAAATAAGAGTACAGTAAAGGAACTGCTAACAGAAATAAATTGTAATAAAAAGAAATCTGACTCATTGAACCGAACCGCTTCACTGATACGTTCAGAAAGGGGGTACTACGATAGCACTGTGGGACACCGATACAACTAATCTGACCTAGAAGCTAGGGTTGAGTAGACCCATTTTCGGAGGGAATTGCGGTGGACTAGATACTCCCCCAAGATGTCAGAGTGTGTCGTCCTCCCTGTAGTATTACTAGTAGGGCTTCTAAATGCGGAATTGCTGGCCCTCTAGAAGGTAGAGGGGTATCTTTCCGAATCTTGATTGAACATTCTCCACCTTACATCCAGTGGGGCTGTGGTACGAACCGACCCCACATTGGACCACCTCAGCCTCATTCTGTGAAGCGAGGGTGCTTATAGCCCCCCCGCCGCTGCACTTGTAGCCTCTCCTACTTTGGAGGAGCCTTCAGATTTCTCCTCTCTCTCCTCCCTTAACGGTCTCTTCCTTCCAGCAGATACTAAGGTACTAACCTAAAATCCTGGGTTGACCTCCGGAATGACCGACCTAGCTCCCCGAGGGTCTCTATCCTCCCTTGGCTGTCGTCGTGTTTCCTCTTTATATGGCTCTCGGTTACTGGTTCTCCCTTACCTACTCGGTGCCTTCGGGGTGTACAAACGGGTTTGATGTCCCAAGGAACCTTCTAGGTAATCCTAGTTTGTTCTAGGGACAGGTTTCCCGTGTCCTGATCATGCCAGAGCCGACCAAGGGTCTACTGGTGATCTTAATGAGGGGCCTCTGACGCCTCCCTCTACTGGGCACGATGTAAGAAAATGATCAGCATAACTACAACCACAGCAATGGTTGCGTAGTCTTTTATACGAAACATGAAGCATCGTACGTCATGAAATCTCCCAACACATCCCGTAAGCGTCATCATTCACTTCCTGACAAACCCCTAGGACACTTCCTAGCCTAAAACCGATCCCTCGGTTCCATGCCCCCACTAGAAAATTCGAGATCCTCGCCCATACTGAGAAATGCGTAAATACCATATCTTCGGGCCTCATATGTGGTCTAAGGTCTGCGAAAAGTACCAAGGAGTTCTGAAACTCCCAAGGTCCCCTGCTAGAACCTTTGCCTGTTCTTTGGCATTCCTGAAGAAAAAATGCAACCACACCTTCCTCCAATTGTCTGGTTTCCACATTCCTGATTTTCCATTTATCTTTCATCCACTCCACTAAGGTCTTCAAGAAAAAAGGCCTCGTGGATAACACATTTGCAGCTAAGGCTAACGAGAAATTTGTTCCTTTTCCACACACCTTCAACAAAGGTACCACCACCTCTTTGATGCACAAACTGCCCATCTAGGATCCCAGATCACCCAATTTTTCCTAATGCTTGGATCCCCCACCTGTATTAAAATCGGGTCTCGAATTCTATGTGGGTCTGGTTCGGTCCCGAGAGGCCGGTGGATTGGTTGAGTTTTTGGTCGGAGCCCCCCTCGGTCCGAATGTGAAATGGGCTCGCCTGACCAGCCCAAAGGCCGGATCGAGTCTTTTCTCCTCTACAGCCCAAGATAGAGGCGACTCGGACCCATATCCGCGACCCGCGGTCTACCACTTCTTCTCGCCCCAACATGCAGTCGATCCAAGCCCATTTCTGTAGCCCGAACCCCCTCCCCTCCGCCATCGTTGCTCGAAACCCTAGCGGGTTCCTTGCCCTTGCGCCTCTTCCACGTCATGCCCACCGTGTGGCCGGGATGATGTTCCCCAGCCGAGATCGGTATAGGGACAACGGGAGATTCCGACGAGCGACCCCCGAACTCTATCACCAAATCGATGTGGCCCTCCTTTTCGGCTCCGTTTCCTTCTCCTGCTCCAACTCCACCGTACCCTTCTCCTTCCAATGGAGTCCTTCCATGTCCGTCAGCCCCTTCAAATATGTCGAAGAGGACGGTCCCGAGGATGCACGATCCCCCCAACCTATCCCCGCCGCATCTACAACACGTTCCTCGGCCGTGGTCTTAGTCCCAACGTCGGGGTTCGCCGCACGATCCTGTATGGCTTCTCTAGGGGAAGCCCCTGCGATCTCCGACCACCAGACGCCCTGCAAGTCCTCTGGTTTTCGTTTTCCGCCAACTTACTTGCCGAGAATACGATCTCTAGTGCTCAATGTGTCTGTGCACCACCGATCGATGGTGATAAAGAGATAGGAGACCGAGATCCTTCGTGAGACAGTGACCGGAGACAACGGACGAGAGAGACTCGTCGTCTGGGTTCCTTCATCGTCGTTCGATACATAATTGCTGCCGAATTCCTTGGTGTCGATTCTTGCCACCGCCTCCATGATATCGTAAAACACTAGTCTGTATCTAAGAGAGAGGAACAAGAAAGGTGGAACTTAATTAACTTGATAACTACACAACATGTTCTATAGCCTATGAAGATAGTAATATATGCACGTCATGGAAAAACACGAAGCGCCCAAATGAAGTGAAAGTTTCTTGACAATATAATGAACCCTAAAAAATTAGACCAGACTCTACATAGTACATACACAATACACAATACACTCCACCTCCCGAAGCTTTTACCACATTTCCCGCGTCAACTCCACCCCTATAGGCTATATATACATATCCCAACCCAAATAACTATTCCTCACCAATCCTCTCTCTCTTTCAAACCTATACATTTCAAAAAACAAATATGGAGCTCATCAAAGTAGTGTTCATGGTAGCTATAACACTGGCTGTGGGCATCACCATCACCATGAAAAGCATCGGTGATCAGCACATAGAACCGCAACAACACATCCGTTTCGCCAAGACCACTCTCCTTCCTTCGAAGCGAGTGAGCCGCTTCCTGGCGGAGGACTACAAGAACCCTAGGGCTGCCGACCACTGCAACAAGGACTACGACGCGTGCTACGTCCACGGCTCCAACGCCACCACTTGCTGCAACAACAAGTGCATCGACGAGCACTACGACGACAAGAACTGCGGCGCCTGCAAGAACAAGTGCAAGTACACGGAGACGTGCTGTAGAGGGCAGTGCGTTAGCACTAACTACGACAAGAGGCATTGCGGCGGCTGCAACAACCGCTGCAACACCGGCCAATACTGCATCTACGGCATGTGCGATTACTCCATATGATGAATTAATATGCTCTACGTTAACGTTTGCGGTCATGGTCACTTGTGAGAGGTTCATTATTTATTTGATGGTGCAATAAAGGAAGCCACGTTTTTGGGTGGTTTCCATGATTAAGTTCTAGTTTCGTTTGTTTCAATACTTATAATCCTCAAAAGGGTTTCTCAAAATGTATCCTATACTTACATTTTTGGATGGAATATGTATACAACACATATATGAAAGATTTTGTTTATTTTCTATTCTAAGTTTTGTTCAGTCCTATTTTATAATTTACATATTAGTGTATTGTGTTAGACCATTAACCGATAATTACGGATGAAAGTAACAGAGCAGTAAACAGTCCGAAGAAACTTACACTCATCAATAACCATACCCAGTGGAGAAAGTAACAGAGCAGTAAACAGTCAGACTATACTACACCAGTCAACCAGTTACTATCTCGGAACCATAACAAAGCCTCCTTAACAGTGGAGGCCTCAACAATCTAAAGATCATGAAGGAATGGGAAAGGCACACACCTGATTCCTCTCACCAGACCTTGATCATCCTTACAAGAAAAGCCCCCCACCCCTTCATGCCCTTTCACAACTGCTCTGTTTGAATTAATCATTAATTGTCCGTTTGTTGGCTTCCTCCATTTATAAATATTAGTACTCGAAGAAGACGATGTAATCCGTACCTGTGCCTCCTTCCATTCTGAATGAAAGTTCTTCGTGGCATGAAAAACTGCTTTAGCCGAAGTGGCCTTATGTCTCTTGACCCGAGTCTTACGAGCCTTCCACAACTCCCAACACCCAACCCAAATCAATTCAGTCACCTCCAACGAACACCCCTCCCAAAAATGTTCTAACCAACATTGAATCGACTCCGAGTGAAGTAATGAAACATCTGAAATTCTGCTCCACAAATCCAATGCCAACCGGCAAGAAATTAGCACTTGAGTATCCGTCTCATCCTCATCACACACAACACAAGCTCGAGGAATATCGACATGTGTACCTCAGAGACACATACGGGTCGGTAGGATGTCTGAAACCCCTCTCCAAAGAAAATGGACAACTTTGGTAGGAACCTGAAGAGACCACAACCTCTTTCAAAAGGCATCTCTACTGCCTGAGTTCCACTTCCCACGGCCTGCTTGTATCTCCCTATAAACCACACGAACGGAGTACTCTTCATCCCTAATACCCCTCAAATACCAAGAATCACCTGACCGAAGGGAAGAAAGAGGAACCTGAAGGATGGCTTCTGCGTCACGCTCTGAAATACTCTCTGAATAAGTTTTGAGTTCCACATCTGCCTCCCCGGTATGACAAGCCTTCTAACTGGCCACAGCTCCACCGGCTCCATAAGATCCAAGAGCTCCCTCGAGTCGGAGTCTACCCAAGGAGCTCCTGCTAACCAGGTTCGCTCTCCCGACCCAATTCTCCTTCGAATACCACTTCGAACCACATCCTGCATAGTCAACATACTACTCCAAATAGGACTAGAGCCACTCACCCTGTGCATAGAGATAAAATCTAAAAGGGGAAAATATTTATCCTTCAATAATCTACTAACAAGGCTTGCAGGATTCTTCATCAATCTCCACCACTAACAAGGCTATGTTAAAATCATGCAGATCCTTAAAACTCAAACCCCATGCAGCTTGTGATCACAGAGAGAGCTGACGCCATTTGATACCTGCACCTGCACTGTTATTATGAGACCACCAAAATCTATTCCTCGTTACCTCAATTTCTCAAATTAAGGAAACCGGTAACAAATGAACACTCATAGTATACACCGGAAGAGCTTGAATAACAAATTTAAGGAGGACTTCCTTCCCTGCCTTATTGAGAAAAAGTTCATCCCAGGAACTCAATATGTGAATAATACGGTCCTTCACATAACGAAACGCCTTATACCTGCTTCTGCCAACCACGACTGGTAAGCCCAAATACGTACCAACATCCAAAACAGTGGTCATCCCCATAATACTCTCCACTCCCTTCCTCGTGGCCACTATAGTATTAGGACTGAACGAAATGGACGAATTCTGGACATTAATTTGTTGAGTAGAAGCTCTTTCGTACCGACCTAATAACTCCCTCCAATAGCCAGCTTCCTCCTCTGTAGCTTTTCCAAAGAAGAAGCTATTGTCTGCTAAGAACAAGTGAGTAATAGAGGGAGCATCCCTCACTACTCTAGAACCGGTAATAAACCCTCGTTATTCATAATCATTAATTAAACGGAGAAATAAGTAGGGAGAAAGAGGGTCACCCTGACCAATCCCCCTGTCATCAATTATCGGCCCCCAAATGCCGCCCCTCTGAAGATACCCACAACTGTGGAGTTCGCACACACGAAATAATCAGGCCCACCCACCGATCAGAAAAGCCCATTTGCAATAGGATTCGCTTTAAAAAAACCTAGTCCACACAGTCATAGGCCTTTCGCACATCGACTTTCATTACCATCTGCCCCACCTTTCCTTGTCTCTTGTTCCTCTAATAATGGAGAACCTCACTTGAAATGATGATATTATCGGTGATCAACCGACCTTTTAAAAAGGTGTTCTGAGATTCTAAAATTGTATTCTGCAAATGTGACGTCATCTTGTTCACACTAACCTTGGAAATAATCTTATAAACCACATTACAAGAGAAATGGGTCTAAAGTCACCCATGTCAACATGCCTTCTTAACTTAGGAATCAACACCATATTAGTACTATTTAAAGCAGGAGGAATGGAGCCTGAGTCAAAGACGGATTGCATTAATTGGAGCAAGTGAGAATTCAAAATCGACCAGTACCTTTAAAAGAAACCCGGATTCGAACCATCCGGACCAGGGGCTTTCATCGGCAACATATTGAATAAGGCCATGTGGACTTCCCCCAAGGTAACCAGCCGTAGCATTTCCACATTTTGGCTCTCCGAAACCGTCCTGGGGACTAACATGCTCACGTCATCCTGAGCTGAAACATCCTGCATAAGTAAAGTCTCTAAATACGAGGTTATAACCTCCTCAATTCCAGATCCCACTCCCTCAGAACCCCCTGATCATCATGCAGGCTGGTTATGCGGTTCCGTCTTCTACGAGCTGAAGCATTAACTTGAAAGTAACGAGTGTTCTTGTCACCCGAATTATACCAGTGTTGTTTAGCTTGTTGGTTCCATTTATCATCCCTCTGAGCCAACATCAACGAAAGTTGTCCCCTCAAATAATGCACTCGTTCTCCGCTGGCTTGATCCCATCTGCCCTTCAGTTTATTCATCTCCGCTTGACAATCCCGAATACATTTGTTAAGGGTATCCCGATTGTCCTTCGCCCAACAACTAAGATTAGTAGTTGTACGAGAAAGACATTCCTGAATACTCAGATCATTCTCCTCCTCCCGAACCCTACGAACCACTTTCTCACATTTTAGTTCTCTACTCCACCACTCCTGAAAACGAAAGCTACGAGATCGCCAACCCAACACCTCCTTCTTTCCACACACACCCAGATAGGGGCGTGATCAGAATTTTATAGGCCCCCATTAAGAAGGAAAGAATCAGGAAAAACCTCCTCACATCTCCGATTAAAGGCAGCCGGTCTAATTGAATTTCTACTTGGTCCGGGTTGTTCCTTCTACGTTCCCAAGTGTATCATACCGTGTATTGAGAACATCACGTAAACCTCCGTCCTTAAGATCCTTCCCAAAACCATCCATCAATCTTTTCGGGTTTGGAACTCCACCTCTCCTATCATCGTCAATCAGGGTGTTGTTAAAATCTCCCAACAACACCCAAGGCAAATCTCCCCTTCCACTCAGTGATCTGATCAAGTCCCAAGTTTCATGACGCCTCTCACGTTTCGGTTGATCATACAACCCTATCACCCTGATTGTAACACCCTTTGAGGGGACCACTTGGATGTCAAGATGTGATCTTGAAAACGATCTTAGCATCCCCTCGTCCTTATTTCGCCAAAATAGTGCAATGACACCTCCACAGTCCACAACATCCACTGAAAAAACACCCTCCATTTCCAATATTCATTTCAAACTGACGGTCAACTCTTTCTTACATTTTGTTTTAGGAAGAAATATGACCTCAGGTTTCTTGTGAGCAACCAACTCTACGAGGAACTGTTGAGTCCAGGGGTTCCCAAGCCCCCGATAGTTCCAAGCAAGCAGCATCATTTGGACTGGCGGGGTTGCTTAGCAAGCTTCGCCACAGTGTTCACCGAATCCCCTCACGAATAAGGCACTGATGAACCAAAATTCACCGTTGAATCCACAAAATGTCCACTTCGCTTCCCGAAAATTTGCACAGACCCTGAACCAGTTGAGGGATCTGAAAAAGGGCCATCCACATTATTTCTCAACCTTCGGATAAACTTCCTCCTTATAAAATTTGAGCTCTGCACCTCCCTAGCTGCTTCAGTTGGAGTATCGTCCATGCTCTTGAGTGGTGAGCTTGGAACGACACCCTCAGCTCTTTGAATCTGTTCCTCCGGTGGTTTAAATATCAATGGTTATTTAGACGGAGTATTTTAGAACACCAATTCGATTCTACATAATCAGACAGTCTACATAAGATATGTGTTTCGTTAGAGACCAAACATGTCTATATTCTAAAATATTGGTTTGGGCGGCGGCGGACCAAGCGAATACCAAGCTGATCTCATACATTAGTACTATTATTGTTACTATTTAATAATAATGAAGAATGTAAAAATACTAATAGGATTAATCTTTGAATGGTTTCGGAAAATTTCTCTCTCGCACCACTTGTTGAGAGCCTCTGTCCGAGGAAAACCCTAGTAGCCCTTTGAAACTACTTACGTATGTCCTGGTTGCCGACAATCTATTCACGCCGCCGCTTGCATCCATTTGTTTCTCGAAAATCCCCCCTCCTCTCCCTTCTTCGGTGGTGGAGTCCCCATTAAAGTCCCAGTGTCGAAGGAAGCCCAAAAATATTCTTGTGCGAACCTCTTCGCAGCCTCTTCCACCACAATTCTCTACACACACGTCACCCCTTTCAACGGTGATCGTCCCGTTCTCCCTCGTTTATGACGCGTCGTTAGCGAAACCTAGGAGAGGCCGGCTGGTAAAGGTGTCTTCGACTACTTCCTTGAGAATCAACCCATCACCCCTATCTCCTACACCTCTTCCTCTGCTTGCGATGTTAGCCTCAATACCCGTAATCCAATCGCAAGTGTCCAATTGTAAATATCATCATTGGCAATATAATAAAGCGGCTTTTAATATTACTTAATTATTGGAGTAATATGTCGTGCGTGTTTCCGATCTATGCCCACCACGCGAATAGAACCATAGATCATGAGGGATTACACTCGATGAGGTCCCTAGTCAATAGTCTTTGCTGGAAACGACTAGTATGAAATATGACTTTTGATGGCTTACGTTCTATTGGCCATAGGAAAGGGTTCTAGAGTCTGATCATAGACATCATCTGGGACATGATGGTGGACGACCCGACCTAAGTATGTTCCATAGATTAAGTCATGAACATATTCAGAGTCGTTGCTTGTCAGGTATCCTTAGACCGAGGAGTCTATATGATTGATATGCAGTAAACAACCAAGTTTGACCTGAAAGACCAACGTTGCACCGTGACTGGGCTTCCATAACGGCCAGGATTGGCTTGAGGAATGACTGCATGAGTGACATGATAGACGGCTAAGGGATATATCCCTCATACTGCAGTATGGGAAAGATATCTGGTTCACGGCCGCTTGATCGAGAGTGACTGACAGGAAAGCATGGCCATGCACATGATACGGGGTATCATAAGCTCAGTCATCTCATATATCAAGGAACATTGATTGAGAATAATAAGGATGACGGCTCTATGCCTTATCTCAATCAGGATATCGGAGATAAAGGGATAATGACAAGGACGGCGGAAAGGTCAGAATCGACAGGGGGCGATTCGTTATGCAGGGTCCGACAATACTAAGTCTCGTCAGTCGCCATATTAGTAAGATCAAGTAAAGTAGGACTTTACTTTGATCTTACCGACATGCATAGACCTAAGGGTCACACCATAAGTTTGTAACTTGATAAAAACGCAACGTAGCTTGGCTTGGAGGGAGTCGTGTCGGGAATTGCCATAGTGGACGGGCTAGCATGATCGGCTCGGCATGGGCTCTCTTGGAGAGGCCCATGACCAGCCCACATAGGCTAGACCTAACAAGAACAAAAGGTCAAAGGTTGACTAAGTAGTCTTGTTAAACTAAGTGGGTTGGACCCATTTTCCACTAATTAATAAACTAGTTCAGTGTATTAAGTCTACCATGCAAACTAGCATCGACACTTAGTAACTTGATGGAGATTAAGTGAGATGACCACTTCCACTTAAGTCTACATGTAAGGGGTATTGGCAAGACACAACATGAAAATAAGAGAAGAAAATTTCAACACACCTTGTCTCTTCTCTCCCACCTTTGAAAACTCCTCCAAGAAGCTCCAAGCTCCATTGTTGCATGTTCTTGATTTTACAAACTCAAGAACTACGTTGGTTTTGATTCCGTTAAGGATACGTATGCGTCCAAGGGGCTCAAGCCATTCAAAGTTTAGTGTTCTTGAACCAACAGCACCTAGGTCTTGCATCTCTTGGAGGAAATCCCGGACATACTCCTAATTCTGAATCAGTCATAAGCAATCACAAGGCCTTGTATAGCATTATCATCTTGGTATTGACTCTCTTTGGGGGGTTTGGGTGGTGGTTGGGTGGTTGGGACTTTTGAGTCGAGTGTTTTTTTGTTTAGGCTTCCTTTTAGGGTTGAATCTCCTTTATTGAGGTTCTTTTTCTGTTTGTTTTGGTGTTGTGGCTGTTTTTGGAGTGTGGGGTTCTTTCTTGTCTGAGAGTGGGCTAGTTTTTGGTAAGGAGGGTTTTTTTTTCTCTTCTTCTTCTTCTTGTCTTTCCCTTGCAGGTTTGTCTCTTTGCCTTCTTACTCAGTGTGGCTAGCTTCTTCAGCCCTCAAGTCCTCAAGTTCTCAATTTGGTGTTTCAACACTCAGTGATCACAAGACTTTTCCCATCTCAGTTGCTGCAGAAAAGAGTATTATGCATCCTATTTCAAGACTCAGTGTTCAATTGGGTGATTCAATAGTCAATTTTCACAAGACTTTCCCTCCTTCACAGATGCTGCAGCATAAGAGTATTTTCATAACCAATTTGCTACCTCCTTCACAGTTCATGCAGCAAAAGTTACAGGATCATTTGGCTACTGTAGGCTCAGTATTTGGGTATATCTTGTGTTGATTTATGTGTGTAACTTGGTTTGTACTAGGAGTTTTAGTCCCCGTTGATTTGCAGTATTTTGTTTAGTGCAAATCTAGGTTTCGTGTAGTTGAAGTTTCGGGGTGGGGTTTACTTGTGTTGCAAGGTTAGGTGGAAAATAGGTGGGTGTGGTTTGTAGTGCCCAATTGTTGGGGTATCTTTTTGTAACTTCTCTTTCACCTCGAGAGAGGCTTAATTTAAATTTGCTTTGCTAATCAAAAAAAAAGAGGGTGCTGATTTTCAGCACAGTTTTGTCCGACCAGTCACTTTCAAGAGCACGATCGGAGGTTCATCCAAGGTCCGATGAAGCTGATTCTTGGATTGAACGTTCTCCTCATATGGGTATTCAATGTGACCGAAGGGATTTGAGTTTCAACGGTTCTTTTTCGAAATACACGAGCTGCAAGATGATGCACTTGCAAAGGTGATGTACACAAACTTTTGCTGAATTTTCAGGCTTGTTTTTCATATTTCGTAGATTCATCTCGATTGATTCGTGGTTAATTTTCTGCTGCAATTTTGTGTTTAACATGTCCATGACATTGAGTTCCAACAATGGTTTTAGAGCATGGCTACCGACAGGAAAAACAAGAGCTGAAATTTTCAGTTTTGGTGTTGGAAATTTTGAAGTGTTTGCTGGTTTTTTATTTAAAATGCTTAAAAATGCATGTTAGCTTCTTAATTCCATGTTTGGGCATATTTGGATGTATGCTTGATTGCTAACATGATTTAATTTCTTGCATGTGAGTTTTATACATGAATTTGGTTGTAATAACCACTTCTGGTCAACGTCAGTCAAACCTGCGAAAAACAGGAAAATTTAAAAATTTTAAGACAGACACTTAACTTAACTTAAATTGACCCCGAGGGTCATGCCGGACTTAAGTTGACCCCGTTATCGACTAAAATGAGTTACGGGGGACTCAGGGCAACTTCCTGGTCATTTTGGGAAAGATTGATTTTTCGCTGGAAAAGTCACCCGAGCGACGTTTTGGTCCATTCGAGGACCGTTTTGGACCCGAAAAGCTTAGCCGTCGTCGTAGCGGTCTTAGTTGGGCCGTTTCCTTGAAGCCCGTCCAGTTTAAAATATTTTTGGGAAAAGTGCCCGTTCGGGGCCCGAAACGTCCGTTTTTCGCGAATCTGATTGGAAAATATCAACTAGATATTTTCCAAAAGGTATGGGACCCACCTTGACACTTGTCAAGTAGATGGTGGTGTATTTTTTGGAGGGAAAATGGGTGGATGTGGTGAGTTGGCCGAGTATAGGGTAAAAGGGAAAGGAGTTGGAGTTAGTTGTTATTTGTTTTAAAAATTAGAAAGAGGAAGAGAGGTTTTAGAGAGAGAAGGAGAAGGAGAAGAAGAGAGAAGAAGGAAGGTTGAGCTAGGGTTGGTGATCGAGCCCTTGGATCGAGTCAAAGCAAAGAGCAATCCCGTTCCCCTCATTCTCCTCTACGGTAATACCCGAACCGATTCTCGTTTCGATTATTTTCAAGAGCTAGGGTTTGGTTATAAAATTTGGTTTAGGGTTGCGTAGAGATTAGAGAGGTGTTGGAGACGTTTTAGAGGTGTTTGGGAGAGAAATTTCACGTTTTCCGGTGACCGGAGGCTCGGGAGGAGCTCCGGCCACCGTGGGTGGTGGCCGGCCGGCCATGTGGTGGCTGGCCGGAGGTGGCAGCAGCCACCACTTGGTGGCCGAGCCCCTCCCTCAAACCCTAGGGTCTCGGCCAAGCCTCTTGGGTGGGGCCCACGTGCTCGGTTGCTCGGGTTTTAATGTTCGGGTGGTTTAAAACGTCCCCCGGACCACTTTTTCCTAATCGAATCGAAATTTGGAATTAATTTGGAGAAGTTGTAATTAACGGGTTTTGGGAAACTTTAAACGTTAATTAATTGACTTAGAAGTCGGAATTCAATTCCGTCAAGTGCGTTGGGTTCCTTGAAATATTCTAAGACCGTAGAAACGAAAACGGGGACTTTTGGAGCCCCGGAAGGCAATTAACCAAAACCGGGCAGATTCGCCATGTCGGGCGAATCTGGCCCTTACGGGTCCTTTTTCGGCAATATCGAATAATTGGGAAGTTTGGGAGTGATCGGCTTTGTCGGGGTTACGTTTGGGCGTTAAGTTTATTAATTTTCGATTTATTCGTACTAGTTTAAAAGTACTTTGAATTTGTGTTCTTTTAGATCGTGCTACGGACCGAGGCAAGGGAAAGCTCGGCGAGTGACTAGGTCCACTTCGGGTTTTGTTGGAGCGCTTTTGGATCTATATACGAGGTAGGGAAAAGTAGCCGGATCTCGGCCCTGATTAGGGAAAGTTAATAGTAGAATTGCATGTGACACCGGGGTGTCGTGGGTTGAGTAGATTTATTTAATTATTAGAAAAGCATGATACGGGATTGTAGCGTTTAAGAGAAAGGCATGTGACACTTAGTAGTGTCGTAGGAACAGAGAACTTAGCGATAATTGAATTACTGGAGGCATATGACCATGCCCGGAGGTTGTTTGTGAAACTAGCGATTTTAGGACTGTTGGAGGCATCGAGTATGCCGGAGGTTGTCGTGCGCGTTATTTAATTGTTGAGTTTGGGTGGCCTTGAGAGCCCGTATTTAATTGTTGAGTTTGGGTGGCCTTGAGAGCCCGTATTTAATTGTTGAGTCGGGGTGGCCATGAGAGCCGTGTATTTAATTTGGGGTCTTGAGTGGCAGCGAGTGCCCGTGGGGTTGTTGAACCCGAGTCTTGACGGTTGAGGTGTCTTGAGTGGCCTTGAGTGCCTGTGTGATTGAACTTGCCTGTGATTGTGATTGTGGTTACCTGGGGTGGTGAGTTCTAAAGGTCGACAGCCTGATCCGACTTAGTGTCGATGAATTGCGAGTTCTAAAGGTCGACAGCCTGATCCGACTTAGTGTCGATGAATTGCGAGTTTTAAAGGTCGACAGCCTGATCCGACTTAGTGTCGAGGAATTGCGAGTTTTAAAGGTCGACAGCCTGATCCGACTTAGTGTCGAGGAATTGCGAGTTTGAAAGGTCGACAGCCTGATCCGACTTAGTGTCGAGGAATTGCGAGTTTTAAAGGTCGACAGCCTGATCCGACTTAGTGTCGAGGAATTGCGAGTTTGAAAGGTCGACAGCCTGATCCGACTTCGTGTCGAGGAATTGCGATAGGTCGAACCCTGACCTGATTGAGATTGGTTACTGAGCAGCTGGTGTGCGATCCTTTGTGATCTTGTTTGGTGTTGCGTCGTTTCGTTCGAGTCCTTGAGGAGGTTGTCGATAGTTGTGTCGGGTCTACACTGTTTTTATCGAGTGTCGAGCCTGTTGAGGAAGGTGACGGGTTGTGGGTCAGTTGGGTATCTGAGTTGGGGACTGTAGTCCCGGTGTCGGGTTTGGTTTTAGTGTTACTGGCTTCTTCTGCTAATTATGCCATAGTCAGTCTGTTATCCGTGGAGGTGAGCGAACGCTCACCCCTAGCTGCTTTTCCTACAGGTACTGATCACCGGACGGACTAGGTGAGCTCTTGAAGTTCATGGAGCTTGGAGCGGAGTCTGGTCTTTACTTTTGTTGAGTCTAGTGACGGATGTTGTACCTTGTCCACTTGTTGGGACGTTTTTGTATTGTAAATGCTATTATTTTGAGAAGTAAATGGAAATGTCGAAACTTTTATTGAAAACAGGTTTCAAGTGTTCATGTTTTAAATGTTCGCGTCCCGAGTTCGGTTCGCTGAAATTTGGGGCGTGACAGCTTGGTATCAGAGCTCGAGGTTTCAAACCTCGGACTGTCCGTCACTTAGGGGGGAGAGTCGAGTCAGTGTAGACCCGTCATGTCTTGAGTCTTCCTTTTGTTTGTGCGTATGTTACAGTATTTTGTTGCTGGCATACTGATTGTGTGTGATTGCGTGAACTGTTTTTTTACTGTCGCGGGTCGACTCAGGAGCGCTCCTGTAGTCGAACGTGACGGTGTTGATGTCAAGTCGGTACAACGTGGTTCGGGGACGCCTGAACCGGGTTGTAACTACGTGATGTCAAGGAACGAAGTTTTAAAATGAAAGGGTGAAGGTTTTAAAATTATTGGCCCTGTTGGCATGTCTTGAACTTGATTGGCCCTATGGGCATATGTTTGATTTTTGATTGGCCCGGTGAACGGGGGTCGTCGTGTTGTGTGGGTTGGTTTGCCGTCGCTTGTTTGGTGCACGTCGGTGCGGTCTCGTTGTGGTCTCGTTTACTAATGCTAGTATATAAAGTACGTTTAGCTTGAGCGGTGTAGCGCTTTAGTGATAAGCACGTTAGTGTAAGCTTAAGAGGGTGGACGTTAGTGCGTTTGTACTGTCGTTTTTATTTAAGTTCGCAAACTGAACGTTTGCGTGTATCCGTGCAGAGGATACTGTTTATGGCTCGCGGTAAGCGGGGACGACCATCAGGAACGCGGGGCCAGGCACCCACGCGAGGCCGGCGGGGACGGTCAGCAGGGGCACCAGGGAGGGTGCCGACCGTCGAGCCCGCCGACTATGCGGAGGCACAGGGTACTCCTGTCGGAGAAGACAGGAGGAGTGATGCGGGGCCGTCTGCAGGCACCCCCAGTGTTCCGCCAGTCGCGGACCCTCCAGTGATGACTGCCCTGGATGAGCTTACCAGGACCGTTCAGAGTTTGGTGGCGATCATCGCCAGCCGAGAGTCGGCTTCGCCAGCACCAGAGGCAGCCGCAGTCCCGGTGAGGGCCGCTCAGACAGAGGATCTTACCTCCCGAGCGCTACTAGATTTCCTGAAGCTCGGGATACCTGTTTTTGTCGGGGAGCCGAATCCCGACCTGGCTGAGCGATGGATAGAGCAGGTCACACGAGACTTGGACACATCGGGTGTCGAGGATGGCCGTCGGAGAGTGTCCTTCGCGGCCCATCAGCTGAGAGACAGCGCCTACCACTGGTGGGGGCGGGTGAAGGACACGGTCGGATACGACTACAGCGTATTCCAGGAGGTATTCATGGCACAGTACTTCCCCGAGTCGGCTCGGCTGGAGCGACATCGGCAATTCTTAGACCTGGAGCAAGGGGGGATGACGGTAGGAGAGTACGAAGCCAGGTTCACAGCCTTGGCCAGATTCGCGCCTGAGATGGTGACGAGCGAGGCGAACCGTTGCCTGCGGTTCCAGGACGGACTGAGGCTGGGCATCCGGAACCAGGTTCTCGCCTTGAGGATACGGAAGTATACCGACCTCGTGGACACCGCAGCTACAGTAGAGCAGGGCGCCAGGGATGCAGTCAGGAGCCGTGAGGTCCGACCTCGGCCGATCAGTTGGGCAGGGCCGTCAGACTCACGAGACTCGCGGAGGCAGAGGACCGCGGGATCCTTCCGACCACCGCCTCATCAGAGTGGATCGAGACAGCAGGGGTCAGTGGCATCAGTGGGGCCAGTCGCCTCAGAGAGGAGGCCGTCATGCTATCACTGCGGACAACCAGACCACTTACAGCGAGACTGTCCGACGAGGGGAGGAACCGCGGCAGTACCAGCTACTAGCCAGACAGGCCAGGGCTCGGGGTCGAGGGCTGACGAGATCAGCTGTTACCGATGCGGCCGGGCCGGTCACACTATGGCATGGTGCCGAGAGCAGTTGGGGGAGACATCAGTACAGCGACCGCAGCAGTCGCGGACAGTACAGTCGCCCAGAGGTCGCCCTCGACAGGGTCAGCAGCCGAGATCATCACGGCCGTCTACGAGCGCACCAATTCCGAGACAGCAGCAGAGTCACGGGTATCCAGCAGCCAGTGCGCAGGGTCAGAGGCAGCAGGCCTCGCAGGGGAGAGTATATGCAGTCACCGACTCCAGAGCCCCAGGACCTAGCACGTACCGTGAGACCATCCAGGGTACGTGTTTGTTGTATCATTTATGGGCTTTGTTCTTGTTTGATACCGGGGCATCGCACTCTTTTATTTCGTCGGGTTGTGCTGAGAGGTTGGGGTTGAGGTTAGAGCCGTTGAGTCCACCCCTATGCCTGGACACCCCAGTTGGGGGTGGTGTATCGTTGACTAGAGTATGTCGTGCCTGCGAGATTAGAGTCGCAGACTGTCCTTGCCCTGGTGACCTTCTCGTGTTGGGGATGACTACCTTTGATGTGATTTTGGGTATGGATTGGTTGTCGAGGTACCGAGCCAACATCGATTGCTACAGACGACGAGTGACAGTGACAGTGGGCGGTACGAAGGTGACGTGCGTGCTGGGGAGTAAGAGTGGGGTCCTCCTGTCGGCGTTGTCTGCAGAGGAGGAAGTACCGGCTGTGCAGAGCCGAGAGTTACCGAGAGTGGTATGCGAGTTCCCCGAGGTCTTTCCTGAGGAGTTGAGCGGGCTGCCACCGATTCGTGAGGTGGAGTTCGGGATTGACCTAGTGCCGGGAACGGCGGCGATATCGATGGCGCCTTACAGGTTTGCGCCGGCAGAGTTGACTGAGCTGAAGCGTCAACTGGAGGAGCTTCAGCAGAAGGGGTTTATCCGTCCGAGTGCATCGCCGTGGGGAGCACCAGCACTCTTCGTGAAGAAGAAGAGTGGAGAGCTACGGATGTGTATAGATTACCAGAAGCTGAACCGGGTTACGGTGAAGAACCGGTACCCGATGCCGAGGATCGATGACTTGTTTGACCAGTTGAGAGGGGCGACTCACTTCTCGAAGATCGATCTGCGATCCGGTTATTATCAGTTGCGAGTCCGTGAGGGGGACGTCGCAAAGACTGCATTCCGGACACGCTATGGGCATTACGAGTTCCTGGTGATGCCATTCGGACTGACGAACGCGCCAGCAGCGTTCATGGACCTGATGAACAGCATCTTCCGGCCGTACCTGGATCAGTTTGTGGTGGTGTTCGTGGACGATATCCTAATATATTCGCAGAACGAGGCGGCGCATGAGGCACATCTGAGGGTTGTTCTGACCCTACTGCGCGAGCACCAGCTATATGCCAACCGGGAGAAGTGCGAGTTCTGGCTCTCTGAGGTGAGATTCCTCGGCCACATCGTATCCCGTGACGGTATCCTGGTCGATCCGTCGAAGATCGACGCGGTCTCGAAGTGGGCACGGCCCACGAGTGTTTTCGAGATCCGCAGCTTTCTGGGATTGGCAGGCTACTATAGGCGATTTGTCCAGGATTTTGCACGACTAGCCGCACCGATGACTCTGTTAACGCGCAAGGGTGTTGGGTTCGTGTGGACAGATGACTGTGAGCGTGCGTTCGCGGAATTGAAGACTCGACTGACTACAGCTCCAGTGTTAGTGGTGCCCGAGCGAGGGATTGGCTATGATGTTTACTGCGATGCATCCGGAGAGGGACTGGGTTGCGTGCTGATGCAGTCGGGCAGAGTTGTGGCTTATGGCTCCAGGCAGTTGAAGGTACACGAGCGCAACTATCCTACCCACGACTTGGAGCTAGCAGCAGTCGTGTTTGCGCTAAAGAGCTGGCGATATTACCTGTACGGCGAGGGGTTTCAGGTGTTCTCGGATCACAAGAGCCTCAAGTACATATTTTCCCAGCGAGACCTGAACATGCGTCAGCGACGGTGGATGGAACTACTCGAGGAGTACGACTTCGAGCTACACTACCACCCAGGAAAGGCGAACGTTGTCGCCGACGCCTTGAGTAGGAAGTCGGCTCCGAGCCTCGCCAGCATATCTGTCCGAGAGTGGGACATGATGGGGGAGCTGAGCACATTCGGGCTCGAGCTAGAGGAGGTTACTGGCGGTGTTGCCATGTGCTCCCTAGTGGCTCAGCCCTCACTGCTTGCCCAAGTGTTGGAGGCGCAGAGGGAGGACGTCGAAGCATCAGAGATCCGCGAGAGAGTCGTCAGGGGTGACGAGGTGGTGGGCTGGCAGGACAGTACTGATTGGGGACTACGGTACCGCGGGGGGCTGTTCGTACCAGTTAACTATAGAGATGCCGTGTTACGAGAGGCACACCATTCGCGTCTCGCAGTGCATCCGGGGGGCACCAAGATGTACCGTGACCTCAGGAGGCACTACTGGTGGCGCGGCATGAGGAGAGCAGTCGCAGAGTTTGTGTCGAGATGCCTTGTCTGTCAGCAGGTGAAGGCAGAGCATCAGCGTCCCGCGGGATTGTTACAGCCACTACCGATTGCTCAGTGGAAGTGGGAGCACATTACGATGGATTTCGTGTGTGGACTACCGAGATCGCCCAAGGGAAACGACGCCGCGTGGGTGGTAGTCGACCGGTTGACCAAGTCGGCCCATTTTCTGGCTATGAGGATGACAGACCCGGTCGACAAGTTGAGCAGTCTGTATATCCAGGAGATAGTGCGCCTCCACGGGGTCCCGGTGTCGATAGTGTCTGACAGGGATCCCCGCTTCACGTCCAGGTTCTGGCCGAGTCTGCAGAAGGCACTGGGGACAGAGGTCCTACTCAGCACAGCACATCATCCTCAGACAGACGGTCAGTCTGAGCGTACCATTCAGATCTTGGAGGACATGCTGCGAGCATGTGTGCTGGATTTCAGGGGATCTTGGGAGACCCACCTGCCATTGGCCGAGTTCGCCTACAACAACAGCTTCCAGGCCAGTATCGGGATGGCACCGTTCGAAGCGTTGTATGGTAGGCCGTGTCGGTCACTAGTATGCTGGGCAGAGGTGGGGGACAAGAGTCTGCTGGGGCCAGATCTTGTCAGAGAGACGACGGAGAAGGTCACATTGATCCGCGATCGGTTGAGGACCGCGCAGAGCCGGCAGAAGAGTTATGCAGACAGGCGACGTCGACCTCTTGAGTTTGCAGTCGGGGATCACGTGTTCCTGAAGGTGAGCCCGAGGAAGGGGCTGGTGCGGTTCAGGCGCAGCGGGGGAAAGTTGGCTCCGAGGTACATAGGCCCGTTCCAGATCTTAGACAGAGTGGGAGTCGTGGCTTATCGTCTGGCGTTGCCACCGCAGCTTGGGAGAGTACATAACGTCTTCCACGTATCCCAGTTGCGGCAGTACAACGCAGACCCCTCCCACGTCATCGAGTGGACTGATATCGAGGTGGCTGATGATGTCTCCTATGAGGAGCAGCCGGTTCGGATCATGGACACACGGCAGCAGATTCTGCGGGGAGGCAAGATTATCCGCTTGGTCCGAGTGCAGTGGAAACATCACGGAGCTGAGTCGACGTGGGAACGCGAGGACGAGGTTCGCGCGAAGTATCCCGGCCTGTTCGACTCCCGAGGTACGTCTGTTTTAAATTTCGCGGACGAAATTTCTTTAAGGGGGGTAGACTGTAATAACCACTTCTGGTCAACGTCAGTCAAACCTGCGAAAAACAGGAAAATTTAAAAATTTTAAGACAGACACTTAACTTAACTTAAATTGACCCCGAGGGTCATGCCGGACTTAAGTTGACCCCGTTATCGACTAAAATGAGTTACGGGGGACTCAGGGCAACTTCCTGGTCATTTTGGGAAAGATTGATTTTTCGCTGGAAAAGTCACCCGAGCGACGTTTTGGTCCATTCGAGGACCGTTTTGGACCCGAAAAGCTTAGCCGTCGTCGTAGCGGTCTTAGTTGGGCCGTTTCCTTGAAGCCCGTCCAGTTTAAAATATTTTTGGGAAAAGTGCCCGTTCGGGGCCCGAAACGTCCGTTTTTCGCGAATCTGATTGGAAAATATCAACTAGATATTTTCCAAAAGGTATGGGACCCACCTTGACACTTGTCAAGTAGATGGTGGTGTATTTTTTGGAGGGAAAATGGGTGGATGTGGTGAGTTGGCCGAGTATAGGGTAAAAGGGAAAGGAGTTGGAGTTAGTTGTTATTTGTTTTAAAAATTAGAAAGAGGAAGAGAGGTTTTAGAGAGAGAAGGAGAAGGAGAAGAAGAGAGAAGAAGGAAGGTTGAGCTAGGGTTGGTGATCGAGCCCTTGGATCGAGTCAAAGCAAAGAGCAATCCCGTTCCCCTCATTCTCCTCTACGGTAATACCCGAACCGATTCTCGTTTCGATTATTTTCAAGAGCTAGGGTTTGGTTATAAAATTTGGTTTAGGGTTGCGTAGAGATTAGAGAGGTGTTGGAGACGTTTTAGAGGTGTTTGGGAGAGAAATTTCACGTTTTCCGGTGACCGGAGGCTCGGGAGGAGCTCCGGCCACCGTGGGTGGTGGCCGGCCGGCCATGTGGTGGCTGGCCGGAGGTGGCAGCAGCCACCACTTGGTGGCCGAGCCCCTCCCTCAAACCCTAGGGTCTCGGCCAAGCCTCTTGGGTGGGGCCCACGTGCTCGGTTGCTCGGGTTTTAATGTTCGGGTGGTTTAAAACGTCCCCCGGACCACTTTTTCCTAATCGAATCGAAATTTGGAATTAATTTGGAGAAGTTGTAATTAACGGGTTTTGGGAAACTTTAAACGTTAATTAATTGACTTAGAAGTCGGAATTCAATTCCGTCAAGTGCGTTGGGTTCCTTGAAATATTCTAAGACCGTAGAAACGAAAACGGGGACTTTTGGAGCCCCGGAAGGCAATTAACCAAAACCGGGCAGATTCGCCATGTCGGGCGAATCTGGCCCTTACGGGTCCTTTTTCGGCAATATCGAATAATTGGGAAGTTTGGGAGTGATCGGCTTTGTCGGGGTTACGTTTGGGCGTTAAGTTTATTAATTTTCGATTTATTCGTACTAGTTTAAAAGTACTTTGAATTTGTGTTCTTTTAGATCGTGCTACGGACCGAGGCAAGGGAAAGCTCGGCAAGTGACTAGGTCCACTTCGGGTTTTGTTGGAGCGCTTTTGGATCTATATACGAGGTAGGGAAAAGTAGCCGGATCTCGGCCCTGATTAGGGAAAGTTAATAGTAGAATTGCATGTGACACCGGGGTGTCGTGGGTTGAGTAGATTTATTTAATTATTAGAAAAGCATGATACGGGATTGTAGCGTTTAAGAGAAAGGCATGTGACACTTAGTAGTGTCGTAGGAACAGAGAACTTAGCGATAATTGAATTACTGGAGGCATATGACCATGCCCGGAGGTTGTTTGTGAAACTAGCGATTTTAGGACTGTTGGAGGCATCGAGTATGCCGGAGGTTGTCGTGCGCGTTATTTAATTGTTGAGTTTGGGTGGCCTTGAGAGCCCGTATTTAATTGTTGAGTTTGGGTGGCCTTGAGAGCCCGTATTTAATTGTTGAGTCGGGGTGGCCATGAGAGCCGTGTTAGTCTTAGTGCCCGTAGTTCAATCCTAAATGTCCAAATGTATATATCATCGTTAGCAATAAAATTAAAGCGGCTTTATATTACTTATGTGTTGGAGTAATATATCGATGTGTGCTCTGATCTATGCCCACCATGCGAATAGAACCATAGATCGAGATAGATCACACTCGATGGGTCCCTAGTCAACAAAGCTTCACTAGAAGCGACTAGTATGAAAGATGGCTCTTTATGGCTTACGTTCTGTTAGTCATTGGAATGGGATTCCGGAGTCTGATCATAGATATCATGTGGGACATGATATTGGACGACCCGCCCTGAATATGTGCCATAGATTAAGTCATGAACATATTCAGTGTCGTAGCTTGTCATGTATCCTTAGACCAAGGAGTCTTTGTGATCGCTATGTAGTCAACAACTGAGTTTGACCTGAGCCTAACGTTGTCCGTAACAGGGCTTCCATAACGGCCAGGATTGGCTTGGGGACGGGCTACATGAGTGACACGAAAGACGGCTAAGGGATTTATCCCTCATACTAAGGTATGGGAAAGATATCGGTTCTCGGCCGCTTGATCGAGAGTGACTGGAAGAATAGCATGGCCATGCACATGATACTGGGTATCATATCTTCAGTCATCTCACATATCAAGGAACGGTGATTGAGAATAATAAGGATGACGGCTCTATGCCTTATCTCAATCAGGATATCGGAGATAAAAGGATAATGACAGGGATGACGGAAAGGTTAGAATCGACAGGGTCGATTCGTTATGCAGTGTCAGGCAATACTAAAGTCTCGTTAGTTGCCACTTAAATAGGATCAAGTAAAATGGGATTTTACGTTGATCTATTGACATGCATAAACCTAAGGGTCACACCGGAGGATGAAACTCATTGACACATTTATGGAGAATGGCCAAAAGGGAGTTGTCTCGGGACATGACCAAAACTGGGTTTTGGGTCATGTGCCCGTAAGTGAATAGGACTTTACGGATCGAGACAAGGCTTGGAGTCTTGGGATTGATCGCGTCGGATAATGTTGGACATTTCCGGTATGGAAGGCTTGGAGGCGATGAGCGAATCACGGGACCTCGTTGGAAATGGCCACGGGCCATGTTCCAAGAGGCCCATGAAAGGCCCATGCAACCAAGGCCCATGGAACTAATTAATCAAGTCTTGATTAATTAGTACTAAGTAAGCAAGACAAGGATTAAGGTGTTGGTGATTCACCACCTAACCCAATCTTGTCTTGCCATACTTTGTCCTATTTACACCTTACTTGACACCATACTTGTCCCATGCCTTTAGTTGGACAAGTATGGGTTTTGTTATGTTTAAGTCATCTTTTTTCAACATAACAAAGACAAGACAAGAATAGGAAACACATTTTCTCTCCCTCTTCCATGGCCATTTCGGGTTTGGCTAGTTTCCACCTCCATGTTTGTGTTCTTGAGTCCTCAAAGAGAAGAACTACGTGGCTTTGATTCCCATGTGGATACGTAGGCGTCTTGGAGACTCAAGCCAATCATTCGTTAACCGGTGTTCTTGTTTTGGTAAGAACTAGTGCTGAATTTTTCTCTTGTTAATCCATTCTTTGTTAGTTGTTTCATGGTTTTAATTGTCTCTTGGTTTTCATTGATTTTCCGCTGCGAGTTGGTTCATCTCCAACCCTACCTCGAGACCCAACAGTGGTATCAGAGCCGTGCTACCTTCGGGATTCACAAGACGGTGTTCAAAGTTTCGGTTTTGCTTGAAAGTTTCGTTTTTGGCATGTTGTTTTACTAAATTGTTTGATAACATGTTTTAAATTCTTGTTCATGGATTTAATGCATGTAAAATGAATTTTTGAAAATTATTTCAAATCTGGAAATTTTGAAAAAAAAATTTGATTTTTCGGGTCTCGGGAGCGGGACTCTCGGGGAGCCGAAACCGGGACCGAACGGGGCTCCGTTGGACGGAGCTAGGCCAAGCATGACCATTGGATGGTTGATATGCCAAGGCTAAACCGTTTTGTTAGTTATGACGAGTTTGGAACCGTCATGATGAACTCGAAGATCAAATGTTCAAAAGTTTCATTTTTGAACGGTTTCGATAAACCGAGCATCAAAAAATTTCGAAACTTGGCTATTAATTAAAACCGGAAAATCACATGATGTTTGATAACATGCTTGTTTGATAACACGATGTGTGATGTGATGTTGGCATGGTGTACATAATAGCCCCGAGCTCGATTTAATTATTTATCGCTTTTCACGGCCTGCGAGCCGTTAGTGTTAGCGTGTAATTATTCTTTCAAGGTGTGGTCGTCGAACCACTTGTTTGTAATATTTATTTATTCCCGACCTGCGAGTCGTGTATTAAATTGTAATATTTTACTCAAGATGAAGAAAGGGCGAAAAGGTCATTTGGTGGCTTTTCGGGTGTTGGCATCGGCTTGGAGTCGGTGGAGCTCAAGAAGCTAGTGGGAGTTAGTTTAGGGGGCTATTATGTGCACATTTATCGCTTTATGCTTGGTTTAGTTTATGCATGATTAATTCTATGTGCTTTAGAATTGCATGCCTAACTTTATTTACCGAGCATATCACCTCACATGCAAAGATAAAATTGGAATTTTAATCCTTGTGTGTGAACCCTTAGAACCGTCATTGCATTGGATGTAGTTGACGGGTTCAAAGGAAGAATTACATTGGATGTAATTTGAGGCATCATTGCATTTGGAATGTAGTTGATGTGCTCATCGCATCTAGGATGTGCCAAAGTTTTGAACACAACTGGACAAGTAAAAGCGGGTCATGTCCGATACCTCCCAATCATCAACACCTTACTACCTCCCCGTCCTATGGGTGTCGTGCGCATTAGCGGAGCATCCATGGGAAAGCGGGGTAGTAGGTTTGGACGACATATGTGGGTGTCGTGCGCATTAGCGGAGCACCTACATAGTGACGAGCCATAGTTGAAAATTGGTGGACCCGACTACGATTCTCAGCCTGAGGTTGAGCTAGGGTAACAGATAGGGTAAGTCGTGTACATAAGTACATACCCTAGCCAGGAGTCACATTGGATGTGATTGGATGGAGTCCTACCTACATAGCTCGATTAAGTGGTGAGCATTAGTTCAGCTTAATCGAGTGAATCAAGGATCTTGGTTTCAGATTCTAAAGGTTTAGAATTGATTGTTGGTGTTTAAGCTTGATCTTCATAAAATTTATTCAGTTTACTGATTGAATTTTATCTGTTGTAGATCAAATGGCAAATTCAGCGAACATTAATAGTTTGTCATTAAAAACCATTCTTGACAGGGTCAAGCTAAATAGGACAAACTATTTGGACTGGTACAGAATTTTTGAGGATAGTCCTCAAGTCTGAACGCAAAGAATATGTCCTTGACAAGGCTGTCTCTAAGACCATATCAGAGTTACATGAAGTGTCATCAGCTGCTGAGAAGAATATCTCAGGGATCTGGGATCCAAGGATATTCTGATGGTCAACAAGGGAATTGGAAGTGGCAAGGGCTGGGCCCATGCGCACTTGGCAGGAAAGATGAGACACTTGAGAATGTCTGCTTCTACTGCCAACAGCCTGGTCATTGGAACCGGGATTACAGGAAGTTCACGGCTGATCTGAAGAAGGGCAGTGGGACTGCGCCTTCATCAAATAGCCTGGATGATCTGAAGAAGGGCAGTAGGACTGCGCCTTCATCAGGAAACCTGGATGATCTAAGGAAGGGCGGTGGGACCGTGCCTTCATTCGGTATTAACTCTATAGAGCTACATCTCTCTACTTCCAAAGATTCATGTGTATTAGATACCATGACTGAATCTCACACATGCACTAATATATGGTGGCTGAAAGTAGGAGAGATTTGGAAAGCACGAAATGGACCTCAGAGTTGTGGCAACTGCTGTAGGATCCATGAGTCTTGCTTTGCCAAGAGGCTTTGTCTTAGTATTGTATAATGTATATTGCATACCTACTTTTAGTAGGAATATTATATCTGTATCCGTGTTTGACAAGGAAGGATATAATGTTAATATTGGAAATGGAGTTTTCAATGTTCTATGCAATGATATGTTTTATACCAGTACTGACATGGTTGGAGGATTGTACATATTAGATATGGGTAACAATGCCTCAAGTTCTATATATTCCGTTAATACCAAGAGGTCTAAATCCAACGATTTAAACCTAACTCTGTTATGGTACTGTCATTTGGGTCGCATAAACAAGAAGCGCCTATCAGCACTTCAGAAGTGCGGGCTTTCAGGTTCATTCGAATTCCATTCGATCGATAGGTGCAAGGTTTGTTTGATGGGCAAAATGACTAAAGTGCCCTTTATCGATCGCGATGAAAGGGCGGGTGAATTATTGGGGCTGATACACTCGAATGTGTGTAGACCAATAAGTTCACTTGCCTGGAGGGGTTTTAGCTACTTTATCACATTTACTGATGATTACAGTAAATATGGTTATGTCTATTCGGTGAGACATAAGTCTGAAGCTTTTGATAAATTCAAAGAGTTTAAGACTATAGTAGAAAACCAGCTCGACAAAGGTATTAAGGCACTTCGATTGGATCGAGGTGGAAAATACTTGACCACAGAGTTATTAGATCATCTAAAAGAGAATGGGATCCTTTTGAAATGGACTCCTCCTAGGTCACTGTAGTTGAAAGGTGTAGCCAAACGGAGAAATCGGACATTGTTAGACAATGGTCTGTTCCATGATTAGTTGGACTGATCTCCCAATCTCTTTTAGGGGTTTTGCTCTAGAGACGACCGCATTCATAGTGAATCGGGCTTCGACGAATGGTGTGGAATGGACACCATTTTAAAAATGGTACGGGATGATGCCCGCTTTGTCCTTCCTAAAGATTTGTGGTTGCGAGGCTTATGTGAAACATTTGGTTTCGACTAAGCTCGAACCAAGATCTGAGATATGCACCTTCGTGTGGTATCCCAAAGCAACAAGGGGATACTATTTCTACAATCCCAGTGAGAACATGGTGTTCGTCGCTTGGGGTGGGGTCTTTATGGAAAAGAAGTTTTGTTTCCAAAGACGTCATTGGGAGGACTGTGCATCTCGAAGAAATTCAGGATGGTACAGATCTGTCTAAACCAATTGGCAACCCAGTAGAAAGGAGCCAGAGATTGTCGTAGAGTAAGAACCAATTCCTGTTACAATTCCGGAAGGTCCAAGGCGATTTGAAAGGATCAATCTTCCACCTCCAAGATATGGTATCCGGAGGTGACAATGAAGTCATGGTGGATCACGATGATCCAGCCACCTTTCAGGAAGTCGTGTATGGGCCCAACTCTGAGTTATGGCTGGGAGCCATGAGGGAGGAAATGCAATCCATGTCGGACAACCGAGTCTGGGAACCGGTTGATCCCATCAATGGTGTGAGGACCATAGGATGCAAATGGATCTTCAAGGTGAAGATGGACATGGACGGCAACCCTCTGACCTACAAAGCTCAACTGGTGGCGAAAGGTTATAGGCAGATCCAATGGATTGACTATGAGGAAACCTTCTCCTTAGTGGCTATGGTCAAAATCGATCCAAATTCTTCTTGACATAACTGCGTATCATAATTACGAGATATGGCAAGTGGATGTCAAAACCGCTTTCCTAAATGGAAATTTGACTGAGTACGTTTGTATGTCTCGGCCCAAAGGTTTTGACGATCCGAAGAATAAAGGAAAGATTTATAAGTTGTTGAAATCCATTTATGGATTGAAACGAACTTCTCGGAGTTGGATCCTTCGTTTTGATGAAGCTGTAATTGGATTTGGCTTAATCAAGAACGAGGATGAATCTTGCGTTTATAAGAAGGCTAGTGGGAGCAATATTACCTTTCTGGTTCTCATTGAAAACGACATCCCAACCTTGCACGAGACTAAAGCTTGGTTGAGGAAGTGTTCTTCAATAAAGGACTTAGGCGATGCTTCTCATATCTTAAGGATTAAGATATGTAGAGATCGCACCAAGAGGGTCTTGGATTTAAGTCAGGGAACCTATGTGAACAAGGCATTGAGTAGGTTCTTAATGCTCGATTCAAAGAAAGGACTCTTACCCACTAGTCATGGCATTCATCTCAGCAAGACTCAGTGTCCTAAGACACCTGATGAGCTGAAAAGGATGATGAGAATCCTATGCGCCTGGGGGCAGGATCGATCATATATGCCATGACATGTATGAGACCAGACGTCTCGTAAGCCTTATGTTGTACCAGTAGACATCATTCTAACCCGGGGGAAAGATGATGTTGAACTAGTCGTCGAAGGATGAGTAGACGCTAGTTTTCCAAGACAAATCCAGATGACTTTAGAAGTCAATCAGGATATGTGTTTACGCTGAATGGCAGAGCTTTAGCTGGGAAAGCGTAAAGCAAGATACCATTGCCGAATCTACGACAGAGGCCAAGTACATGGATGCTGCAGAGGCAGCTAAGGAGGCTATGTGGATTTGGAAATTCATGGCAGGGCTGGGTGTAATTAAAAACCCATCCAGTCCGGTGAATCCATTTTGCGACAACACAAGGGCCATTGCGCAAGCTAAAAGCCTAGATCGCATAACAAATCCAAACATGTACTGCGGTGTATCCACCTCATCAGATAAATACTGAACTGAGGTGAAGTGAAGATAACCGATATTGCAACAGATGATAACATAGCCAACTCGTTGACTAAGGCAGTGTCACTGCCTGAACATGTTAGACATGTAAAGTCGATGGGGACATATAGGAGTTTAGATTGGAACTAGGGCAAGTGGGAGATTGTTAGTCTTAGTGCCCGTAGTTCAATCCTAAATGTCCAAATGTATATATCATCGTTAGCAATAAAATTAAAGCGGCTTTATATTACTTATGTGTTGGAGTAATATATCGATGTGTGCTCTGATCTATGCCCACCATGCGAATAGAACCATAGATCGAGATAGATCACACTCGATGGGTCCCTAGTCAACAAAGCTTCACTAGAAGCGACTAGTATGAAAGATGGCTCTTTATGGCTTACGTTCTGTTAGTCATTGGAATGGGATTCCGGAGTCTGATCATAGATATCATGTGGGACATGATATTGGACGACCCGCCCTGAATATGTGCCATAGATTAAGTCATGAACATATTCAGTGTCGTAGCTTGTCATGTATCCTTAGACCAAGGAGTCTTTGTGATCGCTATGTAGTCAACAACTGAGTTTGACCTGAGCCTAACGTTGTCCGTAACAGGGCTTCCATAACGGCCAGGATTGGCTTGGGGACGGGCTACATGAGTGACACGAAAGACGGCTAAGGGATTTATCCCTCATACTAAGGTATGGGAAAGATATCGGTTCTCGGCCGCTTGATCGAGAGTGACTGGAAGAATAGCATGGCCATGCACATGATACTGGGTATCATATCTTCAGTCATCTCACATATCAAGGAACGGTGATTGAGAATAATAAGGATGACGGCTCTATGCCTTATCTCAATCAGGATATCGGAGATAAAAGGATAATGACAGGGATGACGGAAAGGTTAGAATCGACAGGGTCGATTCGTTATGCAGTGTCAGGCAATACTAAAGTCTCGTTAGTTGCCACTTAAATAGGATCAAGTAAAATGGGATTTTACGTTGATCTATTGACATGCATAAACCTAAGGGTCACACCGGAGGATGAAACTCATTGACACATTTATGGAGAATGGCCAAAAGGGAGTTGTCTCGGGACATGACCAAAACTGGGTTTTGGGTCATGTGCCCGTAAGTGAATAGGACTTTACGGATCGAGACAAGGCTTGGAGTCTTGGGATTGATCGCGTCGGATAATGTTGGACATTTCCGGTATGGAAGGCTTGGAGGCGATGAGCGAATCACGGGACCTCGTTGGAAATGGCCACGGGCCATGTTCCAAGAGGCCCATGAAAGGCCCATGCAACCAAGGCCCATGGAACTAATTAATCAAGTCTTGATTAATTAGTACTAAGTAAGCAAGACAAGGATTAAGGTGTTGGTGATTCACCACCTAACCCAATCTTGTCTTGCCATACTTTGTCCTATTTACACCTTACTTGACACCATACTTGTCCCATGCCTTTAGTTGGACAAGTATGGGTTTTGTTATGTTTAAGTCATCTTTTTTCAACATAACAAAGACAAGACAAGAATAGGAAACACATTTTCTCTCCCTCTTCCATGGCCATTTCGGGTTTGGCTAGTTTCCACCTCCATGTTTGTGTTCTTGAGTCCTCAAAGAGAAGAACTACGTGGCTTTGATTCCCATGTGGATACGTAGGCGTCTTGGAGACTCAAGCCAATCATTCGTTAACCGGTGTTCTTGTTTTGGTAAGAACTAGTGCTGAATTTTTCTCTTGTTAATCCATTCTTTGTTAGTTGTTTCATGGTTTTAATTGTCTCTTGGTTTTCATTGATTTTCCGCTGCGAGTTGGTTCATCTCCAACCCTACCTCGAGACCCAACAAGCCGTGTATTTAATTTGGTGTCTTGAGTGGCAGCGAGTGCCCGTGGGGTTGTTGAACCCGAGTCTTGACGGTTGAGGTGTCTTGAGTGGCCTTGAGTGCCTGTGTGATTGAACTTGCCTGTGATTGTGATTGTGGTTACCTGGGGTGGTGAGTTCTAAAGGTCGACAGCCTGATCCGACTTAGTGTCGATGAATTGCGAGTTCTAAAGGTCGACAGCCTGATCCGACTTAGTGTCGATGAATTGCGAGTTTTAAAGGTCGACAGCCTGATCCGACTTAGTGTCGAGGAATTGCGAGTTTTAAAGGTCGACAGCCTGATCCGACTTAGTGTCGAGGAATTGCGAGTTTGAAAGGTCGACAGCCTGATCCGACTTAGTGTCGAGGAATTGCGAGTTTTAAAGGTCGACAGCCTGATCCGACTTAGTGTCGAGGAATTGCGAGTTTGAAAGGTCGACAGCCTGATCCGACTTCGTGTCGAGGAATTGCGATAGGTCGAACCCTGACCTGATTGAGATTGGTTACTGAGCAGCTGGTGTGCGATCCTTTGTGATCTTGTTTGGTGTTGCGTCGTTTCGTTCGAGTCCTTGAGGAGGTCGTCGATAGTTGTGTCGGGTCTACACTGTTTTTATCGAGTGTCGAGCCTGTTGAGGAAGGTGACGGGTTGTGGGTCAGTTGGGTATCTGAGTTGGGGACTGTAGTCCCGGTGTCGGGTTTGGTTTTAGTGTTACTGGCTTCTTCTGCTAATTATGCCATAGTCAGTCTGTTATCCGTGGAGGTGAGCGAACGCTCACCCCTAGCTGCTTTTCCTACAGGTACTGATCACCGGACGGACTAGGTGAGCTCTTGAAGTTCATGGAGCTTGGAGCGGAGTCTGGTCTTTACTTTTGTTGAGTCTAGTGACGGATGTTGTACCTTGTCCACTTGTTGGGACGTTTTTGTATTGTAAATGCTATTATTTTGAGAAGTAAATGGAAATGTCGAAACTTTTATTGAAAACAGGTTTCAAGTGTTCATGTTTTAAATGTTCGCGTCCCGAGTTCGGTTCGCTGAAATTTGGGGCGTGACATTGGTGATTTTCGAAATAAAATAAAATCTGATTTTTTTGGACAAAAGTTTAATTTTCGGGGTCACGAGACTGGGACTCTCGGGGAGCCGATCCCGTGACCGGATGGGGCTCCGTTGGACGGATCTAGGCTGAGTCGTGACTATTGGATAGTCGGAACGTCGGGGCTAAACCATTTGGGGAATTGCGACGAGTTTGGAACCGTCATGACGAACCACAAAATTAAACGTTCGGAAAATTCATTTTTGAAACCGTTTTCGATAAACCTTGTAATAATTTTCGAAACTTGGAAGCTAATTAAAATCAGTCATATATCGCTGTTTGATAACACGCTGTATGATGTGATGATTATGCATGATGCACGTTATTCAGCCCCGGGTATTTTTATCGTTTTTCTCGGACTGCATACCGATAGTGTTAGCGTGTAACTGTTCTTTTAAAGGTGTGGTCGTCGTACCACTTGTTTGTAATAATTATTATTCCCCGACCTACGAGTTGTGTATTATATTGAAACCGTTTTCGCCGGCTTGGAGACAAAGAAGCTCAAGAGGCGAGTGGGAGACCGCAGGAAATGGCTTGGAGTAGATGGACGTCAAGAGGTGAGTGGGTGGCCCACGTCGTCGGCTTGAAGTCAAGATTGCTCAAGACCGGTTTGGGAATAGTTTAAGGGGCTATGGCGTGCACGTCTTTTGCTTGATGCTTGGTTTAAATTATGCATGATTGTATGGTTAGAATGCATGCTTAGATTTATACTTTCAAGCAAATCACCTCACATGCAAAGATAAAATTGGTTTTAATCGTTTGCTTGTGAGCCCTTGAACTGTCTTTACATTGGATGTAGTAAACGAGTTCGAAGGAAGAACTACATCGGATGTAATTGGAGACGTCATTACATTTGGAATGTAGTTGACGTTCTCATCGCATCAATGATGTGCCAAATGTTCAAACACGACAAGACAAGTAAAAATGGGTCATGTCCGATACCTCCCAGTTTTTCAACAACTTCCTACTTCCTCGACCTATGGGTGTCGTGCGCATTAGCGGAGCATCCATGGGAAGGCGTTGTACTAAGTTTGATCAGCATATGTGGGTGTCGTGTGTATTAGCGGGGCACCTGCATAGTGACAGACCATCATTGAAAATTGGTGGACCCGACTACGATTCTCAGCCTGAGGTTGAGCTAGGGTATCAGATAAGGTAAGTCGTGTACTTAAGTACATACCCTAGATAAGAGTCGCATTGGATGTGATCGGATGGAGTCCGGCCTACATAGCTCGATTGAGTGGTGAGCATTAGTTCAGCTCAATCGAGTGAATCAAGGTTCTTGGTTCAAGATTCCATAGGTTTAGAATCGACTGTCGGTGTTTGAACTCGATCTTTATAATTTATTCAGTTTACTGATTAAATTCACTTTTTCGTGTGGATCAAAATGGCTAACACATCAGCGAACAACGGTAGTTTGTCATTGAAAACCATACTTGACGGGGTCAAGCTTGATGGGACAAACTATCTGGTACAGAGTTTTGAGGATGGTCCTCAAAATTCTAAACGCAAAGGACATATCCTTGATAAGGCTATCCCTTATATCCAGAAAATGAAGGGGCATCTCGAACATCTTAATTGACTGGGTCTTAAGATAGTGTCAGAGATGACAGCAGACGTGGGTCTGCGCAACCTTCCTCGTGTGTATGATGAGTTCATCGTGAGCTATCATATGCACAATATGGACAAGACCAAATCAGAGTTACATGGAACGTTTGTGACTGCTGAGAAGAATATCAGGGATTTGGGATCCAAGGATATTCTGATGGTTAGAAGGGGATCCAGTTTCGGGAGGGAAACTGGTAGTGGCAAGGGCAAGGCCCTTGTGTACTTGGAAAGAAAGAGAGACACACGATCGCTCCTTGCCCACCAAGGACTGGGGGTCCTCAAGGAAGGCTAAGGAGGATGAGATTGTCCGCTTCTACTGCCAGAAGCTTGATCATTGGATTCGGAATTGCGGGAAAACCAGGATGATCTAAAGAAGGGCAGTGGGACTGCGCCATCATTAGGTATTAACTTAATAGAGCTACCTCTCTCTACTTCCAAAGATTCATGGGTATTGGATACCGAGGATGAATCTCACATACGCACTAACGTGCAGTGGTTGGAAGGTAGTAGAGGCTTGGAGAAGAACAGATTGGACCTTAGAGTGGACAACAAATAAGGGTTGTAGCGACTGCTGTAGGATCCATGGGTCTTCATCATCTAAATAGCCTTGTTGTGTTCTAAACAATATATATATAGCATACCTATTAGGATCATTATATTTGTATTCGTGTTAGACACCGAATGATATAATGTGAATACTGGAAATTGGATTTTCAATATTCTATGCAATGATATGTTTTATGCTTAAACAAACATGGTCGGAGGATTGTACATATTGGATATGGATAACAATGCCTCAAGCTCTATTTATAAGGTTAATACCAAAAGGTCTAAATCTGATAATTTAGACCAGACTCTGTTAAGGCACTGTCATTTAGGCCACATAATCAAGAAACGCATATCAAGCACTTCACAAGTGTGGACATTGAGGTCCATTCGAATTTCATTCGAATAATAAATGCAAGGCTTGTTTGTTGAGCAAAATGACTAAAGCGCCCTTCATCGATCGCGGTGAAAGTGTAAGAACCGCCCCCAGTCGATCTCGGTCGAACCGGTGATTTTTGGCGAAAGTTGACTTTCCGTCGAAAAAGTCAACCGATGACTCCGGGAGCCATTCGGGACCTTTCCGGGACCCAAAAAGCTTAGTCGTCGTTATGGTTAGCTTAGTTAGGTCATTTCCTTTCAAATGACACTTTTTGTGAAAAAGTCAAACTCGGGTCAAATTAGGTTGATTTTGGAGTATTAACGAATATATATATTATGAGCTGAGATATTTTGGGTAGGAATGGTCCCCACATGGACACATGTCCATGTTAGCTTGGAAGGGAAGAAAAGTGGGAGAAAAGACCAATTGGTCCCCACTTAAGGACAAAGGAGAGAGAGAGGGGGACTAAAGGACGAAAGAGACATTTCCACCTTGAGGATAAGACCACATGAGGCAACAATTTCAGCTTTTTCTACCCCTTGTCCGAACACCCCCCTTGCTAGAGAGAGAAGGTGAAAACTCCATTGAAGCTCCATTGAAGCTTGAAGAAGAAGCAAGACAAAGGGAGCTCCTTTAGTGGCATTTCTTCACCAAATCTTCTCAAAAAACACTTAATCCTCTTCATCTATCCATTTCCAAGGCAAGTAAGCTCTAATAACCTACTTTCAATCAATTTGGGGTTATGCGTTTCCATAGAAATGGCTTAACAAGTTGGGCTTTGAGTTACTTAGTGTTAGATGATTGTTTATGAGAAGAAAATGGATGATTTATGTAGAAATCATTTGGGGTTTTGTGTTTTTGATGAAACCCACCTTGGGTCTTGAAACTTTGGAGTGTTTAAGGAGGGTTTTTGGAAGGTTTTGAGCTTAACAATGGTGTTATGGAGAATCTAGAACTAGTTAGGAGCTTTTGGGAGAAATTAATTATTTTTCCGGCGACCGAAGGTTCGCCGGAGCTCCGGCCGGCCGCCGGAATCCAGCAACCGGAGGAAGGGATGACCGTCCATGGTCGGCCACCCTTAGAACCGTGACCGACCATGGTCGGCCTCACTTGGACCGTGACCGGTCAGTCCTGTCCGGCCACCCACGGCCATGTGTGGCCGTGGGGCCCACATGGTCGGGTTTTGGTGGTTTCGTAAGTTGAACGGTCGTGAGTGAACCCCGGGACGATGTTTTCACACCAGGAACGAATTATGGATGTGATTCATGAAATTTCGGGAAAAACGTTTAGAAACTTTGAATGCGAATTTAGAACGCTCGAACCTCGGAATTTAATTCCGTCAAGTGCGTTGGAAAAAGTAAATTGATTATGATTGTTAGACACGAAAAGAGAAATTTTTGGAGTTCTGACGGACGTTTTACTGATTCCGGGCAAAATGGGTCTTCCCGGCCCATTTTGACAAGTTGAGCAATTGGGGTTAGTTTGGGTATTTTTCCCTCTTTAAAACCGACCTTGAATGTTTATTAATTCTAGTATTAATTTATGATCTTAGACTTTATTCTCGAGCTCGGAGGAGGAGACTACTAGGCGTTCGTGTGACTAAGCGTTTGGAAAGCACTTGAGGTAGGGAAGAGTATTAAATTCCGCTTTTTATTAAAGAATGTTAATAGTATGCTTATAGGACGTTAAAAACCGGTAAAGTCTTAGCTTGCATATAGGATGTGATTAACTAGAATAATCGCTTTCAATTATGGGAATTGTCGTGCTGTAGAATCACATGTGGCCATGTCAGGCCTTAGGATTGATTGTTGTTTGTGTTTGATTGTGGTCAATAGTCCTTAAATGTCGGTGCATAGTATATCCTTTGGTTAATCTAAAAATCATATTAAACTATATGAATTGTGTTGAATGTGATATGAATGGTTGCTTCGTGACATGATTGGTTGAATGAATGTGTTGAGTCTGATATGATTGTGCCTTGTGATATGATCGGGTGAATGATAGACCGATGTGACGTGCTTGGTAAGTTGTATCGGTAAGCCTTGATGGTATGATTGATATGTTTGGTGCTGTATTGCATGATATATTGTGTGCTTTACCCCGAGGTGGTTTCCGGGAAGATATCTAGGCCGATGTGCGTTTCCGGTATGATATATTGTTTACTTGCCCCGAAGTGTGTTTCCGGGAAGACCTTTAGGCCGATGTGCGTTTCTGGTATGAGGTATGTTGTTGTTGCCCCGAGGTGTGTTTCCGGGAAGACACCTAGGCCGATGTGCGTTTCCGGTATGGTGTATTGTTGCTTGCCCCGATGTGCGTTCCCAGGAAGACATCTAGGTCGATGTGCGTTTCCGGTATGATGTATGTTGTTTCACCCCGATGTTGTGTGTTCCGGGAGGACATCTGGACCGAGGGGTATTCCGATATGATGTATTCGTTTCACCCCGATGTTGTGTGTTCCGGGAAGATATCTAGGCCGATGTGTGTTTCCGGTATGATATGTTGAGCTCATGTGAGGATCGGAGTCTCGTGGTTTAATTATCTTATATTTCGGTATTCGTATGTTTCTTTAGTTTGTTTCTATTAGCGAATAAGTTGTGTTCATGTGATCTCTATTTGTGTTGTCTTTTTAGTAAGTGTTACTAATCGAGAAATTTGGTGACGGAGCGGGAGTCCTTTTTCCCTTTACTATTTTTTCTACTGAGCGTAAGCTCACCCCCTCTGTTTTTACTGTTTTACGGGTTTCGTTGGTGAGTAGGCTTAGAGGACGTCTCAGGGCTCGGGAGCTCCTTGAGGTTTCGAGGGGGTTACTTGTAGTAGAGACGTACTTTTATTTTCGTACTAAACTATGTTTTTACTTGTTTGGAATTGAGCGTTTGACTCATGTTTATCGGAGTTGTTTATTTTGGAACTAAACTCGGAGGTTTATTTCGTTTAATTTTCCTTTTATCATTATTATTTAGTTATTAATTTAGTCCACGTCTCAAGTCCGATCAAAACCGGATTTGGGGCGTGACAGAAAGGGCGGGTGAATTATTGGAATGATACACTCGGATGTGTGTAGACCAATAAGTTCGCTTGCCAAGAGGGGTTTTAGATACTTTATCACATTTACTGATGGTTGCAGTAAATATGATTATATCTATTCGATCAGACATAAGTCTAAAACTTTTGATAAATTCAAAGAGTTCAAGACTGAAGTAGAAAACCAGCTCAGGAAAAGTATTAAGGCTCTTCGATTGTATCGAGGAGGAGAATACTTAACTACAAAGTTTTAGATCATCTAAAAGAGAATGAGATCCTTCAGAATTGACTCCTCTCGGGACATCATAATTGAGAGTTGTAGCCGAACGGAGAAATCGGACATTGTTGGACAATGGTCTGGTGCATGATCAGTGGGACTGATCTCCCTATCTCTTTCTTGGGTTTTACTCTGGAGACGGACGCATTCATTTTGAATCGGGCTCCTACGAAGGTTGTGGAAGAGACACCATTTGAGAAATGGCACGGGGGGAGGCCCGTTATGTCCTTCCTAAAGATTTGGGGTTGTGGGGCTTATGTGAAGCGGTTAGTTCACAATAAGCTCGAACCAAGATCTAAGAAATGCATCTTCGTGGGGTATCCCAAGGAAACAAGGGGTACTACTTCTACAAACCCAGTGAGAACATGATGTTCGTCACTCGGATGAGGTCTTTGTGCAAATGGATTTTGTTTTCAAAGACGTCAGTGGGAGGGATGTACATCTAGAAGAAGTTCAAGATGGTACAGATGCCTCTGAACCACATGACAACCTAGTAGAGGAGCCTGAAATGGTCGTAGAGCAGGAACCAATTCCTATAACAATTCCTGAAGGTCCAAGGCAACCTGAAAGATTAGTCACCCACCTTCGAGATATGCGTGTTTTGTATCTGGAAGTGACAGTGAGCTAATGGTGGATCATGAGGATCCAGCCATATTTTCAGGTTGCCGTGGATGGGTCCGACTCCGAGTTATGGTTGGGAGCCATGAGGGAGGAAATGCAATCCATGTCGGATAACCAAGTCTGAGAACTGGTTGATCCCATCGATGGTGTGAGGACAATCGGATGCGAATGGATCTTCAAGGTGAAGATGGACATTGATGGCAACCCTCTGACCTACAAAGCCCGATTGGTGGTGAAAGGTTATAGGGAAATCCAAGGGATTGACTATGAGGAAACCTTCTCACCAGTGGCTATGGTCAAATCTATCTAGATTCTTCTTGACATAGTCTCGTATTTGATTGAGGACGTTTATGTCTCAGCCCGAAGGCTTTGATGATCCGAAGAATAAGGATAGATTTATAAGTTGTTGAAATCTATTTGTGGATTGAAACAAGCCTCTCGGAGTTGGAATCTTCATTTTGATGAAGTTGTAATTGGATTCGGCTTTGTCAAGACGAAGATGAGCCTTACGTTTATAAGAAGGCAAAGGGGAGGAAGATTACCTTTCTGATGTTGTATGTCGATGACATACTACTTATCGGAAACGACGTCCCTACTTTAAACGAGACAAAAGCTTGCCATGTATCCTTAGATCGAGGAGTCTATATGATTCCTATGCAGTAAACAACCAAGTTTGACCTGAAAGCCCAACGTTGCACCATGACTGGGCTTCCATAATGGCCAGGATTGGCTTGGGGAATGACTGCATGAGTGACATGATAGACGGCTAAGGGATTTATCCCTCATACTGCAGTATGGGAAAGATATCTGGTTCTTGGCCGCTTGATCGAGAGTGATTGACAAGAAAGCATGGCCATGCACATGATACGGGGTATCATAAGGTCGGTCATCTCATATATCAAGGAACATTTATAGAGAATAACAAGTATGACGGATCTATACCTTATCTCAATCAGGATATCGGAGAAAAAAGGATAATGACAAGGACGGCGGAAAAGTCAGATATGACAGGGGGCGATTCGTTATGTAGGGTCCGACAATACTGAGTCTCGTCAGTCGCCATATTAGTAAGATCAAGTAAAGTGGCACTTTACGTTGATCTTACCGACATGCATAGACTTAAGGGTCACACCATAAGTTTGTAACTCGATAAGAACGCAACGTAGCTTGGCTTAGAGGGAGTCGTGTCGGAAATTGCCATAATGGACGGGCTAGCATGATCGGCTCGGTATGGGCTCTCTTGGAGAGGCCCATGACCGGCCCACATAGGCTAGGCTCAACAAGAATCAAAGGTCAAATGTTGACTAAGTAGTCTTGTTAAATTAAGTGGGTTGGACCCACTTTCCACTAATTAATAAACTAGTTTAGTTTATTAAGTCTACCATGCATACTAGCATGGACATTTGGTAACTTGATGTACATTAGGTGAGATGACCATTTCCACTTAAGTCTACATGCAAGGGGTGTTGGCAAGACCCAACATGAAAATAAGAGAAGAAAATTTAAGCACAACTTGTCTCTTCTCTCCCACCTTTGAAAACTCCTCCAAGAAGCTCCGAGCTCCATTGTTGCATGTTCTTGAGTTTACAAACTCAAGAAATACGTTGGCTTTGATTCCGTTAAGGATACGTAGGCGTCCAAGGGGCTCAAGCCATTCAGAGTTTGGTGTTCTTGAACCAATTTGGGACAAGAAGAGGGTGCTGATTTTCAGCATAGTTTTGTCCGACCATTCACTTTCAAGAGCACGATCGGAGGTTCATCCAAGATCCGATGAAGCTGATTCTTGGATTGAACATTCTCCTCATATGGGTCTTCAATGTGACCGAAGATATTTTAGTTTCAACGGTTCGTTTTCGATATAAATGAGCTGCAAGATGAGGCACTTGCAACGGTGATGTACACAAACCTTTGCTGAAATTTCAGACTTGTTTTCATAGTTGGTAGATTCATCTCGATTGGTTTGTGGTTAATTTTCCGCTGCAATTTTTTTTAACATGTCCACGACATCGAGTTCCAACAGTGGTTTCAGAGCATGGCTACCAACGGGAAAAACAAGAGCTTTGGCTCGACAGTAATTCGGTATGCTCGGACGGCTTCTGACGGACCGTCCTCCCCGCAAGGAAACCCTACTGTACCAATGCATGGGCTACCTCGGCGGTGGGGTTGGTGGTTAAAGGCGTCGAGCCCGATGTCTTTGGTTTTTACTTTTCCAGTGAGGGTGCCAGGCTGTGGGTTCAGAGGCACGAACCTTGGTGCTTTGACGGACATCGTTTTCTCCTTGGGGAGATTGATCCAGTGGCTCGAGCTCTCTCGTACTTGGACCGGCTCCAATTATGGGGTCATGCACATGGCCTCCCTCCATGCATTCGAACCAAGACAACGGGGGAGAAATATGGAGCAGCTATGGGGACACCGGTGGAGGTCCCGTGTGATGACTATGGACAATGTTGGGGTGGGGCGGTTTGAGTGCACTTTTGGCATTCCTTCGACCACCCTCTCTGTCGGAATATGATGCTCCGATTTCTAGAGTTTTGGGACCCGATCACCTGCGCTCTCGCCTGCACGAAGTTACCTACTTTTTGTGGGAATTATGGGCGGATTGGTCACACGTCAACAACATGTGACAAAGAGATGTCGGGGATCAATATGTTCGACAAGTCTCTCTTGGAATATCCGAAGGAGAAGAAGACCAGGGTCTATGCAAACGATTAGAAGAAACCGGGTAGTGTACCGTCGGGTTTTGACCCTCCGACTTAGAACAATGCACCTAATCCTGCTTCACATCGGGAAGGGGACCATTCGTAACCCACAACACTACACCTAACGAGCGTGTATGTGGGGGAGATATTCCAGGTTGGAAAAACTTGATAAAATTCCAGCCCTCGATCAGTGGAACGAAGGCGCCTTTGAGGATGGCGCCTGGAACAAAGAGGGATTCCGGTGGGAACCCCTGGAAGATCATGCAAGGACTGGGAAGCAGCCTCGCCAAGGAAAATGAGTACCACCCAAGACTTCAGGGACGATTGCTGGAAGGGATCCCTAAGACAAGCCAGTCCTTCCTTCACTACTGCAAAACACAGGTTCGGTTTTCAACCAGGCTATATGAGTCGTCTTCAAGGGAATGAGTCGTCTTGTCGTTCTACTTTTGCTGAATTATTGTTAGACTGGTGCAGGATCAAACATGTAATAGCTCTTTTTCGTGGTAATAAAAGTACTCTTTGTTCTTAAAAAAAACCATCATAAATAAATTATGAGATTATTTGCAAGTGATTGGGCCTTGTGAAATACCCATCTACCAGCCCAACCCGGCCCATTGAAATCCGGTCGGTTCAAAGTGAAAAATGTTGAAAGTCCGAACAAGGCACCCATACCTTTCTTCTCCGAACATCTCTAGAGATCCCCAAATCACGATAAATTTCGAATTCTAGGGTTTTTTTTTCTCCTCTCTCTCTCTCTAGCTGCACATTTCTTGGCGATGGTCCATATAGAGGTGGTCGGCCGGCACGCGCTGCTATTCGACGACGACGGCAACGCGGCCTTCGTTAATTCCGCTGAAGCCCTCGTTGAGTGGAACTCCCTCTCCATCGACCGCTACGACGTCCGCCACCTCCTTTCCTCCCCTCCGCCGCCTCGCAAGCGCCGCCTCCACCACTCACGCTCCTCCTCTTCGCCGCCCCACCCCGATGCCTCAATCGAATCCGACCTCGACTACGAACGATACCTCGATCTACCCTCGCCGTCGGAGGAACAAGGTAATTTATGTATAATCATAACTCTTTGATGGATCTTCTTATCAATAACAAGCATTTATGAACGAGAATTTTGAAATTTTACAAGTTGCAGTAATTTGATGTTGTGCCTCGGCTTTGATGAGAATGATTTTCGATCTGTTGGAGTAAAGCTTGCTTTTTTACATGACATTGCTGAGTGGCTCGCTCAAGTAGCTCTAGATTCATCTTGAACATGGCTGGAATTTAGTTTTCTAGTCTGTGATAATGGCTCTGCAATGGGTTCAATTTCATAAGTATCTGATGATCTGAACCAAGCTTTGAGTTCTAGTTACTCTTTTGGGTTGGACAATATGTGGAAAATCATACCATATTTGGTTTTGTCTGTGTGGTGATGGGAGTTATCCTTAGGCAGGGGAAACACTTACATTGTCCATTCCTTTGAATCTGGAATGAGGCCGATTGCCATGGGTTGAGGTTGTAATTTGTATGGCTGTCATGTTTTTGAGTACTTTGAGTATGCAGGAAGCAATCTTGAAAAGTCTCGTCGGTCAGGAAGACAAGTAAGAATGTTCTTACTCATGTTCAATCTGCTATTTTCTCTTAAGTTTTTTATGACCTTTTGATTTAATGCACTTCTGTTGCTATTATGGGCATGAGTTATGTATAAAATCGATATGTTCTTTATTGTATATGATAGGTTACATTATCGACACAATATCATCTGATTATTCTATTTCCATATTTAGATGATAGTGCAGAACCTTCGAGTATTGGTGGCTATACTGCTGTTGGTTTTTCATATGGAAACCATGATGAGTCTACTGAACAAAAGATTGATGATGCTGATCCTGCTTTTCTTCCATCATTCCCAGTTCCTGAAAGCTTACTTCAAAACCTAGTAAGTATATGTTCCTACACTTTCTCTGACCTTGTGAATTTTAATTTACATAGGATATATTTGTTATTTACTCATCCAATGTGGTCAGATTGTCTAAGGTGCATATGTTATTCTAAGGCTTACCATTTCTAAGTTTCAGATGCTTGGAGCAGGGATGCAGTTTCTTGTTTCCTTTTGATCTCATGACAAATGCAGGTGGGGTTAGGATTTATAGAAAATTGTTACTTTATCAGGGATCTTAACAACTTCAGAGCGCAAACTGGACGTTACTTATCTTCATAGAGTTACTGCTAGTTGATCTTAATGGTTATATATCAAAATATGTGTGAAATTCAGTGGTTCTAACCAGTGATTTTGTAGTAAGAACTATATTTTCCTTGGGCTTCTGCTACTTTTAAATTTTACATTGCTGATGAAAAAAAATTCCTTTTTTTTTTCAGCCCCCAACAGAGAAGTTGCATCAGATCATTGCTCGAACTGCTATGTTTGTTGGCAAGCATGGTGGACAGTCAGAAATTGTTTTAAGGGTCAAACAGGGAGGAAACCCTATGTTTGGTTTCTTAATGCCCGACCATCATCTTCATGCATACTATAGGTTTCTTGTTGAACACCAAGAACTTCTGAAGTCTAGTATTATTGGAAAATCACCAGAGGAAGAAAATAAAACCCGTGGCAGTCTTGATAAAACAGTGGGTGCTGGTAGTGAGGCCTTGTCCTTGCTTGGTTCCGTATACGGGGGTGGAGAGGACGAGGATGTTGTTGCTGAAGACTCCCCTGAAGCTGCAAGAAGTGGATCAGTGGAAGTCATGGATGCAACAGTTTCTCTTGGATCAGAGCTAGCAGAATCTTCTTCAAAGGTAGCTGGCACAGATGCAGTGGTTTCTAAACTTATGCCTCCTTCCAAAGAAAAAATTTCTCTCATAAAAAAGAATCGATCTATAAGTACAGTTAAGGCTGCCACCACAAATGAGGTAAAAAAAACTGGTGATGCGTTAGGTTCATCTTGCACTGAGATGAATAAGCCACACAGTTCTGTGGTGCCAAATATCGATAAAGTTGAGGCAGTTATCTTGGAGCCTCCACAGGAAATCAAAAGAGTAATTGATAAGATAGTTGAGTTCGTCATGAGAAATGGAAAAGAATTTGAGGCTGTCCTCATTGAACAGGATAAGAATTATGGGAGGTTTCCTTTCCTTTTGCCAGCCAACAAGTATCATCGTTATTACCTCAAAGTTCTCCAAAAAGCTCAAGAGGTGAGTTCTACAATTTTTCATTGTTATGTTCATATTCTTGACTGATGTTTGTATTGTTTGCATCTTGCTAATAATCTTTTCTTGGCCGCATAAATAGGATTTGTAGATTTTTGGTATATTTTTTGTATTTTCTGGGTAGCTATCAAATCTACTGGGTCACTCCATGAAATGAAGTGGATGGTTCATGATAATTGTCATAATAGGATAGTCCTTAACTAGTACTAGTTACAAAGCCTAAGTTATAATTTGTTGATTTACTTTTGTTTCCTGATCTTTGAAATTTATTGGCCTATGCAGTCAAAGTTATCTGCCAAAGGCTTCAGTCCGGAGAATAATGATTCAAAAGGACATAGCGGGGACAAGAAAGCTTCTCAATCAAAAGGAAGTGATGCTCTTTCCTCCGGATCTGTTGGTCATGATATACCATACGATTCTGACAAAAAGGAGAAGTTTAAGATGGTGATTGGGAAGTCAAAGGACGTAATGGACCCACCTTCCAGAGCCAGCCAGCCAGAGGTTGAGGTGAGTTCAGATGCTGTTGCAGCAATTCTTCAGGCTGCTACAAGAGGATTTAAAAATCCAAGTTTAGAAATTCTCCAAAGGTCATTAAATGTCATCAGTAAAAGTGAAAAGCTGGATCAGGACAAAGATCCTAGTGTCACAGGCCCTGTTGCCAGGGCTACTGGAGCTGCAAGCGAGGCTGACACCTCCGAGGCTGCCATGACTAAAGAGCAGAAGTTGAAGGCTGAGAGATTAAAACGGGCAAAGATGTTTGCAGCCATGATTAAAAATGGGGCTGCGCCACCAAGAGCTGAGTCGTCAAGGGGCCTGTCAGTAGAACCATCAGACTCTGGTGTTTCCGTCTCAGGTGTTCAGGTTTCGAATCTTCCTGATAAAGAAAGAGAAGGCAGTTCAATTCCATTAGATGTTGAATCTTCGGGTAAAAATGAGAAAGCTAATGGTGATGAGTACAGTGAACAGCGATCAAAGAGGAGGTACAGGTCTAGATCCGAAAGGCATGAAGAAGATGATAAAGAAGAAGATGAGGAAGAAAAGCACTCAAAGAAGCGCAAATCTCATCGTTCATCTCATCATAGTAGGGATAGGCATAGACACAGAAAAAGTCATTCTTCAAAGGATAGAGATTCTCGACGTGAACATAAGCTTGATAGCTCCTCACTGGATGAGCATTGCCACTCACAACGCCGTCATAAACGTCACCATAGCTCTGATGAAGAGGATCACTCTCGACATCGCCACAAGCGTCATCATAGCTCTGATGACGAGGATCGTCAACCTCGACGGCACAAACATGCAAACTCACACGATGATGACGAGCGTCGCCATAGAAAATCGTCAAGTGTGAGCGTGAGCCATAGGAAGAGGTCTCACAGGGAGAGAGAAATGGACTTGGAGGAAGGGGAAATCAGTTCAAAAGTGGAAGCAAGTGAGAATGGTATTGCTAGCAGAGAAGCTTCATTGGGTTTGTCAAACTCACGTCAAGATTCTAGGGCTCTCTCTCAGCCCCCAGAAACAACTCAGGTTTCTGATGATTTTAGAGCTAAAATACGTGCCATGTTGTTAAACTTGTAAGTAGTTGTAAGTTAGCGTTTTCCATTTTTGTGCAACATATCACATAACTTACAATCTTGACATTAGAATCCAAGGAGGATGCTTCATTTACTGAGGCAACTCTCAAAATTTCTGATATAGCGTGTAATGTATCAATTATTAGGTTACATTTTGTTACTCTTTTGTTTGGGGTTTCTCCTTTATTCTTCTATACAACTGCTTCCTTATTTCTTTAGCAGTGCTATTCACAACTTGTTTGGTAACTTATTTTCGGAGTGTTCAATACATTTTGAAAGTACAAATGTACGTGGGTAACTTGTGATTACCTATATAATAATAGGAAGTTCTGCTCCTTACCAACAGATTTAGGAATGTTAATTCGCTTTCCTTGGGGTGGTAATTTAATCAATTGAAGGTAAGTGTTCATAATAGTAAGTAAATATTACTTGTTTGTACCTCAGCATGATTGTTCATCGTTTCTTATATACGTTCTCTTACTTGTGTGTTTTTCAGTCAGCCTCTTCAAAGGCTTGTTCTTCTCCATTCTCGTATGATTCTCAGGTGCCAATGCTCAAATGAATTTCCCCCGGAATCAGTTACCTTCACCGTTCGAACAACTTAGTAGTTAATCACCACCACTTCTGGTTTCTCGGCTAAGTGCTTGATTCATCAGTCTCTCAAAACCTTTGGGTCAAGGACGTAAAATTTCCCGCCTTGTCCACCTAAGCCCCAAAAGCTGAAAGCCACCCGATTCCTCGTCTCCTCTGATTAATTGAAAACTTAAAACTGTAGTTTGGGAGATTGAACCTTAGAAGAAGAGATGAAAAGGTGAGAGAGACCAAATGTAAGTAATGAGCTTAATTTTCTTGATAAAAAAAATAATATGGCAAGTGTCTTTTTTTTACGGTTTTTTTTATCTCCTCTTCTTGTTTGTTACGAAAAGAAAATACAATCGTACGTTTATAAACCTTTTTATAATTACAAAAAAAATGGTGAATATATATTCGTCTATCATAATTTATATAAGATACAAAATATTTTATTTTGTATTTTCGATTGTCATTTTTCTATATTATACAAACATAGTTTATATTTTGTGTAATATATATTAGTTAGTAATTTAAAATTGAATCTGTCTAGACCGCAACTAATTCCTGACTAACGTTTAGGGGTCCTCACCGTCCGACTAGCGCCTAGCGCTTTTTACAACCTTGATTATTGGTCCCTCGCAGATATGATTCTGGAGGGACAAATAAGACTTTGAAGACCACCCACAATGGCGTCTAAACGGCGTGTATAGGGTCCTTCGAATCCTACGTGTCGGTGGGAAAAAGCGTCGAATCTGACGTGCAGAGTCAGGTATACGCCGAATCTGTGAAAGCGCAGATTCGACGTCGATGAATATGTAGACTCAGCGTTGCGTCGAATCGACAGATTCGGGCCCTGCCAAATCTAAGGCCGACGAATATGGGCTTGACGCGTGGAACGTTTCGGCTTTAAAAATTGTTCCAGACGCTTCGTCTTCTTCACGCTTCTTCTTTTTCACGCTTCTTCGTCTTCTTCAACATCTATCATTTCACCAGCACCGTTTCTCCACTACCATTACTACCACCGGCATTTCTCCCTCAGAATTCCCGACCACAGCCGTTTCTCCTCCGTTGTTTCTGCCGCCATCGTTTCTACCACAGCCTTTTCTTCACCGAAAGTAGCCCTGTTTCTCCACCACCGTATCACCACTGTCGTTTCTCCACCTGTATTACTTCCGACCACAGTCGTTTCTCCACCGCCGCTTATCCGCCAACCGTATCTCCCACCTCCGTTTCTCCACCAATGGCCAACAACACCCCATTCGAAGGCTCGTCCACGGAGTCGGGCTCGAGCTCAACACCCCCGTATCACGGTCAGTCGAAACTAGGAACGCAAATCCAATCGATGGTCTTGTATGCATGATTTGACGTCAACACGCCAAGGATGCTACGCACAGCTCGAGGAGGTTACATTGGTGTGCATAGCTTAAAATGGTGGGGCAAGGGAGTGACCAATCCGGCGATGCCTTTTGGGATGGCATACGGGGGGAGCTCTCCCACGTGACCAGTCAAACCCCGGCAACTGAGCGGTCCGCCGAGAACTGCAAATATAATTGGACCGTCGTCAACCGGAAGGTGAAGTTTTTCAATGTGTATTGGTTGGAGATAAAGCGCATTTACCAAACCGGTTGGTCCGACACCCAGGTCATGGACCTTAAAAAGGAGATGTATGTCGGGAGATACGGACACGACTTCGTATGGTAGCACTGGTGGATTCTCGTGCGGGACCATCCATATTGGATGGATTCATAGACACGACCATAATCAAAGATAGCAAGTGACAAGATTGTAGTCTGGAAAAAGTAGTCATCCAGGCAATACAGGAAGATCTGCAACGTATGTCGAAGAACTTGTTATTGTTTTTGGAGGTGTAATGTACCGACACGACTTTAAATTGTACATTAGTTTTCCATAATCAAAGAAGGCGAGTAACGTGGAAGCCTTAATTGTTGGGTCTCTAGGTAGGGTTGGAGATGAACCAACTCACAGCGGAAAATCAAGGAAAACCAAGAGACGATTAAAACCATGAAACAACTAACAAAGGATGGATTCACAAGAAAAAAATTCAGCATTATTTCTTACCAAAACAAGAACACCGGTTAACGAATGATTGGCTTGAGTCTCCAAGACGCCTACGTATCCACATGGGAATCAAAGCCACGTAGTTCTTCTCTTTAAGGACTCAAGAACACAAAAATAGAGGTGGAAACTAGCCAAACCCGAAATGGTAGGAGGAGGGAGAGAAAAAAGTTGATTCCCATTTGTGTCTTGTGTTTGTTATGTTGAAAAAAGATGACTTAAACATAACAAACCCCATACTTGTCCAACTAAAGGCATGTGACAAGCATGGTGACAAGTAAAGTGTAAATAGGACAAAGTATGGCAAGACAAGATTGGGTTAGGTGGTGAATCACCAACATCTTAATCCTTGTCTTGCTTACTTAGTACTAATTAATTAAGACTTGATTAATTAGTTCCATGGGCCTTGGTTGCATGGCCCTTTCATGGGCCTCTTGGAACATGACCCGTGGCCATTTCCAACGAGGTCTCGTGATTCGCTCATCACCTCCAAGCCTCCCATACCGGAAATGTCCAACATTATCCGACGCGATTAATCCCAAGACTCCAAGTCTTGTCTCGATCCGTAAAGTCCTATTCACTTACGGGCACATGACCCAAAACCCAGTTTTGGTCATGTCCCGAGACAACTCCGTTTTGGTCATTCTCCAGAAATGTGAATGAGTTTCATCCTCCGGTGTGACCCTTAGGTTTATGCATGTCAATAGATCAACGTAAAATCCCATTTTACTTGATCCTATTTAAGTGGCAACTAACGAGACTTCAGTATTGTCTGACACTGCATAACGAATCGACCCTGTCGATTCTAACCTTTCCGTCGTCTCTGTCATTATCCTTTTATCTCCGATATCCTGATTGAGATAAGGCATAGAGCTGTCATCCTTATTATTCTCAATCATTGTTCCTTGATATGTGAGATGACTGAACATATGATACCCAGTATCATGTGCATGGTCATGCTATTCTTTCAGTCACTCTCGATCAAGCGGCCGAGAACCGATATCTTTCCCATACCTTAGTACGAGGGATAAATCCCTTAGCCGTCTTTCGTGTCACTCATGTAACCCGTCCCCAAGCCAATCCTGGCCGTTATGGAAGCCCTGTTACGGACAACGTTAGGCTCAGGTCAAACTCAGTTGTTGACTACATAGCGATCACAAAGACTCCTTGGTCTAAGGATACATGACAAGCTACGACAATGAATATGTTCATGACTTAATCTATGGAACATATTCATGTCAGGTTGTCCAATATCATGTCTCACATGATATCTATGATCAGACTCCGGAATCTCATTTCAATGACTAACAGAACGTAAGCCATAAAGAGCCATCTTTCATACTAGTCGCTTCTAGTGAAGCTTTGTTGACTAGGCACCCATCGAGTGTGATCTATCTCGATCTATGGTTCTATTCGCATGGTGGGCATAGATCAAAGCACACATCGATATATTACTCCAACACATAAGTAATATAAAGTCGCTTTAATTTTATTGCTAACGATGATATATACATTTGGACATTTAGGATTGAACTATAGGCACTAAGACTGACACTAATATCATTGATCTTGGAACATAGCAAGTATTGTCACGTGGCGGTATCTTCGACCCGGTAACGTGACAATACGTGTTATGTTCTTGGAGCAAGGGGTTCAACATTACTTGCCATCTTTGATTATGGAACACCGAAAATAAAATTTGAAGTCGGGTAGTCATATTACACCCTTAGACCCATTACTCAATGTCCATGAAGGTGGCTCGTAAATCATATTATGTTGTACTTCCATTTAAATGTGTATAATCCCCGCTGGATGGAGTTGAAGGTCGTACACGCCGGGAACACAACCAAGTTCTCAGAGTTATTAAGTAACTCCAAGAACCTGGTTGTGTTTTTAGACAGTACGACCAGAAAACCACAGGCCGTTTCTGACAGCCAACAACTTGTAATTCGTTTCGGAGGTGTAACTGGATGACACGGTGAGTAAATAATAATATGCATTGGGTCGACTCGCCTTACGTTTTTTAACAACGTTATTTTTTCACAAAATTCAATTTCTTCCAAGGACATTAGACTCGGAATAGGCCGATGCAGTCTATTGCTACTGCGATAGCTAAACAAATAGACCCCCGAATCAATGTAGTTTCCCTTTTAATTTGCCCATAAATTACCTAGTTAGACCGGGATTAGACCAATTCAGTCTAATCCCACTACGGATGGTCTAAGTCTTCTTCTCTACTGTGAGAGTAAATTTCAACTTGAAGGTCAGTTGGAAAATTACATATCTGGGGATTTTTTTTTTGTAATTAACCGTATAAAAATTAATAAATATTCCTTTGATGTTTGGATTATAACAAACTCTAGTACATTATCTTTCTATATTTGGATTTGAAAATTTTAAGTCATACTCATGTTACTCTTGAAAATTGACTAAGATACCCCATTCATTTTTGTCTTAATTTTAGTAAAATCAACACAATGAATGATTTTCACATTTACATTCCCAAACAAGAAGACTTACCTAAACCCAGCCCAAGTTTGTAACCAATAGATCATGAGCTAGTATTTCCATGGTCCTCTACATTTTCTACCCGATAGACTCCAAATCAAGTAATGTATGTTTGATGTTTATGAAATCTTGGGATAATTGCAAAAACTAACCATGCAAGTTTTATAATTCCTCACCTCCTCGAAGTATCGTTGCACTTCCTTACTGTGTATAATTTTTGAATTGCACCGTTTGTTAAACCGAAAACACCACTTAAGAGCCCCACATGGCAGGCATATGACGCGAATTCTTGAAAATTGCCAAAATTAACATTCAATGAGTATAAAGATCATGTATTCTTCTCCAAGTGTTGCGGCTATGGTAAGAGATCATACACTCAAATGGTGAGGATCTGGCCTTCTACACTCATCCAAGGTTAGTTTAGGCATTATTCAAAGAATCCGCCTGGCATGCCAACCATAAATGGCTTTATGGTGTTTTCCGTCTGATTTAACGAATGGTGTAATTTAAAAATTCGACACGGTAAGGAATTGCAAAACTTGCATAGTACATGGTAAGTTTTTAAATTTATCCCTAAATCTACAACGGGAAAACTAAAAAGTTTGAAATGATTACTCATACTGTCTTCTATGTAAATCCTCAGTATCCATCCTTTGCATTCGCATATCATTTATTATACCAACACTTGCAAAACATACTTAACTCTACAAAAAGACTCCATAGAAACTCAAAAGGATGTGTTTCGGTAGACAAAACTCGAAATTAAAACGGAAATAGCTGCGCTACTGTATTCAGAACTATCTACAGTCACTAAATTACATCAAGACTTACAACTCAGCAATCTCAAGCCATCCCAAAACATTTCAATGTTTCAATTTATCAAGAAGGAGAAGTTATTCATGAACCCTAGTGCTATTATCTACAAACAAATATGAAAAGATCTTTGATTGTGAGCTTTAGCAAAGAAAAGGGTTAGAAATTGCAAAAAGTAAATATCTCGGGATACTTTTTTGCAATTATCCCTACATTTATCACCCACACATTTTTCCAATTCTTCTACTGGTACAAATTCAAATATATTTTGCCCCCACAGACAATATGCTAAACAGTCCAAATGACATCAAGATAAGTGCATGCAATTTATCGTAAAATGCAAGTCAAATTCGTTAAAACCACAACCTTAGCAACACAACATGTTTCATAAGTCACAATTAGAGAAACTTACTATATTAGCAAGACCAATAATCACCAAACAAGTTAGGGCATAAGTAGCTGACCTCAAAATACAAAAAATGTAGAGTAGACTAATCGGTCAGTTTTTCCATCAAGTGAGATCTTGGCAAAAGACCTTGTTTCTGTATAACTCAAGAACCTGAGAGACCTCTTCTCCATGATTCATCAAAAACTTCTTCATGAACGCATCTTCCGTCGCCATAAGTGCATTACGAATACAAGTCCAGTTCTCAACACCTTTCAACATCAAGACATCAAGCACAGCCAATCTGGGCAAAACTCTCTTGTCAAGGCTAAGAGTGAGAACAGAAGGATGGCTGGAGAGCTCATCTGCATTCCACTGTAATCTTTTCCTGAAAATCTCCAATGCCCTCTTCAACCTATCCTCGGACAAAGTGAAAATCATGGGTTGGCTCATGAACCCTGTCTGTATCTGCTCCTCCGTCCACCCAAAGCTCCTAAAAACCTCAACTTTCGCAGCCCTCTTGTCCTTTGTCATCGACGAGAGAGCAAAGAAGCCGCGAAGGAACTTGGGGCTTCGAGGGTCGAAACCCATTTCTATAGCCTCCCTGACATTTCCCTCAAACGTATCGCTGTCGTGAGACAGACATGAAGGGCCGAGAGGGATGAATTTGGCGATGTTCTCGTCCGGGACGCCGAATCGCCGGAGGGTCTCGAAATTGAGCGGCAGATACTCCGAGAAGTGGCGGAGAACCAAGCTGCCCCTCCTGAGAGCGAAGATCGAGAGCAAGGCGTGTGTGCCTCCGAAGAAGGTCCGGAGGAAATTGGTGGCGGGGGCGATTCGATTGATGAGGCTCAGCTTGAGAACAGTGGGGTTGTTGGTGACGAGGTGGGAGAGAGGGTCGCCGGAGATGCCGCTCCGGACAAGGAAATCGAGCTTGGGCTTGAGGGTTTTGTGGGGGTCGGCTTTGAGGACATTGCTGTGCTTGGAGGCGATTTTGGTGATGTGGGTCGCGGTGAATCCGTAGGCCTTCAAGAGAGCGACGACGGAATCGGCATTGGGGACGGACTTGAGGTTGATTCTGCAGTTGACTCCGAGAGCCGATTCAGGGGACACGCCGAGAGAGGTCACAAGGTAGTCGGCCCCGGAAAGCGAGGCTTTCGTATCCGTCGAGAGAGGTTTCAGGTGAAGGTATAGCTGAACTGGCGCCTGAAGACTGCCATTCTCGTTGCAAAAGGCTGCGAAACCACGCGGGCTTGTTCTCAAGAGAAGACGAAACATATTGCGGCGGCGAGATCCTCAAAATTTCTTTCGACCGAGTATGAGTATGAGGTGATGTTTTAAATACAGTCAAAAATCTCAATTTTTGTTTATATAATATATATTTTCCCTTACTGGTAGCTTGTCTACACTTGGGGTCACCCGGCGCCCACGACTACTTCGTCCAATCTAGTGCGTTGGAACAGTGGTAGTGGTCGTCGTTTCGTTGTGTGAGGCGTTCCATCGCAGGCCCTGCAACGGCTCCCAGCCACGGTTAATTGTTGCTGCAACTGTGGTTTTCCATGTCGTCGCAAGTTGCCACCTATAAATCCTACAGCGACTCCTATCGTCGGCTAATGATATGTTTTTAGCTATTTGTTCTTGCTACTACATCAAAACCACTACTTTTTAGTCTACTCATTAGAGGTGTAGTGGTAGGAGAACACAAAATTTTCCTAAACCATTATTCCAAACTATTGCATAATGGTTTACCCTTCGCGGTGCTCTTATTATCACATCACTGTAATGGTTAATCAGTGCACCATTGCGTTGCTACCACGTGCTTGCATCGACTACCTCTTCCCCAACACTCAGAAATTTAAGGGTAAATTTCATTTCACTACCCTAACTATTATCTTTTCATCTCACTTTCTTAATTTTATTTTTTTCCATCTCATTACCCTAGAATTAGGTTTTTGTCACTTTCATACCCGTCGTTAATTTACCATCCATTTTTGGACGAAAAGGATCATGTGCTTCGCACATAACCCTACTTTTTTCAAAATGACAAATCTATCCTTGTTATGTTAAACCCCTAAATTTTCTTCTTCTTTTCATGGGTAAACTACAAATGCATACCCTTAAGTATGCACGTTTAACCGATGAATACCCTGAAGTTTAAAGTTAACTGATGCATACCCTGAAGTTACGAGTTGTAACTCAAAACCCCTCTGTCAGCTAAAATGACGAAAATACCCTCAACTACACTTCAATAAGTATGTTAAAAAAATTATTTAAAAATTACTTTTGTTATATATATATATACTTATTAAATGACTTCATTTTTATTTAAAAAATCACTTCATTTATATTTTTAAAAAATTATTTTAAAAAATCACTAAGGGTATTTTCGTCATTTTAACTGACAGAATGGGTTTTGAGTTACAACTCGTAACTTGAGGGTATGCATCAGTTAACTTTAAACTTCAGGGTAATCATCGGTTAAACGTGACAACTTCAGGGTATGCATTTGTAGTTTACCCTTTCATTTCATCTCTAGCTCTTCTCTTCTTCTCTCGCTGTCATGGCTTGGTTCTTCTCCTAGCCACAAACCAGTCATGGTCGGAGCTCCTATAACTGTGCCTACCTCGCACCTCTCGTTGACTCAAGCGGAGCTCCGAAGAAGACGAGGAGGCGAGTAGGCATGGATATGAACAAGAGCAGCAGACACTACTGCAGAAATCGACTTAGGAGACGGATAAAATGGATCTGTGACCTAAGTTTTGGCACTTAGGTGACGGATACAGCAATCCGTCAGCCAAGTGGTGAAACTAAGGTCACGGATCTTGCATTCGTCACCCAAGTGGACCACCTGGCCGACGCATAGCTGGATCTGTCACCCAAGTGAGATAAGGTAACTACTATCCGTCACCCAAGTGAGAAAACTTTAGCCACGCATGCTGGATCCGTCAGCCAAGTGAGAAAACTTTAGCCACGCATGCTCTATCCGTCACCCAAGTGGGCTCTATCCGTCACCCAAGTGGGTTGACTATTTTACAACACACAAAAATTGACCACAATATTCAAGATGAATTAACCGTTCGATGATAGTTTTTTTTTACATACGTATACCAGTTTGGATAGTACATACGAGATGAGCGGTCTTGATTATATAATATGCGAGAGACCGACACGTATTGATTGAAATCGTCAATTCCACTATGTGCATGAACATATTTAGCCTTACGGTAGTATAACGTATGACGTTGTCTCGTTCATTTTTTGTATGTGATATGTATGAGTACTATACGATCTTATGTTGTATATGAGGCATGCTAAGTACTTATATCGTTCAATTATCAATACTACGATAGTCGGGAAAAATGACGGGTTTTGGGGTTTTGGTCAATGTAAGTCAACTTCTGCTGGCCGACGGATGCATATATCCATCGGCCAGCTTTTTCATCGACGGATGCATATATCCGTCATTCAATATATATATATATATAATTATTTCCACTATTTTAATTTTATCTTTGAACTTAGGCATCAAATTGAAACCCGACATTGAGCTACCGGTGTCCATAATTCACAAGTTTATAATCATTAGACTGATATTGTTGTAAAAAAAGTTATATAATGTATTTGATCACAAAAAAAACAATATTTTGTACTTCGAATCGAGAAAACGATCAAGAAAATTTGTGTTATCCTTGTCTTAGTATTATATAAAGGGTAAATTACCTACCCCTAACTTTTTTTAACTGATACCTATCCCGATGTGTAGTTATATGACAAATAGCCCATTTTTCTGTTAACTTTTTTCTAAAATGATGAAAATACCCTCAACCACACTTCAATAATTGTTTTTAAAAAATCACTTTTGTTATATATATATATATATATATTAACTTTTTTCTAAAATGACGAAAATACCCTCAACCACACTTCAATAATTGTTTTTAAAAAATCACTTTTGTTATATATATATATATATATATATACTTACTTAATCACTTCAGTTTTATTTATAAAAAAATATTTAAAAAATCACTAAGGGCGTTTTCGTCATTTTAAAAAAAGTTAACAGAGAAAAAGGGTCTATTTGTCATATAACTAAACATCTGGGTAGGTATCAGTTAAAAAAAAGTTATGGATAGATATCAGATAAACGTGATAAGTTAAAGGTAGATATTTGTAATTTATCCTTCTATAAATATAAAAAATGTAACGCACATGAAAAAATTAACTTGCTATGAATAATTAGTTGACAATAGGTACTAGGTACGTTGATAACAAAAACTATTTAATTTAATTATATAAAGCTATTTAATTTAATTATATAAAGTTATAAATAATCAGTTAAATAGTGTATATATATATATATATTCTAAACATACATATGACATAAAAATTCAGTAGTTGAGTTGGTAAAAGGCACAGCATACCTGCCATGAGGTCAGGGGTTCGAACCTCATGGCGTGCGCGCGGGCTGCGAAGCAGCGTGGCGGGTCGGGCCGGTCTGGACGCGCGTGGGGCGGATCAGGCGATACACTTGGCTGACGGATTGGATCTGTGGCTAGAGTGAAAACCTTGGGTGACGGATACACTTGGCTGACGGATTGGATCCGTGGCTAGAGTGAAAACCTTGGGTGACGGATACACTTGGGTGATGGATTGGATCCGTCACCTAAGTTTTTACCCTACCGACGGATGTACGCATCCGTCGGCCAAATACTTGGCCGACGGATCTTGGCCGACGGATGCATCCGTCACCTAAGAACTTGGGTGACGGATCCAATCCGTCTCCCAAGTACTTATTTGCAGTAGTGAGAGCACCGATCTTCATCTCCATCACGCACTGCAATTTTAGGTATTGGATGGTTGAGCTCGGAATTTTCTCGGGAAAATTTGGGGCTTTCTACTGACCCAATGAATTGATCCTTCAACAAGTTCCGTGAATTTAGAAATTGTCCCAAGAAGAGGACGAACATATTTTTTTCAATTATTTTCCTTGATTAAATTAACAGAGAGATGTTTCAGATGATGGTTTTATTTCTTGGTTTTGCACTAGATTAGTTTTGTTCTCTACCCTTTTGTCTTTTCAATCATCTCAGGCTTCATTTTCGTTTTAGCTTGGGATAATTCTATTTTAGTACCCTAAAACTTTCGGATTTCGTTTTTAGTACCCTAAATGTTTTTTGCGCCACTTCAGTACCCTAAATCTTTGTTTATTCCAGTTTAGTACCCAATGTCTGATTTTCCATCCATTTTTGGATGGAAAAACGTCATGTGCCTTGCACATGACCCTATCTTTTATAATAATACCAAAACTACCCTTCGGTAGTTTAAACAAATTGAATTTTTGAAAAATAAAAATGATTTTTTATGGATAAAAAAATCAAACGTTGGGTACTAAACTGGAATAAACGAAGATTTAGGGTACTGAAGTGGCACAAAAAACATTTAGGGTACTAAAAACGAAATCCGAAAGTTTTAGGGTACTAAAATGGAATTATCCCTTTTAGCTTTTGTGCATAGTTCTGTTGCGTTGTTGATTTGAGGTATTTAGACGTGTAAATATTGCGTTTGAAGAGTGTTAGGATAAGAAAATAGGAAGTTTTGCTCTGATTTATGATAAGCATATAATAATAGGAATTAGTTTTTTTATGTTTTTTATGAAAAGAATTAATAATAAAATTATAGAAAAGAGGTAAAATTTATTAAATGAACGTTATAAAAGAGAAGCGCAGAGCCGGTTCTAAACCCTAGGGTTTTGCGATTGCTTTTTGCGAATTGCTTCTTCATCCCCTTCGGTGTATCATTGATCACAGGAGCCATGGATGAAGGAGTGGTGGATCAGGAGGAATTAGGCATCCTCCTTGATCTGAAATCGGTGGGTCGTGAGCCGGAGGAGGGGTGGTCTCCGCGGCAACCCAACTGCTTCTCATCGGAGCCACCGCCGCGAGCAGAGGGGGTGCGAGTGGGACACGAGGCTACGACGGCGCCGCTGGTGGAATGGGAACCTTGGCCACCGCCGTGGATGGAGATAATACCAGACGGGATGACGCCGAGGACGCCGGAGACACGGACGTCGGTGTTCGTGTTGATGTTGGAGCTTGAGGCAGATGGGCAGGCTGTGGGAACAAGGTAGCCGATGGTGGCTTTGCAGCTGAGGGAGAAGGACTTGACAGGGCCGGGGAAGCCACCAGAGGTCTTTGTGGCGGGGGCGACGGGATCAGAGCGGGTGAGCGTGTCTTTGGATACTGGCGGGAAACCGGTTGAGTCGCCGGCGGCGGTGGCGGGGAGGAGGAGCAAGAGCAAGGGGAAGGGTCTGACGCGGGAGAACCGTAGGGCTCCTGAGCTGGGCCTGGGCCGGCAATTTGATGGACCGGGTCGGGATACTGGGCTGTTACTGGATAGGGTTCCGAGAGACTTATCTTGGGCCGAGATGGGCGGACCGGGACCCGATTGGGTCGGGACTGGACATGCCCGAGTCGGAGGCAACCTGGGTTGCGGAACGGCCAGGGGCAGGGTCCCGGGTCGGGTTTCAAGGCGAGTTCGGGGACCGGGAAATGGAGGAACACCACAAACGGCGAGGGGCAGAATGCTCCCTCGCCTAGATCAATGAGTCCTTCGTGGTCCAGTGGGGGTTGGTCGGTAATACCGCCTCACTGGACGTAGGGTGGCATCGATTCCACCAAATACCGGCGCGACATTCTTCAATCAGACCGTGAACCAGCAATTATACGTTTTTAAAGGCCCACATTATCTTCCGAGGGGGGACGACGTCTGCTAATTCCTCGGGAGAATGCAAAGTCCATCTGAGCCATTTCAGTTCCTGGTTACAGGATTGTCCGGGACGTCACTCTAAGGTCTCAGTATTCTACTGGAGCGGTCCTCAGAGTCGTTTTATGTCCAATCGGAATCCCATTTCACTCGGCTTGCTCGCCCAGTGTCATTTGGTAGAAGTATGTTGTATCGGTATCCATGGCTTCCCTGGATGCTACCGCAGATTTCCCCTTCAACCGTCCCTATGCATCGAGCTGTTAGTCTTAGTGCTCGTAGTTCAATCCTAAATGTCCAAATGTACATATCATCGTTAGCAATAAAATTAAAGCGGCTTTATATTACTAATGTGTTGAAGTAATATATCGATGTGTGCTCTGATCTATGCCCACCATGCGAATAGAACCATAGATCGAGATAGATCACACTCGATGGGTCCCTAGTCAACAAAGCTTCACTAGAAGCGACTAGTATGAAAGATGGCTCTTTATGGCTTACGTTCTGTTAGTCATTGGAATGAGATTCCAGAGTCTGATCATAGATATCATGTGGGACATGATATTGGACGACCCGCCCTGAATATGTGCCATAGATTAAGTCATGAACATATTCAGTGTTGTAGCTTGTCATGTATCCTTAGACCAAGGAGTCTTTGTGATCGCTATGTAGTGAACAACTGAGTTTGACCTGAGCCTAACGTTGTCCGTAACAGGGCTTCCATAACGGCCAGGATTGGCTTGGGGACGGGTTACATGAGTGACACGAAAGACGGCTAAGGGATTTATCCCTCGTACTAAGGTATGGGAAAGATATCGGTTCTCGGCCGCTTGATCGAGAGTGACTGAAAGAATAGCATGGCCATGCACATGATACTGGGTATCATATCTTCAGTCATCTCACATATCAAGGAACGGTGATTGAGAATAATAAGGATGACGGCTCTATGCCTTATCTCAATCAGGATATCGGAGATAAAAGGATAATGACAGGGACGACGGAAAGGTTAGAATCGACAGGGTCGATTCGTTATGTAGTGTCAGGCAATACTAAAGTCTCGTTAGTTGCCACTTAAATAGGATCAAGTAAAATGGGATTTTACGTTGATCTATTGACATGCATAAACCTAAGGGTCACACCGGAGGATGAAACTCATTGACACATTTCTGGAGAATGACCAAAACGGAGTTGTCTCGGGACATGACCAAAAATGGGTTTTGGGTCATGTGCCCGTAAGTGAATAGGACTTTACGGATCGAGACAAGGCTTGGAGTCTTGGGATTGATCGCGTCGGATAATGTTGGACATTTCCGGTATGGAAGGCTTGGAGGCGATGAGCGAATCACGGGACCTCGTTGGAAATGGCCATGGGCCATGTTCCAAGAGGCCCATGAAAGGCCCATGCAACCAAGGCCCATGGAACTAATTAATCAAGTCTTGATTAATTAGTACTAAGTAAACAAGACAAGGATTAAGGTGTTGGTGATTCACCACCTAACCCAATCTTGTCTTGCCATACTTTGTCCTATTTACACCTTACTTGACACCATACTTGTCCCATGCCTTTAGTTGGACAAGTATGGGTTTTGTTATGTTTAAGTCATTTTTTTTCAACATAACAAAAACAAGACAAGAATAGGAAACACATTTTCTCTCCCTCTTCCATGGCCATTTCGGTTTTGGCTAGTTTCCACCTCCATGTTTGTGTTCTTGAGTCCTCAAAGAGAAGAACTACGTGGCTTTGATTCCCATGTGGATACGTAGGCGTCTTGGAGACTCAAGCCAATCATTCGTTAACCGGTGTTCTTGTTTTGGTAAGAACTAGTGCTGAATTTTTCTCTTGTGAATCCATTCTTTGTTAGTTGTTTCATGGTTTTAATCGTCTCTTGGTTTTCATTGATTTTCCGCTGCGAGTTGGTTCATCTCCAACCCTACCTCGAGACCCAACACGAGCAACTTTTAGATTTCTGTTATTGCTTTATGTTCTTTAGTTGGATTCTATCTTGTACGATGAGTACAATTATGTGCTCATCATCCTATTTCATTTTCTAGTAATAATAGTACCTGTTCTTCTAAAAAAAATAATAAAATTATAAAAAAATAAATTAAAGTAAACAAATCAATAAGATGAAAGAACTAAAAAAGAATAATCTGATTTTTAAACAAAAATTGATTTTTTTAAATAAAAACTTATTTTTAAACAAAAATTGAGTTTTTAAAAAATAAAAAATATGTTTTATAAGTAAAACTGGTTTTTACAATAAAAAAATAAAATTATATTTTAAAAAGTAAAATCTGTTTTTTTGTAAATAAAAAATAAATTTGATTTTTTATAAAATAAAAATGGTTTTTTATAATAAAAAAATGAAAGTCAGTGACATGCTTTTAAAATTTTGACTTTTATTGAGAGGGATTTTGGATTTTTTAAGTGTCTTGAATGAAAAAATTATGAAAAGTTCACAAATAGTATGAAAGTGACAAAAATCTAATTCTAGAGGAGTGAGATGGCAAAAAATAAAGTTAGAGCATGAACAGCCATGAGGTGCTCGTTGAGCTGCCAAAGTTGAAGCCTCTAATTAAATATTATATTTTAAAAGCTTCAAAACTAGACCTTGAAGCTAAATTCGAGAATTCTACAATGGTGAGAAGCCTGCAGAAATGCCCAAGAGTTAAAATTTTAATTTTATAATCAACAAAAGATTTTAAAATACTGAATATTTTAAAAGTATTATAAAAAAATGAATTCATATATATGAAAGTTAATACACGAATCTATAAAAAAAATATTAATGAAATAAAAATTATTAAAAATAAAAAAAAAGGTAAAACAAATAAAAAAATTCTACACAAAATTTAATAAAAGACTTTATAAAAAAGGATTAAAAAACTAAAAAATAAATAAGAAAAGATAAAAAGAAAAAGATTAATAAAAAAAACTGAAAAAAAGAATCTATATAAAAAAGATTAAAAACATTTGAAAAGAAATAAGAAAAAGATTAATAAACAAAGAAGGAAAAAGAATAGGACGCGTGGCACGTAGGGTAGAATGGAAGCGAGGAGTCAAAGCTCCCAAGTTGGGGTCGCACGTTCGGCTTCGGCTGCGCGCGTAGCCGAAGCCTGGGCTTCGACAGCCTTGGGCTCCCCACGTTGGAGCAGGCCGAAGCCTGGGCTTTCTGACAGGCTGCGGCTCTAGCACCTCATTTTGGCCCATGTATGTGCATGCCCTTAGGGTAGTGAGATGAAAAAAAAATAATAGTTAGGGCAGTGAGATGGAATTTACCCAAAATTTAATTGTATCCCTATAAATATAACGCCTCTTCAAATATTTTCTACACCTCCTTTTCACTTTTGTACCCTCTTCTATTCCTATATTTCTCCCAAATTTTCTTTCAGTGGGCTATGAAGCATTACTCGATAATGACTATGACGAGAATCATGCCGATGGAACTCAACTCCACTCGGACATCAACATGTTGGGGTTGCTCATCAGAGATGATGTGTCTCAACCTAACCATATTTCCCAACCTTCTCTACCAACCCTACCCCTTGATGCTCCGCAATCAAGTGTTTGATCAAGGAAATGAATGTCAACCACGAAACCGAGGGTGAAGTGGACGATTGACGAGGAAGAACACATATGTCGAGCATGGTAGAAGAAGAAACACACCTTGTGGTGACATGGTTTGAGTATGCGGAAATCGGCTGCCAGTTCTAGCATATCCTTTATTGACAATAACTAATAACCGTCGATCCGGATATCGACCCCCCAACCCCAAGCCTAGCTTAAGGATCATTAGGGCAAGAACATCAAGAAGGTGAAGAAATTCGACAATATCTAGTGTTGCAGTGTCCAACAACGCCTTCCTAACACGACTAATCGGAAAATATTAGATGCAACCTTTACCGAGTACCACATTACGTACCGTATTCCATTCAATAAATTTCATTGGTGGGATCTTGTCAAAGATCAAGCGAAGTGGCGTCTCTACGTCGAGTTAATTTTGTTTTAATAAAATTGTAATCGTCTATATAATGTATTTCGTTTGAATTAAAATTTCAATTTCGCTTTATTAAAAAGTGAGAAATGAGATTATTTTTAATTAAAAATGTTGGTTGAGTCCAACATATTTTATTGCACTGTAAACGCTTAGTGTAACAAGGGGTGTTAGCCGCTTGGTGTAGCTAGTCAAGTGCTATCCTAATGCATTGTACACGTTCTTGGACGTAAGTCGGGATTCGGGCGGTGTACTTGTAAAATAACCTTATTTAATGATTTTATTAGTTCTCTAGCCTCCTAATGATTTTCTGTTCAATAGTATTCTCCTTTAATGAAATTTATAATGTTCTCTTATTGTTCTTTTGATTCCTAACACTAACATTGTGCAAAAAGGAAATCCTCTCCCGTGTTGCTGCCTTGTGCACCAACTACCGTCTCGTTCGTTGGTCGTCCACCGTTTTCCTTGCCTCACTTCGTCTCCATTAGCCCTGACTCATCACTATTGGCGGATCTACACGGTGGTGAGGGGGCACGTGCCCCCCTGAAATTTTCAATTTTATTAATATTTTATCATATTTTTAAGAATAATAATTGTTGTATTAATGCATCAAGTCCACGTTCAAAACACACATAGATGAGTTCGGAATTACAGTATCGTGCCACTCAAAGTGGTTCCAATGCAATCCATTTTTATTATTTATAATATTTAGTTTTAACTAATATGTATTTTCAAAATAAAGTTTCTAAGACTATTATCTATATTATATTATTATTAATTTGAGTTTTGAGATTAATTTGTAAAATAAAAATTTTAAATGCTTGGATGATTTTATTGAAGAATCACTACTCTTATTTATGGGAGACTACAAGACTATTATAAGGAAACTAATATTACATAATATTGTAATTAAATATTGTAATCAAATTAAATCAATTCGATTTATTTGTTTGATTTGATTACCTTCAATACTCCCCCTCAAGTTGAAGCATGGAGATTCGAAATGCTCAACTTGAAAAGAAGATTATAAAACGATCATGTCTAGTGCCTTTGATGGATGGTACAAACGGCTACTCGTCTCAGGGTCGACGGTGCAAACGGCATCTCGTCTCGTGGCCAACGGTGCAAACGGCTACTCGTCTCGTGGCCGACGGTGCAAACGGCTACTCGTCCCGGGGCCGACGATGCAAAAGGCATCTCGTCTCGGGGCCGACGGTGCAAAGGGCATCTCGTCTCGTGACCGACGGTGCAAACATCATCTCATCTTGTGGCTGACGGCACAAATAGCATCTCGTCTCATGATCGGCATTGTAAACATCATAGAAGGTGGAAAACGGCTATGGTTGATTATCATGATGCGGAAGCGAAATAAAAACAATGAAAATGAAATAAAAATAGGACTAAATATATCTTTCAAACGCCCTGCCCACTTGTTAGAACCATAAGCTAACAAGTGGGCAAAACTACAGATTCATAAAATTTTATCAAGGATCAAAACCGGGTGCTCTGATAACATATAAAATATAAATTGAAATGCTTGGATGATTTTATTGAAGAATCACTACTCCTGTTTATAGGAGATTACAAGACTATTATAAGGAAACTAATATTACATAATATTATAATTAAATATCGTAATCAAATTAAATCAATTCGATTTATTTGTTTGATTTGATTACCTTCAATATAATTCTCCATAAAATTGTTATAATCATGTAGAGACATTTCAAAAAATACCAATTACCGACCTTGATGAGAAAGAATATATTTTACAAAATCAGATAGTGTTTTCGTTGAACAAAATGAAAAAACGATAGATATATTCTAGACTATACTCATAATATCGAGATTAGTCCATGTCAACCGTATCAAATGATAATAGATAGTATATATCTAGAGATATGTTTCCAAATATTTTATAAATTTTTCAAAATTTAGACATCACATTAGTCATTTAAAAAATATTTGTACGTTATATATTCATTGTCTATTATTATCTTAATGTTACTTGTGATTATAAAATATACATAATAGTGCCTCCTCTCAATTGAAAAGCTAAATCTGTCACTGCTCTTCACGTAAATACACATAGCTAAGAAGTATCTTCTAATGGCTATTTATGCCTTTCTCGAATTTATGTGTTTATTATGTATTTAAATTGATTATTTTATTTTTCTGAATCAATAAATTATCCAAAAACTTATGCATTTAGATTACCATTTCTTGTATGTCAACGTCACTCCATACACGTTATAAACGAATCAAATGTAGATGACATCAAAAGCCAGATGGAGAACTAAAATTTTGTGATAATACAGAAGTTAAAGATACATTGTCAAGGATCCATTGTCGTCCAGCGGTTAGGATATCTGGCTTTCACCCAGGAGACCCGGGTTCGATTCCCGGCAATGGAAATTTTGTATTCCTTTTCTCCTCTGGCCATAGAGATTAATCATCTTTTGAATTTTTTAGACATGCTCAAATGTGCTTTTGCTAGAAGAATTAGTGCTGTGAATCATCCGGAGATTAATAATCTTTTGAATTTTTTAGACATGCTCAAATGTGCTTTTACTACTAAGTGTCCCAGAAAAAGTGGATTAACAGTAACAACAGTTAAAATGATCAAGTAAATACTAATAAGATATACCATACCAAAATTTCCCAAGATATCTGTCAAAATCCACATTAGATCCTTTGATTAAAACAAAACAACATTGGTATTTTGCATACCCAATGGAGAGCATATATATTTTTTTAATCAGTCATGTAAAATAGTTACCTCTTACTACACAGAACCACAACAACCATCAAAAACTAAACAAAAACATCAAAATCAACATTGGAAAAGAAAGAGCTAAGTTATTAGAATTAAAGTGACTAGTCATCCAAAAAACATCAAATCCCTCGAACACCTAATTTCTGTTTGAATCCAATGGAGTTTCTACAACAAATTTAAGGGTACCTTTGCCATTCTATAATAGACATAGCATCATAGTATCACACCAACCCCTTCCCAAATTCCCAAGAAGAAACCTGAATCTGAAAAAAGATTTTTGTCACATTCGGAATAACTCCATTAAAAATTCGTATGTTTAGAACCAACCAAATTTCCCACATAATCAAAGCATAAATAAGAATCCAAATCTTTTCGAAACCCCTGAGCACCCCTCCCTGCAACATTCCCTGAACTCCTCACCATTTCAGAACTTCAGACCATTCTTGCCAAACAAAATAGCATCTTAAGGAGAAGATGATCACACTCCTCGAAATTAGTCCCATAGAAATAACACCAACATCTTTAAATCGGGATAACAACTCCTCTCCCTTCCAAAAAGACACTCGCCCTAATAGCATGATGGCAACTCAAGCACACAAAGGTTGCCCCTTTGGATGGGGTACCTGAGACCCACAGAACGTTCGCCTAAGCACAACTCGCCTCCTTTGGCTTTAGAACTTCATACATCCGATCCACCGAGAAGCCCTTGGCATAGGACACCCATTCACACGTCTTCAATCTCTGACGATACTCTAACCGGCCTCACCACCTCGCCAACTTTGGAATGAATATATTTGAATATGAAATTGGAAAGTGATATATATCTTGTGACACCTATGTTGTAAAAATCAGTATAGACGTTAATTTTGGTAACACCAACTCGTTTTTTAAAGTTGGGTGGCTCTAAACAGGCGAGGCATCTATGCGGTACTAGACGGACAAGGAGGGTTAAACATCTAGACGGATATTTGTCTTTTGAAAAATATATAATAAACTTTAGGCAACAAATAACTCTCTAATTTGGGTTCCGTCTTAACAAATAATTTTAAATTTAATCATATATCTCCTAAGACTGTAAAAACAGAAACGAAGAAAGTTGATTTGGTATCAAATTAATACATTTTTCTTTGTGCTCTGTTGAGGTTTTGAGAGCTCTATCGCCGCTTACACCTCCATGACTATTGCTATGGCAATTGCCATAGCTTATGCCATGGTTATTTTTCTCTCTTCTTCCCACCCTCCCCTTTGCATTTTCCCTTTGGATCCTGCGAATTTTTTTGCTGCTATGGTTTCTTTCAAGCCGTCTCTAGCCACCGCAACGTTGACCGTCTCCCGCCAACAACAGAGCATCTCCTGATCTGATTCGGTCTCTCCTCTACCCCGGGGGTTTCCGTCTCTACAGTCGTCGTCCCTGATGCTGTCGTCGCCATTCTTGAAGCCGCCGCCCCTACTGTTGTCGCTGCCTCTGATGTCGTCGCCATCCCTAGAGACATCCCCGAAGTTGCATCAGTCGGCTTTGCCGCAGCTAGCAACTGCCTCGTCCCCTTTCACGATTATGGCTCTGGCTAATCGAAAGAGTCTCGTTTATTTTGTTTGAGTCTGTCCTTGCATGATCACTGCCTATCGATCAGAGAATCAAGGATTTCTTCAGGGACTGGCTCGATCAAGGCGATGTTTTGCCTCCCACCATCACCTTTACTATTGAGGTCCATCAGGATCTCTGGTACCCCCTTCCCTCTCTCCGTATTTTGTCTTTGCCCGTGAGGCATCACAATACCGTCTGTGATGGTTATGGTACTACAAAGATCAACAAACTATTGTTCATCCATTCTGACCTTTTCTTAGTGGTCAGGGAGTGTTCCTCGATGCACATTAATGTAATTCGCCTTTGATTATTGATATTGCACCCTTCGTTCAAAAAAAAAGAATTTTAAATTTAATAGTATATGTAATATTAAATAAATTTTAAAAACTACCATTCCCGTTTATTTCAACCTTGTATATCACCTCTGCACGTCGTCAAATGTCTACTCATCAACCAACTAACCAACTCAAGATCTGGTAACATACACAAATCTGCAAAGTCACAAGTACATAGTAAAGCAATAGGTACCAACAGTAATGTAATGTCTTAAACAACAAACCCTAGTGTTTGTTTCAGCAACCGTGAGAAGAAAAACACTTTTGGGGAATTCTAGCATAACATCAACATGGAAATAGTATCCGCAGTATACATTTATGATTATGTATCTCAAACAAAGCCTCTCAACTTAGACTTGAGTCAAGGCCAGCCTCACTGAACTGAGAGTGTCAATCAGACAACAAATGAAACCCCTACAAAATTTCAATGTCAACCAAGATGTTTGTTTGTTTATTGTTGTGAAATCAACTTGAGATATATCCATATCCAGTTCCAGATATACCAGGAAAACAACTGTTTGGTCTTTCATATATCGAGGAGAAGCCGGCGAGGATCCTCCACTACATCTTTGATACGGCGCAAGAAGAAAACTGCCTCTCTTCCATCAATCAGCCTGTGGTCATATGTTAGCGCAATGTACATCATTGGCCTTGCCACTATATTCCCCCCCACAACCATTGGACGGTTCACTATCGAGTGCATACCCAATATTGCAGACTGCACAACAAGTGAGATTCCAACACATAAACACCAATTACTGGAAGAAAAAAAATGAAGTAATTGCCTTGCAATTAAAATAAAGGATAATTGCAAAAACTTCAATTTTTGAAAATGACAGTTTTCCGCTTTACATTATACATGTTCTGCAATTTGTAACCCTCATGTATACGTGTTTTGCAATTTGGGACCCTTTTGTATACACTTTTGCATGGTTACTTTCGATTGTTTGCATAAAAAACTAATTCGTTAATGGATTTGCAGACGGAAAATAGTTGGGGGATGTCAGAGTATTTGCAAAACAAGTATCGGACCGCAAGTTTTTGCAATTATTCCAAAAAAAAGGATGAAAATCTGGGGACGGGGATTTTTCTGTATCACAGGAAGACCAATATCATGACAAACCTGAGGAGGGTTGATGATGGGAGTACTCAAAAGGCTTCCATAGACACCGCCATTTGATATTGTGAATGAGCCTCCAGCCATCTCATCAATGGATAAGGATCCAGCAGTTGCCTTCTTTGCAAGGTTATTAATCTCTTTCTCTATGTCAGCAAAGTTCATCTTCTCAGCATCACGGATAACTGGAACAACAAGACCCTACACAGGATAAGATACAGTTAATACCACAACCAAAACCGTTATCCCAATTCAATTTGGACGAGTGAATCTTTTGGCAAAGCTGCTTTAGAAGATGTTGCATATTCAAATCAAAGTAGGCACAAAACATGGACTGATTGAGAACAAGAATGGCATTATATTGGACGATAAATAGTTAACTACCGAGCACGAGCCAAACAAATCACATTAACTTCTTACAAGTTACAACCAACAGGAAAAGTTTGGTACACATCAGAAGAGACATTTACCAAAGTTTCCAGAACTTACAAGTGTACTACAAACAAGCAAAAATGAGAAAAGAAAATAGACAATCTTTAATTGACTTACTAAGAAAACAAAAACAATCTAGACAACGATCACCACAAAAAAAATGCACCACCCAGCAAATGTTAACAAAGAATCAATCATAGAGTGAAGGCTTTGGAACCAGAGAAAATACACCACAGCAATGCATATAAGGATATAGAGTTTGCTATAAGATGAAAGTATTTATATCATAGCTAACCTTTGGTGTACCAACTGCAATGCTGATATCTATATAATCTCTATATATGATATCATCCCCATCGATAACTGCATTAACAATAGGTTGATGTTGGAGTGCACTGACAGCAGCCTGAAATAAAAAAAAAACATAACACAAAGTAAATGATAAAGTAGAGCACACACGGGCACACAAGTGCAGATCACATGCATATTTATTTTCATTTATAGTCAAGAAATCAACACAAATATTGCATACTTTGACAAATCCTGACATAAATCCCAACTTGACTCCGTGCTTTTCAACAAAAGCATCCTTGTATTCAGAGCGGAGCTTCATCAGATTAGTCCTACAATAATCAGCAAATCAATAAAGGAAAACTATTAATCTGAAGAGGTATGTAGAAGAGCACAAAAAGTAAAGTTAGTAACACAGTGTAAAGTTAGTGAATCCATGGGGATCAAATATCAAGTTGCACTGAACGGAGCTTTGTTGGTAATGTTAAAAGCACAATACACTTGACCCTTTTAACAAGAACACTGAACCAAATTTTATATAGTGAAAACTAAAACAACTGACTTCGCTTTAATAAATTAGTGAGCTACTGGATTTGGTTTATTAAAGCTTTATAGTTCTGCTAAGCATCTCAGTTCATCTAAATAGTAAACACAACTAATTAGGAACTTTATATTTGCTAGACATGACACTACTGTGACCTATGACCTGTAGAAACACGCATTGGAACATTTCCATGACAGTCAGCTATATGAATCATTTAGCAACATTATATACTCAAGGCATATTCTCCCACTCCATTTTCGGATTGAATGGATTTAACGATTCTATTCTCACCATCCCATTGCCAACGACTGGGTAAATATAATAAGCGGAAGTTTCAAGTTAGAAATAACATAGCATTGTACTTACATATCAACTTCATTGAAGGTTGACAACAAAGCAAATGTGTTTTGAGAATCTTTCAGACGTGTGGCAACCCTTTTCCGTAGCCTTGTCATAGGAACCTGAATCACAAGGATACAAAACAACTACATTAGATCCAAATGTTATATATATTAAATAACTTAACTATAAACTGTAACTAATGAAACTTTAGTGGGCATGTTTAACCATAAAAAACAAATCACTGATACTCACTCGTCTCTCCCTTTCCTTGGGAGGAAGCTGGGGTTCTGATGCAGTGTGCCTTGGGGGTGGTGGAGATGGTGCTTTAGGTTTAGGCTTCTCCACAATGGGAGCAGATTCAACTTTAGGCTTTGGTTTCTCTTCAGGAGAAGCTTGGGTGGCAGCTTTTTCTACTGGCTTCTCAGACGGAGCAACATGAGTGACACCTTCACCAGACTTTGAAATGACAGCAATCTTAAAGCCTGGTTCCACAGTATCTCCTTCTTTGGCAACTAACTGAAAGTAATGACAATTTTAGAAAGCTAACTTTTTAATATAAGTCCAGATAAAAGACTGACAAGATTAGAAAGAAATATAAAAATTACTTAGAATATTACCTTCACAATGACACCCGATTCAGGACTAGGAACATCAATTGTCACCTGATTTTTTTTATAAAAGTGTTAGATATAATAAAACTGAGCCAATATTCTAATGGGTTACTTTCTTTATTTCCTTGGGTGGGCTGGGCATGATGTGAGGTACATGGCAAACTTCAACTAGAAATTTTAGACGTTGCATTTGAATAGCACCTTATCTGTTTCAATTTGAGCAATTGCCTCATCAGCTTCCACCCTGTCACCAGGATCTGCACTCAAAATATTGGGCGCGCAACAGTCATGCTCTTAAAATCATAAAGAATACATGATTGTATAGTTTTCAAACAGGAAGTGTGAACATACTCTTCAAAAACTTCGCCAAAGTACCATCGGTAATAGATTCACCCATAAATGGAACAACAGCATCAACCGTATCACCTGCATTCACAACCAGTAAGGAAGTGAGACCAATACAAAATCAATAAAAGAGAATACACAGAAAGTAGTTGAATAATAGATAACATATATGTTTGCAAAGACTATCTCTTAGATTGAATAGGCATCCTTTAATCACTGCCCAGAACATTTCAAACATAGAACAAATTAGGCAAATTGGTACGAGGGATAAGTAACATAATTGGCCACTTTGGTCCCTGAGCTTGCGAGTGTGGCACTTTAACCAAGTACCCCTTGGTATCTAACCACCAAAAACACCCAAGCAAAATTGTGCTCCTGCATTTTGTTAAAACTAAGTGCAAGCCAAGAAATCACCTAGATTAGTACATTCAAGTACCAATTGCAAAATCAGAAACAACCTAAAAGGCAACATGTTCAAATATTATAGCGACGATTGTGAAGCTATGAATCAAAGTGATAAACTTAGAAGTTCAAGATCAAAACTTATATGGTTATCCCATAGAAGAGGTGAATATGCCTCTAATGTTTCCTTCAGAAACAATAAAACCTAACCATGAGAGTACAGCTATGTTATGTGAATCAGTAAGAGATCTATCATACCACTGTCTGAAGAAAATGGCTTGCTCCAATTTTTCATGGTAACCTCTGGATAGCTACCAGCTATACCCCTGCATATAAGGGAACAGTGAGAGTTATTAACAGAAACAATAAACCAAACAGTGGATTACATATTCTGAGTATGTGCTATATTTTTTCCTCTTCAAGATTCATTTATTTAGGATGAATTGTGATAGATAAACATCTTCATTCTCAACTTGCAAGGAAGTAACAAATAATCATAAACTTGAAACTGGACATAACAATAGGGCAAGTTAATAAGGTAATCATCACACCTTTACTGGGTCCACTGTGGGAATGAGGACGCATAAGAAGGTTTAGTTCTTAGGTGGAATAACCCACCATGTTTAGATAGGAATGTCAAGGCGTGAAAAGACAGAAGGGCATTAAACAGTTAATCTTGAGTTTAGTTTGAGGCAAAGAGGCACTGAACTACATATATTCTGGGTAAGTACGAAATGTCATATGGCCATCTAATGCCTTCTTCCTTTGCATTCAAATACAAGACTCGACTATTTAGAATAAAATCCATGAAAAGTAAAATTAAGGAATGGTGTTACTGACCTCAATGATTTGGAACCAACCAAGTTTCCTGTTATGAAACAAATTAATACATAAGCCAAGTACAAAGATGACAAAAGCACCTAAGTCTATGATAAGTAGATTAGAGATCCAATATATTTACAAAAAAAATGTATACATACAAATCTATGAATAAAGTTCACCTGGAGAAATGAGCTCAGAAAAGTTCCTGACATGCCTCACTGCTCTTGATTGAACTAATGCCTACACAAATAGAAAAAAAATTCAAACAAAAAGCATAAAAGGTAAACATGAATAATGAATGTTTAGGGAAAATTTAATAAATATAAATCAAACAGAACTATAATCTATGGTGAAATTCAACATTAGATGCCCACATCAATTATACTCTTATCTACTGTTCTAGCAAACTCAAGAACTGTATATAAGCAGAACCTAAGACACTGGAAGCTGGAAGTAAAAATTATTTTTGGGAAGACAATCAATTAATCAGTACCTGCCCTACTGCAGAGGAAGCTCTAGGTGCCACCGGGCCAGAGCTAATCGTCTTGGACAGCCCTAGAATCTGAAACAAAGCAATAATGGGATCAATAAAACCACCAGAGCTCTAATTAATAGCTCTATCCGATTTCACCATATCCACATACGCACGAGCTTCACAAAAAGAGAAACAACGAGATAAGAGAATTAGAGCTCTTACGGAAGCAGAGGAGCCACCGGAGGCGACTCTTCTTCTGATAGCACCCAACATCATCGATTCGATCCCTGAACATCAAGTAAAGACAAGATTAACAATCCAAAACAAATCACAGCCTCTGATGCGAACTAGTAAAATAATACTCATAAACAAATCGCAAGTGACGAATCGGAATAGTGGCTCGAAAAAAAAGAACACTGAGATCCAAACCGTTTTCTTTATCAGTTTCTACTGATTTTCCCGAGAAACAAACAAGAGCAGTAAGCGAAGAAGCCGTTACCTGATGGAGCAACGAGATTTGGAGGAACGAGACGATCCAAGCGTATAGGGTTTGCTTTGGAGAGAGAGACGACGCGAGAAGGTATTCGAAGCACGTTAAGGTTTTGGTGTATGGAGAGAGGTGGCGAGATTTGATTGGGTGGCGGCGCAATATGTCAACGGTGAGACTCGAGTCGAGAATAATGGGAGCAAAGTCATAGAACGGTGTCGTATTGGAGTTGTGGGCTCATACAAATCTCTCCCTTTTCAAAGATCGAAAAGAGAGGACAACAACGTTTAGCTACAAAGGAAGAACAAGAAGGAAAGTGCTCATACACATTCAAGCTAAACGTAAAACGGAAAAACATTGGATTTTTATTTGAAAGTTCTCATTAGGGATGGCAAAACGCCCCATTCCCCACGGGGATCCCCGTCCCCGCCCCGCGCGAGACGGATTTGGGACGGAGATTTTTTAAACGAGACGGGATACGGGGAATTAAATGAGGATTTTGACGGGGACAGGGCGGAGACGGGGTAAGCAGTCCCCATCCCGCGGGGAACCCCGCCCCGCTCCTCGCACTATTAGTTTTAGAATAAATTTTTAATAATATACACATAACACATTTGTTTTTGTTTTTTTGTTAAAGATTTGACTTCTATGCATGTAAAAAAGTTTGATGGACACACAATTCTTGTTTTTACATTTAATATTTTCTTATTTATATTTTATATCTAAAATATAGAAAATTTAGTTGGAATATGTCAAATAGTGATTGTTGTTTATTTCACCGATTTGAATATGTTATTTGTTTACAAATTGCACAGAGTCCCATGATGAATGAAGTTAGTCCTATGATGAATGAAGTTGCTTCAAGTTCAACGTGCTGATTCTATTTATATCATTATGAAGTCAAATTGAGAACTTTAAGTTATGTTATAAGATATTTTGTTAAGACATGTTTTTATTATGGGTAAACTATTATGAGACATGGATGTCATTGTCATGAAGTTTATTTTATATGTATGTTTTTTTTAAATTATGGGTTGACTACGTTTGTTATTTAAAATTATGGATTGAGAGTTTTCATTTAAAATGTGCATTTTTCGGGTAATGAGGATGGGGTAGGAACAGAGTAGGGAATAAAATCCCCCGCGGGACGAGAATGAGACGGGGAATAAAATCCCCGTTCCCCGCCCTATCCCCGCGGGGCGGGGTTGTAAGGACCGCTCCTGGTCAACGCCGGTCAATCGGCGGAAAAACGGAAAAATTTAAAATTTTGGGACAGACACCTAAATGAACCTAAAATTGACCCCGAGGGTCATATCGGACCTAAGTTGACCCGATATCGACCAAAGTGAGTTCTGGGTGACTCAGGGCAACTTTTTGACCTATTCGGGAAAAGTTGACTTTTTGCCCAAAAAGTCAACCGAGCGACGTTTTGGTCCGTTCGAGGCCCGATTTGGATCCAAAAAGCTTAGCCGTCGTTACAGCGGTCTTATTTGGGCCGTTTCCTTGTAGCACGCGAACTTTCATAAGTTCTTGGAAGATAGGCCCGCACGGGACCCGAGGCGGCCGAATTTCGCGAATCTGACTGAAAAATATCTACAAAGATATTTTTCCTACTAGTGGGACCCACTTGACACATGTCATGAAGTTGTGGAAGGGAGATGAAAGGACAACTTTTTCCTTGAACTTAAAGATAAAGACAAAAGGGAAGGGGGTATTTTTGTCATTTTGGTGTGTGGTTAATTTTTAAAGCAAATAAAAAGGGAAGAGAAGAGAGAGGATCGGCCATTTCAGAAGAAGGGAGAGAAGAAGAAGAAGAAGAAGAAGAAGAAGAAGAAGAAGAAGAAGAAGAAGAAGAAGAAGAAGAAGAAGAAGAAGAAGAAGAAGAAGAAGAAGAAGAAAAGAGAAGAGTTGTGTCGATTTCCCGACGATCCGACCGACGGATCGTCTCAATTCTCACGTATTCGTCATCCCCTCATCGTTCCCTACGGTAAGAACCCGTCTTTTTCTCGTTTTGACACGTTTGAGTTCTAGGGTTTTGGTTAGAATTGGTTTAAAGATGAATGGTTGAGGTTTGGGGTTCGTTAGGAGCGTTTTGGGGCGAAATGGGGCGTTTTCCGGGGTGGCCGTGTGGGGTCCACTTGGTCGGGCATCGGGTTTTTCGTGTTCGGGTGGTCTTGGATGATCCACGAGTTGATAATTCACACCCGGAACGAATTATGGAATTAATTTGTGAGAATTCAGAAATTTGGGTTAGAAACTTTAAACGCAGAATTAAATCGCTCGGGTATCAGAAATTGATTCTGTCGATTGCGTTGGAACACGTGAATTATATTAGGGTTGTAGAAACAAAAATGGGAATTTTCGGAGCCCCGGAGGGCATTTTTCAGATCCTGGGCAGATTCGCCGAGCTGGGCGAATCGGGCCTTTCCGGGCCCATTGTTGACAATGTCGAGTAATTGGGAAGCTTGGGAGCGATCGGCATTGTCAGGGTGGCATTTGGGCGTTAAGTTCATTAAATTCGGTTTTTCCTGCATATTTAAAAAGTGTATTATTTTTTATCATGTTGGATCGTGCCACCGACCGTGGAAAGAGGAGGCTAAGCGGGTGATCGTGAGCACTGCCGGAGCTTGAGCGTGGACATTTGGAACGCTTTACGAGGTAGGGAAAAGTAGCCGGATATCGGCCTTGACTAGGGAAAGTTATTAGTAGAAATGCATGTGACACTTGGTGGTGTCGTAGGATAAGTGAACTTACCAAACAATAGAAATGCATGTGACACTTGGTGGTGTCGTAGGATAAGTGAACTTACCGAACAATAGAAATGCATGTGACACTTGGTGGTGTCGTAGGATAAGTGAACTTACCGAACAATAGAAATGCATGTGACACTGGGTGGTGTCGTAGGATAAGCGAACGTATCGAACAATAGAAATGCATGTGGCACTTGGTGGTGCCGTATGTTAAGTAAACTTAACGTGCGATAGGAATCACATGTGGGCACCTGGTTGCGCCCGTAGGTTGAGTGAACTGATTGTGTTTGTGTGTGGCCATGTGTGCATGTGGGGTGTTGAACCTGTTTGTTGTTGACTGACTTGCTGAGTGGTAGTTAGTCGTGATGTTAATTTTGCTATTTGCGGAGTATTGTGTGATATTTGGTTGTGATTGTGATTGTTCTGGTGATACCTGGATGAGTTATGCCCGAGAGGTGTGTCGTACCTTCTAATGCGCGTCTGGTAAAGTGCCGAGGGCTGTGTTCCCCGTGAGGTGTGTCGTACCTTCCGGCGCGCGATTGGTAAAGTGCTTAGGCTTGAGTTATGCCCGAGAGGCGTGTCGTACCTTCCGATGCGCGACCGGTAAAGTGCCGAGGGCTGTGTTCCCCGTGAGGTGTGTCGTACCTTCCGGCGCGCGATTGGTAAAGTGTTGAGGCTTGAGTTATGCCCGAGAGGTGTGTCGTACCTTCCGATGCGCGACCGGTAAAGTGTCGAGGGTTTTGTTCCCCGTGAGGTGTGTCGTACCTTCCAGCGCGCGATCGGTAAAGTGCTGAGGCTTGAGGTTCCGCGATGAAGGAGAGGCCTGTAAGACCCGCTTCCGGTCGAACCGGTAACTCCGGAAGTCACTCGGGACTTCTCCGGAACTCAAACGAAGTAGCCATTATCACGGTTGGCTTCAGGGAAGAAAACCCTTTCATTTGATTATAATATTGCATAAAGTCAATTTTGGTCAAAACGAGACTTCATATCGACTAAAGCTTCAATTTTAAAAGTGCTGGAATTTAAGTGGGGAAATTAAATGAGCTAGAGGGACACTTGTCCTATTTTGGTTGAATGGGAGAAAAAGGGATAGTTATTGTCCCTTTTACCCTCATAAAAGCTCCTACATGGGTTTCTAGCTCAAGGGCCTTTAAGTCATTGCAACATTTAGGTATTATATGTGTTGGAGAAGCAAAATCATTTCCTATTTGCATTGTTGTAGCCGAAAATTGGAGAGGAAGAAAGGGAGAAGAGCTCCCATGGAAGCTTGGAGGAGAATCTAAGAAGAAGGAACCATTTGGAGTCATCCTCTAGCCTTCCACCCTCAAAAACACTAGCATCCTCTTCATCCTCACATTCTAGAGGTAATGGAACTCTCTACTCATCTTTTCTCTTCATCTATTTTCCTTGAGTTTTGGGTGAAAAATAGCTAGATGATGTTGGGTTAAGTAGAAATGATGGGAGTTGGTGTTGATGAAGAGCTTGGTGAAGTTTTTGTGGAGAAATCAATGGTGGTTTGGAGTTTTTGAAGTGGGTTTGATTTGATGAATCATTGGAAAACTTGTTTGTGTATTGATTCCTACCATGGGTAGAGGAGTAATGATAGATTTGGACTGTTTTGGGGGTTGGCTTGGAGAAATTTCTGGGTTTGAAGGTAGATTTTCGGAGTTTTGGAGCTGGAGGTTGAAGAAGGGCGAAACTGCCCTGGTGCGTCACGGATCCGTGACGGATCCCGTGACGGGCGACGTCACGGCTCCGTGAGGGAGTCCGTGACGGCACTCGTCACGGCTCCGTGACGGTGACCGTGAGGGTTGCCATCACGGATCCGTGACCAGATCCGCGACCCACCAGAGTGAGGGTTCTTGGGGATTTTTCGACGTGTTTACACCTTGGTTTTGAGCCGAACTTTGGAAGGGTTTTGGGGGTCTTTCTTACTGTTTAAGTGGAACCTAATTAGTGTTTCTTTGTGTCCAAGACCTTGGGGATCGAGCTAGAGGAGCAAGGATCACACCGAGGCCCGAGGGAAGAGCGAGGTGGTGATCACCGGACTTCACCTAAGCGTTGACAAGGAGGACCTTTAGGTAGGGAAAGCCTTAACCTCTCGTTTACGATGCCTAGTATGCATGCTAGGTTAATAAAATTGGAAAATGTCCTAGATATGCATATAGGATGCGAATAACTAGCTTAATCATCTTTAAATTGCTAATAACCGGAGTGTCTAGTGGTGACCGATTAGGATGCCAATCACTAGTATAGTTCGCTTTCAATACTTGGGATATGTTTGTCTGGTAGAGGAGCCTTGGCAAAGCCCTCGGATTAGTTGCATGTTAGGATCATATGCTTGGTTGTTGTTTGCTTAGTGGATAAGCTAAAGAGTCTAATGAAACTAGCGAGATTGCATGTTTGAATGCTCTTTCAAAGGCTTTATGATTAATTGGTTGATCAGACTCGTACCTGCTCGTTGTTTGTATTCGAATGATTACTTGATTCACTTGATTGGTTGTTGGGGGTATCGAGTATGACTGGTTGTACCGCGCGGTGCAATCAGGTGATCGATGCCCCGGTGGTTCGAAACTGGTAAGTGAACGGTAAGTTGGAATTGTGTGATTGGTGTGAATTGATCTAGTGATTTGTGTACTGTGTGCTATGGGGAATTGGTGATGGGTGAACTATGTGTGTTAGTGGTTTAACTGTGGTTGGATTGGTTGGTGTTAAGTTTCGGTAAGCGTGTTGCTAAGATGTTATGGAAGTATGGTTGATACGATATGGTACCTACACCGTTGAGAAGTCCGGTGTAGGGTGAGATAGAGTTGATTGTTGTTATGGCATGGTACCTACACCGTTGGGGAGTCCGGTGTGGGATGATATCTTGGTTATTTATTAAATTGCCCACGTGTGCGCTCCTACGGGAGTATGGCCCTGGGTTCCCAATGACATAAAATCCTTTGGAGACGTTTCTGAGAATCCCGATGATAAGCGCCCCGAAGGGTTGTTTCCGGTTGCCTCAATGTTATGCGTCTCCTCTGGATTTGAGGGAGAATCCGAGAGGACACATCATGTGGATCGGAGGGTGGTGACTTCATGTACCACGGCATTGAATTGTTTACTTATTACCCTTGTTTTGTTAAGTTATTTTCTGTTAACTTTATTGTTGATCTTGTTCGAGTTAAGGTCTACCTTGTCATGCGTTTTCCCTGCTGAGCGTGAGCTCACCCCTTTGTTTTGATGTTGTGTCTACAGGCTTGATTGAGGAGTAGAAGCTTGGGCGCTTCTCGGCGTGGGTTCATAGAGACTTCATGTTTATTTCCTTTATTTAAAAAACAGTTTGGTAAAAACTTATTACTACACCCCCTGAGGGTTACTTGTACTGTACTTGAGGTTATGGATTGAAGTACTCACTGGAGATTTTCGAGGTCTAATATTGTTTCTTTGCTTTATTGTTTTCTCTTACCCGTCATGCCTCGGGTCCGGGCGATAACCGGATTTGGGGCGTGACAAGGCCCTCCTTCCGACTAGCTATCGGAAAAGTTTTGCTATGTGCCGAGATGAGGTCGACCGCCTGGCCCGACTGTGTGTCGGGAAAAGTGCGTGGGGCAGTGCTAGGCCCAGCCAGATTGCTACCGGAAACTGAGTAGAAGGTGTGTTGATCCTTGGTGATCTTGGGTGTTTGTGTGGTTGGTTGGTATTGTGTGACATTGCTTGTGATCTTTGTGTGAGTGGGTTGTTTTGAGGCTTCCCCTACGTGATCGGGTAATTGGGGTATTGTTATTGTGAGCAATAGTGATTTGCTTAGTTGAGAACGTGATCCCCGTTTTGAGGTTTCCCCTACATGATCGGGTAATTGGGGTGTTGATATGGTGAGCAATAGTGTTTTGCTTAGTTGGGAATATGATCCCCGTTCGAGGTTTCCCTTACGTGAGCGAGTATTTGAGGTATTGTTATCGTGAGTAGTTGTGACGGTTTGGTATCAGGTTTTGAGGTAGTTGTTTGCCCTGTTTAGATTGGTAAGTTGTTGATGTTCTACTAGTATGCCATAATTGAACGGGTATCCGTGGAGGTGAGCGGAACGCTCATCCCCTTTACTACTTTTCCCGCATGCCTCTGAGGTAGGGACGAGTAGCGAATATTGGTTTAGTTGCGGAAAGTTACAAGTAAATGCACATAGGATTGTGTGAGGGTTGTGCTTTACCTTATCGGTGTGACTAATGGAATGGTTGTTCGGTCTCTAATTTGGGGTCTCCATTACGTGCACGGGTCTTAGATGATTGGGGGGAAATTGACAGTGATTTGTGTGACAGTCTGGTTTAACATGTGATTTGGGGTAGTAGTCCCATGTGTTGTTGTTTGTTGCCGGTGTTCCCGGTAGTTCTGCTGGTATGTCGTAGTCAGTCTGGTGTCTGTGGTGGTGAGCGAAACGCTCACCCCTCGCTGCTTTTCCTACAGGTATCGTTCGCGAGGCGGACTAGAAGGATCTCTCGAGGCTTGAAGAGCTGGAAGCGAGAGTCCGGGCTGTCGGGGTTGTCTAGCGACATACACTCTTGTTTTAGTGTTCTTCCGCTTTATAAATTAAAACTCAGTTTGTAAAAGTGTTGTTTTGATTAATACAAGTGGTGCTTTTAAAGCGGTTTATTAAACTATTTGAGACTTTGTTTTACTTGCTTCACCGTTCGCGTTCCGGGTTCGGTCATACTGAATTCGGGGCATGACAGGGTCAATGCGGGGATGGGGCGGGGATGGGTAGAGTAGCGGGAACGCGGGACGGGGACGAGGACTGGGGTCCCCGCCCCATTGCCATCCCTAGTTCTCATCATACAAGGTTATGATATGATAGATATAGGATGAGTCTCTTTAGTCCAATGTGTCATTCGTTGTCCTACTCAAATACATAAGTTTAATATCCTAATAGGCAAGACGTTGAGGTCTCAACATTCTTTCACAATCCATCCCACGGGGAATACAGGGTGACACTCCTATGAACTAAGACCATAATATATTGGGCATCACTCTGAATTATAACACGGTTATGACCAGCTCGAGCCACCCGTTGGAGAGCCTCCCAAATCACAACATCCTCTATAAACTCCGTCTCATGTACACTTGGGAGGAGGTTGTTGCCACCGTCTAGAACAATTCCATGGTCAACCCTGCAGATCATACTCCAAGCCATTTGACCCATATATCTAAAAATTTCTCTATCCTCGTTAATCGTAATCCAATCTAAGAATGGTGGGGACCATCAGACCTCCTTAGACCGAGCCCTTGTTATGATCGGGGTGTCCCGTGCGAAGTTCCCTAGGCACCAACTATGGATGTGGCTTCGGATCATAGCATGAAGGGATATCAATATGATTGTTTTGTTTGATCCCACATCAGACCATTCCGCGCCTTCCATATCTCCCATGTCGCCTTGAGTGCCATATCCTAATGAGACATAACCATAGTCCACCAGTCCATAAATGTGGACTCCAAGCGAATCAGTTTCGGGTTAGCCCTTGACCACACCTCTTAGGCCAAAGAGCAATGCAGTAACCTGTGGTAAGCCTACTCCTAGCATGTCCTACAGATTAGGCAGTCCGTTGGAATTGGCACCGATTTTCCTGGAGATTGGTCGTCACATATAGTGTTCCTGAAAGCACACTCCACAAGAAAACCTTGATCCTAGGATTAATGTCAAGATTTCATATCACTGTCCACACTATGGCACCCCCAAAGGTTTCCATCGGCCATGCATACGAGCCAACTCTCTATATCTCTCCTTACACGAGTAGATGCCCTGTGTGTTACGAGTCTAATACCACCTATCGTTGAGGCCCCCGGTTGGAGGAGGCACATGCAACACATCTTCGACTATCTCGAGGGGTAGTAGCTCGTGTAAGCGAGTCGTGTTCCAGCCCCCCTCCCATCACCGCCAACTCCTAAACCTGTCATAGCCTATATAGCTCCCCTGAGATCACGAGAATTCATGAGGTGTCCCTCAACAGCCACGGGACCCCACTCACCAATTATATAACTTTTATCGATTATCATTGTATTATCATTTAAATATTAGTTCATTCATTTTAAATCTAAAAATATGTGTATATATAATCAAATAAATATAATATTATATCTTAATTAATCTATACCTTAATATTTGACCTATAGTATTGGAGAACTCCATTAAAAACGCCCAACAACTACATCTCTTTAGTTGAATGTTGTGTTGTAAGTAGCATGCCCTAAGTACTTGAGAGACGTGGCATAAAAGAACACGTCTCCCAATTGGAACTAAAGTGATGCAATTTCAAAGCATCGTGTAGTGCGTTGACGGCATCACTTAGTGATTTTACTAAGAAGACGCAAAATTTGAATTTTATGCCTCCTTGGTGGAATCACTTGTGGTTTTAAAAAGAAGACGCAACATTTAATTGTTACATCTTCTTAATGGATTCACTAAAAGTACGCAACATTTAAATTAAGCGTCTTCTTGGTGATTCCATTCGGGAGACACAACTATTAAATGTTACGTCTCCAAAGTGGAACTGGACTGGAAAAACTTGGGCATGTTTAATCCGTGCCCATTCCACCTATTGTCCATTTAACCTATTTCTCGCAGCTCACAGTTCATAATTATAGTACTTTAAATACTCTATAAGTAATAATTTTAAATGTTTTTAGGGTTAATTACATTTTGTACCCCTTTGAATTGGTAACTCTTCGTTAGCACCCCAAAGTTTTATAACGTTCCATAAGAGTCCTTACGTTTTTGTAACACACATTTGATACCCCTTATGAATTGAGCATATATCATTTAATACCCCTCATGTATTAGTAACAGAACAATAACATGCCTTATGAATTGATCACAGATCATCAAAATGGCGTAAATTTGACCAATGTGTTACCAATACATAATGGGTACTAATAATTAACCCATGGTTTTAAAAACTTATCGAATCCAAACAATTCAAAATGTCATCAAACAATATAGTCTACATCGGGAAGAGGAATATTGATCCTAGTAAAATAAGACCTTATACAATCATCAATCTCTTTGTTGATATTAGTCATCCTCTCATCAAGTTTCCTTGCCACTATCTGCTCAACCTCCCGCGCCAGCCTCTCTTAAACCTTTCGTTGCAAGTGAGCCACAAGCTCCCAAACCGAGCCTCAAACTTACCCTTAGTATATAATCGTTTAGAGGTGTTAGAAGATTGAGAGCCTTTATGTCACTCGGAGACTTGGTCATCTTTTTCGGCACACCAACTGCTCCTCAAATGTGAAAACCCACCACTTTCCCACAATGAACTCGAGCATCCCATATTGGTCATCAACAAGGATTGGTGTGAAGGCTGACAACTTGGATGTGATGATTGAGCCCAGTGAAACGGGTTAGTCAGGAAATGGAATGTCATGATCTACCTCAAGCTTCCACTTTAGTTCAACCTGAGAAAATATAATAAAAATTGTAACGTATGGAATGGCGATAAAGAGAATGCAAAGAAATAACTAAGCAAGCAAATTTCAATAGTAATAAAAATTATACCCTTTAATTTCTTGAGATCCACATCGTGGTATGCATAATTGTACACAAAGATAACGGCATGGGCGGATTTACTAGGGGCCCAGGGGGGCACGTGCCCCCCTCAAATTTAGGGAAAAAATATACTATATACATTTATTTTAATTTTGTTTCATAAAATAATGTTTTTTCACTACATATGCCTCTCTTAGAGTCAATTTCGGGAAAGTTTGTTTTCCTTTCCTAATATTCTATTTTTTTTAATCATAATGTTTCCATTTATTAATATATTCCTTATATTTCTAAATTTCAGTTTTTTTATGATATTGATTTTGTATTTTAGCAATTGTTTTATATTTTATAATATTTGAGTTTTTTAATTTGTATAATTTAAGTAAAAAACACAATTGAGTATTATTATTCATTTGAGTTTAGTTATTGTTTAAGAGTTGAGACTATTATCCATTTAAATTTAGTAATCTATAAAATTATAATCGTCGTAGAAGGATATTTCCAAAAAAAAAATGACTACACAATTTTTGATATGAAGATGAAGGAATCGAGTTAGAGGTCAATCAATATCGTATATGTCGAGAAAAATATTTTTTTTATTGTATTGACGATAAAAATATTACAACATATTTTTAAAATATGAAACTCTGACACCATGTTTTGTAATATGTATTAATTATTAATTTTTGTACGATATTAAAAAAATTAAAGTTATTTTTATTGTTCTTACGTCAATTATTGTTATTGAAAAAAATCGGTGCCCCCCCTTATTGAAAATGCTAGATCCGCCACAGGATGACGGGTGTGTTGGAGTTTTGTTTCCTAGGAAAAATCCATGTTGACATGTTACAAACGTCCGTGTGAGTTAATAAATAAGTTGGCGAACGTTTTATTATCATTAAGTTGTAATGTTAGTAAAACTGTGAGTATACTACTCTTTCTAAGGTATTGGGGGGCAGCTCCCCAATAATAGAACTCTTAGAAACAAATGAGTAGATTCATTCACAAGTCTCTAGCATGAACCGATAGTTAGAGCTAGTGTGATTTTATCGATACGATCATATATTCTCAAGGTGTGATTTTGTCACACATGCCAAAGAGTTTGACATTTGGACGACCCCCCTTGAGAATACTTCATAGTGTTAGTTTCATGTCCTTGGCCAATCTTTTCATGTATAACATTATCATTTGTTAATACATTGACACTTTCACTATCATTTTGTTAAATGTTAATTGCGTGAATAATCAACTATTTCTAAGACAATCAAGTATGTGACTTGATAGTAAAACTATTAAATGCATAAGGAGTATTATTTTAGTGATTCCTAGTTTTATCGATATACTAAGACTAGTATGTTGTTGACTGATGATCATGTTCTTACTTATCATGCATATGGGAAATGAAGTCAAATAATAGATACTTTTTTGATGAAATAGTATTGGATGACCCAATATGAGAATACTGCATATGAATTGTCATGAGTATTTCTCAGTACCGTAATATGGCTTTATGTGACGACCCGAGAGGAGTTGTCTCGGACCACCTGACATTAGGACTCCGGAACGTCCCGACCACTCGATCCAAGCTATGCAGTTAGCATTGATAGTCAACGAAATTGGACATCAATTGGATATGAACCAAGAGATTGATCAACAAGTTTATGTAATTAATTATAACATGGACATAAGTCTAGAGCAATCAAGCAAGTTGGCAATGGTAAAGCTTTGTATTAAATATAGGAGACTTTTACAAGGCACAATCACGAAATGGTAAGGGTTGGTTGATCTATCAAGAATAAGCTAATGACCATTTATACTACATGATTGGCGGCAATTGCATGGGAGGATCAAATGTGTGTACGCCACCTCCTTCTTCCTTGTAAACATGAGACACCTCCTTGCACGTTCATGGATGAATGACTGAGTGACACCTCAAGCTTCTTTATGCATGTTTTTCCTTCCTTGGTAAAGAATTGGTTGCCGTGTATGCATGGAGCTTGGTCTCCATGAGTTCGGAAATGGTAACCGTGTGGTCTCCATGTGTGTGGCATGGTGTAGCTGTGTGCCAAGATTCTCTCTAGATTGTGTTTCCATGTGTGGGGCATAGCATACTCCACGCCACATAAGCAAATCAATGTCCCAAGAGGTCATGCATGCACGGTTCATGCGTTTGTTTGTGTCACCTTTGCATGATCTTGGGTAGCCACAGATGCGAGGTCGTGCTGTAACGGACACGATGGAAAAAATTAGCATGTCATGCCCTGTTTTGGGTTGGATGGTTCCAGCGAACCTGGTCAAAATTTGGGCGTTTATGCGGGGTCGTGATAATTCTCCCCCGCCCATGATCTCGTCGTCCTCGGCGAGATGCCGATCAAATCTTTGGATAGCCTTGACGAGGATGCATGTGCACCTTGCGATCCGCTGATAGGGAAAGCAAGGCCACGGACGGACACTCGGATGGTCCGCATATGTTCGCCTTCGTGCCTGCCCAAACTTGGTCGCTACTGGCACGATCTCGGACGCTTCCTCTTGAAAACTCCAACTCAGGCGTGAAAGGGTTGGAGAAGAATTTGAGGTGGACGATCCAATTACCCAAGATGATCCAAGCATTCAGCCACTTCAACGGTTGCAAGTACGGCTGCGGCATGAACCCTTCCCTAGAAAGGCTAAGGCAACAACGACGATCACCGAGCAAAGGTCTTCCATGCCTAGAGGAATCATACAACATGGCACAATATTTAGTACACATGAACATGCAAACGTATTTTCCATAAACAATGTTATCCACTTGAAGACGTTGATCCCTTGCACTCGACTCTCCAATCGCGGATGCGCGGATGCCTTAAACATCCGATAGGGCAACACTACGGATGTGACTCGACCTCGCCTCGTACGGGTCTTGAGTCCCAGCTTCTTTGGCACACATTCATCTCATGCAACCCATCGCACACAAACCACAGTGGAGTAGAACACCCGACGGTAGTACCTCCTTTGCTCGTGTGGAAATTTGTCATTTTTACCTAGCAAATCTCGGTTGCGAGCTGGACGACGGGATCGACCCCTTATCGCCTCGCTTGCTTTGCTCCTACATTCAACACAAAAGATTCGTTGCCTCGACTTGATTTTTGCACACCTGCATAGATAAGAGTTAGCTTGTGTGGGTTCTTGACATGTCGTTGGTGACTCGTTGATCTCACTTTCTTATCTCGGATTGTCGACACTTGGACTCGAAAACGTCCCGACCACTCGATCCAAGCTAAGTCGTTAGCATTGATGCGCAACGAAATTGGACATCTATTGGATATGAACCAAGAGATTGATCAACAAGTTTATATAATTAATAACAACATGGACATATGTCAAGAGCAATCAAGCAAGTTGGAAATCGTAAAGCTTTGTACTAAATATAGGAGACCTTTACAAGGCACGGTCAAGAAATGGTAATGATTGTATGATCTATCAAGGACAAGCTAATGGCTATTTATACTACATGATTGGCGACAATTGCATGAGAGGATCAAATGTGCGTAAGCCACCTCCTCCTTCTTTGTAAGCATGAGACGCCTCCCTGCATGTTCATGGATGAATAACGAAGTGACACCTCAAGCTTCTTTATGCATGGCTTTCCTTCCTTGATAAGAAATCGGTTGCCGTGTGTGCATGGAGCTTAGTCTCCATGGGTTTGAAAAGGGGTAACCGTGTGGTCCTCATGTGTGTGGCATGGTGTAGCCGTGTGCTAAGCTTCTCTCTAGCTTGTGTTTCTAGATGTGGGGCACAAGCATACTCCACGCCACATAAGCAAAGTAATGTCCCAACAGGTCATGCATGCACGGTTCATGCGTTTGGTTGTGTCACCATTGCATGATCTTGGGTAGCAACGGATGCGAGGTCGTGTCGTAACAGACACGACAAAATAAAATTAGCACGCCATGTCGTGCTTCGGGTCGAATGATACTAGACTGTTCAACGAACGTGGTCAAAATTTTGTGTGCTCATGTGGGGTCGTGACATTAAGTCCTTTTACCTTGTAGTCATCATGAGTTTCTATATAGGTGGTTTTGTGTCTTGACACAATTCAATGTTATCTGTAACCGAACAATAATAAAGATTGTTATTGGGTACATGATCATCTATGTGAGAAATGTGAATGACTGATAAGGGATTTGTCTCTTATGTAGATATGAGATAGATATCGTTGACCCCCTTAATAAGTGAGACTGTGGAAATGCATGGCCATACGATAAGTGGGTGCATAGGAAAAGTGGGTGCTTGACATAATATACCATATCGATAAATATAATCCTAACAAGTCAACCTACATAGGATAAGTGGGTGCTTTACTATCATCCTAGTAATACACAATGCTAAAATAGATAAGCATATATAAAAGACGTGTCTAGCTACGCCTAGTTCACTTATTCAACAACGAGCACCACCAATCAAGATGGTTACCAATGATCAAGTGGAACTAAATAGAACATCGTTTTAGTAATACCCAACCATAGCACACAACCTCTAGAAAGTGTGAAATATCTAGCTATGCCTAGATCAACTTTCTCTTACCCGGTCATATTGATTTCAACGTGAACGTATTGGTTAGAGTATGATCTACAAAAGTCAACTAATGAGTGACTTAGTATCATCCAAACTAGATAAGTCATCAAGAAAAGGAATGATGCAATTTAATTTCTTAAATAGTCTCAAAGTGCACGACAAATCATACACCGATCCTAGTTTCCCACAACTAACAGTTGACGGGGCAATCCACATCCAAAGCAATAAATCACTCAATGAGAAATCCACGCCCACAATCATCAATTGATCTTAAAATACACATGACGTAAATAGCATTCATCGGAAAATAATCAATTTCATATAGAATGCAACAATAAAATCAAGCATCCAAAATAAGCACTAAACATATTAGGTAACCGATGTTATGAATAATATAAATCTAGCACAATAGATATTCATTCAAGAGGTCAAAAATCATCCTAATTAAGTTCCCCAAACTCTTAATTGTAGCATGCAAATAGTATTACAAACCAATTTCCCTGATTTAATTAACCTATGATTCGATCTACATACATAAATAAACCAAAATCAATTAAATCGGGTAATAAACACAAATGTGTATCGAACTTAATCTGACAAAAATCGTCATTTAACACCACAAATGAATAAACTCATGCATAGTTAAATAATATGTATTTACAACGACATTTATGGTTAGGAGTGACTACTCACTGGCCATGGAGCTTAGATATAAGAAATCAAGCTTAGAATACAACATTGAGCTAAGAAAAAGATGATATAAGGTAAAACCCATCCTAGGAATGACGATTCCTAACTTAGATCGTCAAAAAGTAGCTCAAAATCAATCCAAATCTCCTTAAATTAGCTCAACCCGAGCTTGGAAATGAGTTGACTTTGAAGCCTGTTTACTGTCTCTTAAAGCCTTAACGAACAAAACCAGTGGAAGAAATGGATAGAGGGAAGTCTGATCTTCACGCCTGTAGCTGGATTATCGTCGGAGGTGGCCAAAATTGGAGGATATCAACTCCTCAAGTTTGGCCCATCACTCTCCTGATTTTCTAGAAATTAATGGTCTGCTCTGCTGTGTTCGAACTTGCACGATTATGACGAAGAAGAGCTGCAGTTGGAAGGCGCAATCAAGTGCGGGTGTGGCCAGATGGGGAGTGTGCATACGATCTGACCATTCAAACGGTCAATAAAGATCGGTCAATGCAATTGAAAGCCAGTAGTGTGCGGGTGCATTGTAGGCGTTGGAGTGCACCTCACATGATCTATGCCCAGCTGATCGTCTGGTCCGCAACACGCCACGTGGTGCCTGATGGTGCAGCCTTCCCACTTTTGTCAATTATCACTATTTCGCTCATTCCCGTTTCGTTTGACCTTCGATTTGCCTCACTCTTTCATCAATATTTTTATTTTTTAAAGGCCTACGAAATGGGATCAATATTGGATATATTATAAAGTATCTAAAAATATCGACGATTAAGAGGCTTTGAGCATCGCCTATCAAAAAAAAGAGGCTTTGAGGAAATTATTAATAACCGTTATAAAAATAAAATGAGGCACACACAAGGTAAAAATATGGGGAAAAATAAACAAATTAAGTAAGTCAAATTTACACTCATCAACTAGGGATTCTTCTTTATTGACAAGATGTTGACTAGATAATTAATATTGTTTTGCTGAATTCATTAAGTATCAAAATATAAAATTAAATAATAGATAAAATTTAAATTAAATTAAAAAAATTAATAACATAATTAAATAAAATAATTAAAATTTTAAACTCCAAAATTTATTGATCCTTTAAGCATACAACCCAAAACAGACAACTTGAAGCATACAACCCAAACCATACATCATATTTCCCCGAGCATATGCATACTCGTCTTAATGGCCTGACATGAATCCCACAACTCACACAACATTTCTGCGTGTTTTTCCATCTCAACCTCGGTCATTTAGGAAGTATCCCTCGCTGTATGTTCCTGTATTCTTTAAAGAGGGTGTTCTATTCTCGTGAAAACTGGATAATTTTATCCGCATATGCCTTGGCTCAATCCATTTCCGCACATTTACTCGCATGATCCAACACGATTTTCCCTTTACTCTTCATGGACTTCTTGCCTAAGGGACGCTCTTGAGGTGAAGGGACACTTTGGTTGGTGGCTCTCTCGCTCGGATCTCTAGATACCCAATTCGATTGGGAATCTCCACCGAGGGGTGTAGTATCATCACCGTTGGGATTGAAGAGATCCTCACCGGTGGGAGTAGAAGTGGTGGGGTTGAGCTGTAATTCCCAATCGCATCCAACCGTTGTCTCTTGTCCCCATCCGTGCCTTCCTCCGCCAAAAAAATTTCCTCATACTTTAGAAGGTCATACAATGCTCGAGGTCGAATACTCATAGTTTTCTTCCTTTTTATACACTTCCTTGGCCATGAGGATGTAGTCGGCCTCAGAATAACCACTTGTACAACTCTACTTCACGCTCTTCAAATGACCGTGGAATTTTCGCACCCTAGGGTAAGATCTGTTATAGTAGCTTTTGCATTATTTCCAATCCATTACCGGGTAACGTTTCACTGAGTTGAAACTTTTCGCAATTGAACCAAATTTACTGCCCTCTTGTTGGTTACCCTTCGTTGCATCTCTAGAGGTGCGTACCCAAGTATGGATGAGGTGCCTGTCTGCCTTAACGGTCAATTTTCTTCTGGCGGCTCCTCACGGTTGGGAAGGGCTAGTAGAGGACGACTAAGAAGACATTCGGGTGCCGTTAGCATTATATTAGGAATTAGCGGGCTAGCCGTAATATTGGGGACCGAGGTTGGGTTTCATGACAGGGGTGGTGGTGGTGTTCAAAATAGGTTAATGTAAGGTTTGAAAAAAAAACCTGGCTGCATGTACAATTGGGTGGATTGATGTGCAACATATATTGAAAGCGCTCGGGCTACTCTATATTGAAGTTGTGTTGCCCCGGTGGAGTAGAAATCTGAGTATCGTCGTCGCCATACATTTTTTTATTATTGGAAAGCAGGTTTTGTGAGAAGTGACATTGGAGAGAGAAATTTGTGAAATGAAGAGAAATTGTTGGTGGATTGATTAAAGGTATCGGTGGTACTTATAAATGGTTAAAATTATTTTTTATAATGCTAAATTGCAATTATTTTAATTAATTTTTTTTACCATTAGATCCGTTGGTAGAGCCAACGACTCTTTTTTGCTAAGCTAGCTACCACTTGGCATCTTCTCATTCGCTAGCTGCAAGTCACGAGTCGCGCGGTTCCGATTCACGGTTGTGAATCATGAACTGTGGTTCACAATTCCGATTCACTAAATAGTGAATCGGAACCGCTCGAGCCGCGCTTGACATCACGCGACTCGTGGTTCACAATTCACTCCCTAGTGAATCGGAACCATGAACCTCACATGGTGTACATACTCTAATTGGATCTGTGGCTGAGTGATCACGATTTTGGGATTTCGAATTCGGGAGGTCAAATTCCCCTCTCTCCCAGTGGTGAATCGGAACCGCGAACCTCACACGGTGTGCATGCTTTAATTGGATCCGTGGCTAAGTTATCACGATTTTGGGATTTCGAATTTGGGAGGGGAAATTTCCCTCTCGCTCAGTGGTAGTGCTGTCACTCCTTCCCGTCCTCAATGAGCCTTACCCTTCTCTCATGAAATGTGAGAAGGCCCCCCTCTCATGAAATATGAGAAGGCCTTCTGATGTGGACACATAATGCATCGGTTTTCGATGTTTTTAAGCCCACATCTTAAGCTTTTCGGTCCCGGGATTAGGTTGTTTTAATACATTTCTTCCTCCTTTCATGCAGTAGGCCTGATATTAGAGTTTTCAAGTATTCGGAGCAAAACAAGGGCATTTATCATAATTGAGGAGACAAGGTTTCGAGCTCTCTGTTTTGGCCCTTAAACTGACCCTTGGAGGGCCGCTTAGAGGGCCGGTTTGTGACCCTTGGTGGGCTTCTTAGAGGACCAGAATGTGACCCTTAGAGGGAGTCTTAGAGGGCCGGTTTGTGACCCTTGGAAAGCCTCTTAGAGGGTCGGTTTGTGACCCATGGAGGGCCTCTTAGAGGGCCGGAATGTGACCCATTCCGTGCCACTCTCCGAGCCGCGTCAGACCTTTTCCCTGTTCTGCGTTTTGAATCCCTATTTAAGGGAAATTTAGTAATTGTGAAGGGATATACGATTTTGGAGAGCAAAAAGGAAGACTTGGAGAGCTAGGGCTTGGGAACTTGAAGGAGAGAAGTGTCTTAGAGCAAGGATTGAAGCAACCTTTGATTTTCATTTCGTTATTTGGGTATTGTGTATCAAACTCAATGACATTATGTTTATCTACAATTTTTCTTCATCACTTTGCTTGTTCTTCTATTCCATCATGAGCTAAATTCCTATTGATCTAGGGCTAGGGAGAACAATATGATACATTGATTCAATGGGTTTGTGTTTACTCGGTGCAATTTGTGTTTAAGTTATTGTTTGCATGATTTACGCTTATTGCTTTGTCAAATTGATCACTTGATAGATGTTTAGGTTTTAGCATTCAACAATCGAGAGATGAGAACGGCTAAAAGGACTATGGATTATGCAACTCGGGTTTAAATCTAGTCTCTAACAAAGTTAGGTTAACACGAGTGCAACAATTATAGGATTACAACCCCGAAAGTTAGAGGAATTCACGAATCTTAATGTTTTATATCTCTCTACACCTAGATTAGAAATAGCTAGGCGGTTAGATTATAATAGGGTCCTAATTCGATCGAGAGATGTTTAGGACTAGTTGAGAGAATTTCCGTTGCCTCTAAACTTACCTTATTTGCACATGTAAACACGAATCCCTGCGAATTAACTATCATATTGTGACCCCGTTAAAAGTCATCGATCGCCTTTTCCCCTGAATTTCACAACCACTTGAAATTTGTTCTCACTTGACTTTAATTTCTTTTTCAACTGTTATTTAAATTTCCAAAACCAAAACCAACCATTTTCAAGAAACAGATTAACTAACGGATTTCAAATTGAGTGACTGTTTTATTGCTCCCTTGGGTACGATAACCGGACTTGAACCGAAATACTACTTGACAACCGGTGCGCTTGTCGCACCCTTTTTGTGGGTTAATTCCCAGGGCGTCAAGTTACGTAACAGGTGAATGATCAGGAGAGTATTAAAAAATAACTCAGTCTCAATTTTGTGTTACTTTAGGAAACCAAGATTAATTTTGTTCCTCTAAATTTCTTGAGAATAAGTGATATGAGAGGTGGCCGGTCTTAAGAACGACGGAGACAATTGAGCGATCAGGGGTATTATTATGCCATTGTGGAACGCAGGCGCCTGCATGATAAGCTTGAGCATTAGAGTCCCTGTCTGTCCGGTATTCTATGTGTCATGTTGGTTGTTCTGTTTTGCTTGTCGCCTTAGTTGTGTCTTCTTGTTTTTCGTTGTTGCTTCATTCCGCTCTTTGTTTTGTAGTCGTCACACAAGCTCTTACCGTATCCCCTACTGGTATTTGCGAGTTTTTATAAAACTTCCAATATAAAAAAAGGTATGGCAACACAAGTTCAAATTATAATTTCATTAGTTATAGATGTACTGTTTCATCGACAATACCTTTGTTTGATTAACAGTACTTTTGATCGAAAAAAGAACGAGGACATAAGAGAGCGTGCATTACGGAAATACAACTAAATTAGTAGCTAGTAACACAGTTATATGTGTCTTAACTTGGGCAGCCTTAAAGTTATTGCATGCATGCACGCATGACTCTAATTCTTCAAGGAAAACCACCTCCAAGCCCCCCACCGGCTCCTCCTCCGAACCCTCCACCGGCGCCACCACCAAGTCCTCCGCCACCTCCGAATCCTCCTCCACCGCCTCCTCCAAGCCCACTACCAACTCCGGCGCCACCTCCAAACCCACCTCCTCCTCCGAACCCTGACCCACCACCCACTCCCCCTCCAGCTCCACCGCCACCACCAAATCCTCCAAGCCCACTGCCACCACCAAGCCCGCCTCCTCCCCCAAACCCAGCTCCACCGCCACCTCCAAAACCACCACCCCCTCCTCCGCCTAACCCGCCATACCTAGGCCTGCCACCAAAGAAAGTCTTTTGTTCCCCAAAAGAACCCGTTTCCTCTCCGGCCATCCACCGTGCATCGATGGAGCAGACAAGGACACCGAGAAGCACAACAACAAGCATCTTAGAAGCCATAGCGATACTGACAAGTTTGATCTGCGAGGATTGCGGCCTTGGAGGAGGGTTTATATAGTTGATCAACACAAGATCGGACGGTTGAGAAAGGCAGTGAAATTAAATTTTGGGCCATCTTCTCTGGCCAATGGTTGATCAGTAAATGCAAGTTGTTATAACTATGGTGTTTGAAAATGAATGCTTCTTTACACGCCCTATTAATTGTATATATATGTATATCCAAGTTGACACTCGAGACTCAACCGCTAATTTTCTTTTTGCCTTCCTTTTTGTTGTTGTATATTGTTATGATAATGTTTCTACTTCGCTTTTCCATATAGAAATAGGTTGGTTTCACACAACATTGCAGGTTTCCAATAATGGTATTCATATATATGTACTACAGCACCTCTGTACTCTCCCATGGAGTTCTTGTGACCGATCCTTCAAATAATATTGATATGATGTAAACGATAACATAACTATGAGGTTGAGCAAAGTCTTAGGAAAATACTCCATGGTCTAATACAATAAGGAAACACACTTCGAGTTGTAATGTTGGGTAACATTCAAAAACCAGGTACTTTTTTCGGGTCTAAAGTAAGAAGCAGAAATCTATTGATAACCATTTTTAAAATGAGAACCGTGAAAAGCTATTGTCTCTCGACTTCAGTAATAAACACTTGTACAATATCCATAATTGAGATTTATCATGAAATATATATAAGTAGCAATAACGATAATAATCATTGATGAAGGTAATAAAGTACTGTTCAGCTCCAAAAGTTGGAATGTTAAAAAGGTCCACAAATGTTTGTATAAATGATGTCAAGAAGTTGTGTATTTCTTGTGGCTTGTTTCTCCGTGTGTTTAGCTTGTTGACCCTTAATGCAATCTACACACTCGTTATGATTGGTAAAGTCCATAGTTTCACTAATCTTCTTATCTTTTCACGGGAGGTGTGTGACACTAGAAATAAGAGTCGTGACTTTGTGACTCACGTTCAGTTTCTCCATAAACATGCAGGATAACGTAATTTATAAAGTTCATCAACTAGAATTCCAAACCAATGTGACAAGAATTTTGAAATAAACTTAAAAGTTCCATCTACATGATACATTTTAAAACCAACTTTATCAAGTTTGCTTACAGAAAATGATTTACGAGAAATAGATAGAACTTAAAGATTTTGAAATAAATCTAAGCAAAATTCATTTTATCTTTTCAAAATGAGACGATAAATACCAATAGCTTTCATAGGTTCTATCTCAGTTTTCCATAAAAATAAAATTCACTTGGGCTTATGGTTTGGTTATTAAGAAATCCCTGCATGGAATTAGAAACATAGACATTTGCACCAATATAAATCCACCAATTTGAAGTACAAGTGGGATTAGATTAAAAAAAAATCGAAATCCAAAAGGTTACCTTTCATTTCGAACCATCCCTCCATTTTTGGCCAATCCTTCTGAAAGTGGTCAAACTTTCTACAAAATTTGCATTTGTCCACTTTCTTTGCCTTCTTGATTGCTTTATTGGTGTCATTTAATCAGGGTGGTGCTCTTTTCTAGCTTGAATATCGTATGTACCCATATTTAGGTTCAACTTCTTGAATATGATGGACAACCTTAATTCCTTCACGGTTCATTAGGTTCAGTATGACTTCCTCTTGTACCAGTTCATCAACCAATTCATTCATTGCCCATTATTTCTTAATGGCATTATAATGAATTTGGAATAGTCCGTACCGAGGAGGCAATGTACTTAGGATGAATTGGATGATAATATTATTCGTCCACTATCATTCCCAAATTTCTTGATTTAGCCGTTAGGTGGGTCATTAAATGCAATGTGCATGCTTAAGTAGTGTGCCATCAGATTTCATGGTCATAGGTTTCCCTGCAAGGAGTTTATCTGCAGTCCTAAACCGTTCTTTCAAATCTTCTAGATAAATGTTAACGTTCTCTATGGTAAAAGAGAACTCTTAATGTTGCTTAGAAATTGTCATTCTTAAGAACATAAGCTTAATATTTTCAAATTCTTTCAAAATTTATGGTTTTCAGCCTCAGTACTAGATACAATAAGAGGAGCTGACTAATCTAAATGAAATGCCAAATCCAAATCAAGTACTTATAAAGTGAACTCAAGTTTCTCTTTCAATTATGAGAAGTTGGTCACAGTGAGGATTGGAACGATAAAGATTAAGGATGCCAAATTAGCAGGTGAAGATGCTACAATTTATAGAGATAAACAAGCATTTAAGTAGGCAACAAACACACATAACATAATTGAAATATTACAACAAAAAATCATGGTGTTCTTATGGGTAGTCAACATATTTCTTCATTATTCCAAAGTCGTAATATTCAAAATTGACGTAATTGAGTGATGTATTATCAATTAATTAGACTATCAAGGTATCTGTGGATATCCTTGGTCTAAGCATATACAAAACTCCATAAAGTATTGACTAAATCATATGTTTATAATCTACCCGTGCGTAACTAAATACTACACATGTTGATCAATTTTTCATACATAATTATGGTGGAAACATACAAATAGCAAATCATTATAGGGTAAGTTCACTGTGGTGATCCCTAACCTAAATGTTTACAGTAACGCTCATACTACATACAATAATTGTTGCAAAGATTACTATATTTAAAACATCATGCATATCATCATGTTCATGAAAGCTTAATAGAACATTTTCAATTAACATGCGGTTAGCAAACTGTCATAGGGTAAGATCACTGTGGTGATTCTTAACCTAAATTTTGCAAAATCAATAACAATTATACAACATACTATAATTGTTACGAAGAGTACATATGATCTTTAAAATATCATGTATGAGATGAATGTCTTTATATTCAGGAAAGCTTAAGAAATTTTCAAGTCGGAAAAGTTTTTACCAGATTCTTAATTTTGAAAAGCTTTAAGACTCAAAACATAAGTGCGGAAACTTTAGATAGTCATTGATGTAATTTTCAAAATAATGATGCAATAATCATAATAATATTGAAATAAAGATTCAATGATCATAATTTTAAATATAAAATTGCATTTATCATTAGTTTCAAAATAAAATGGCATTAATCATAAATTTTGAAATAAACTGCATTATTCATAAGTTTCAAAATAAAAAAATTGCATCATAAGTTTCAAAATAGATTGCATTATCCATAAGTTTCAAAACAAACCGCATTATTCATAAGTTTTGAAATAAAAATTGCATCTTAAGTTTTGAAATAAAAAATTGAAACATAAGTTTCGAATTAAATTGCATCGATCATAAGTTTCGAAATAATTTGCATTCATCACAAATTTAGAAAAAAAATGCATCATAAATTTCGAAATAAAAAGATTTGCAATTATCATAATTTTCGAAATAAAAGTGCAACAATCATGATTTTCAAAATTAAAGTCCATCAAAAAACATTGTTTATTCGAAAAATCACAGTACAACGGGCAAAATTACTGTTTACCCGAAAAAATCGTTTTTGAATAGTATTAGTCGGAATAACTGTCCATCCAAAAAAAATCAATTTTAAGTCAGAAACACTATTCATCTGGGAAAAAAAATCCTGAATATAATTTTTTTTAAAGTCGTCCGGAAAAAATTCTTATTTTTTTAGTCGGAAACACTATTCATCCGAGGGAAAAATTCTTTTTTAAAAACGTTGTTCGCTGAGTTATTGTTCATCCAAAAAAATATATATTTTAAAAACTGTTCATTGGAATCACTATTCATCCGAAACACTATTCATACAACACTATTAACTCGAAATCACTGTTTATATCGAAAATTACTATTCATCCGAACAATTAACACATATTTTGATCATAAACACTATATTTTTCCATAACATGCATCAGAAATCATGAAACAATTATATTTACATTAAGGAAAAGTTGTGTGCCCTAAACCGTGCTCTGATACCACATGTAAGTCATAATTTACATGAACCCTAAATCGTGAGCATAACACTCAATCACAGAATAAATAGATGGAGAGGGTTTCAAGAATACCTCTATTCATGGTTGTGGATGCACTTGTAGATGATCTTGGTTGGGTTTAACAGACTTGTATCCGGAACGCACTCGGATTGCCTACGTACTCCCCAATAGTATATGAGAGATCAAAGTCCACGTAATTCGCCTTATGAACTTCAGTTTCTCTCCCCTTCCTATACACTCATTTAGGTGTTTATGTATTGTGTAGTACTTATGATGAAATAAGTTACATGTATTTATAGGTGGAGAGAGGACCAAGATTCCTTATTAGGGTTTCATTAGGATTCAATCTCTACCGTCCATCAAAGTAGAGATTGAATAAGGAAATACTTCTTTACCAATTAATTGGTAATTACTATTAATTAGAATTGCACGTTTCCTAAAAGTGATGGGTTTTTAATTGACCACATAATAGAGAAGAGTATAATATATTTAATAACCCTATATAAAATATATTCTAACATCTCCCAGCTGCACTCCCTCAAAAAGGCCTTTGTCCAATCCTTGTTACAGAAATTGGTGAAGAGTTTCAACAACTAGAGATCATGGGAGATATTGGACATCCTTGTCTCAATACTCTTTGTAGAGGGGAGTCTTTAGTTGAGTACCATTTAGTAAGATTGACACGCAAGCTTTGAGACAACTAACAATTAGAAGACTCATTTGGACCCAAAGCCCATTCTTTGTAGCAATTTTGAGACAAAAGGTCAGTCAACATGATCATAGACTTTTTCAAAGTCCAACTTAAATAAGATAATCTCATCCACAAAATGTTTAATATGATTGACACCAATAAACCTTGATTGTACTTCATTCACCAGATAATTCAGAACCCCTTTGAGCCTTGATGCCAGAACTTTATCCACAATTTTGTAAACACCCCCAATGAGACTGATTGGTCTGAATTCATCCATATTTTGAGGAGAATTGACCTTTGGGATGAGTGTGAGGAAAGAAGAATTGATCCCTTTCCGAATGAAACCCCTATCATGGAAAGAGGAAAAGAAAGCTAATACTTCAGGTTTGATGATCTTCCCAATTGTCTGAAAGAATTAAAGAGAAAATCCATCTGGCCAGCTGATTTATCTCCATTACAAGCTTTTAGAGATAACAAGTTCGCTTCTTCATAGAATGGGACTTCTAATTATTCACCATGTTGAGGAGTTAAACTTTTGAATGTGATGTCCATTAAATCAAACTGGATAGTTGGTGCTTAATAGAATCTTCTAGAAAATTGAGAGTATTCCAAGTCTTTAATAGATGTAGGGTCACCTAGCCAAATCCCATTGTTTTGTATTGGGGAAATTCTTTTTCTATTTCCCTTGAAATTTGCCACCACATGATAAAATTTTGAGCATCTATCTCCTTCCTTGACCCATTTAATTCCGGTCTTTTGAATACACACTTTGTCCAATAATTTCAACTTTGCAATTAGATTTGCATTAAGCAATGATCTAGAGCAACACTCTTCAGAGGAGAGGGGTCTTGTTTCCAATAAACTATCTAAGGCTGCAATTTGTTGCCTCAGATTGTTTACCTGCGGATCCAGAGAACCAAACATGTGTGTTCCATTGTTTGATGTCTTCCTTCAATAATTTGAGTTTGTACCAAAGAATATAGGTAGGATTTCCTTAGACCTGATAAAATTCCCAAAATTGTTGAGCAACTTTAAGGAACCTCTTGTCCTCCAACCAAGCATTAATAAACTTGAAAGGCCAAGGCCCCCAATCTAGCAATTTATTATGTAAGCTTATTGGTTTATGATCAGAGCTATACTTGGGAATACACACTTGAAAGATTTATCCTACTTAGCCCTAACATCATGAGAAATAAGGAATATGTCCAACCTTGAACCCTTTGATCCTATACTAAACCAAGTGAATTTCCCCCAGATAATGGTAAGTCAATAGCTCCAATTACAGCAACAAAGTCTGTAAAGTCCGACATTGTTCTAGAGACATGCCTTTGAACACTAGATCTTTCATTTGAATCCAATACAACATTAAAATCCCCAACTATAATGAAGACCTTATCATGTACTAATTCATCAAAATTTTCCACCCAACAATTAGCCTTGTTTCTTCTCAATATAGGAGCATACACATTGACAATACATACATCCATTTTATACTCTACTGAGTATCCTCTCCAGACTACTGCATTAGTAAGAAAAGATGTTGAACTCAATCTGAAATTGTTAGAGTTCCATAAGGAGATGATTCCTCCAGATTTTCCCTAAGCATTGATCTTAGCCAACAACCAGCTATTATTAAGGCCACAAGATCTAGCAAAGAAAGAAGGAAGATGCTGCAACTTTGATTCCTGAATGAGAACAAAATTAGGACGTTGCTCGGAACCCACGACACATAGAACTTTCTTCTTCTTCTTCTTCTTCTTCTTCTTCTTCTTCTTCTTCTTCTTCTTCTTCTTCTTCTTCTTCTTCTTCTTCTTCTTCTTCTTCTTCTTCTTCTTCTTCTTCTTCTTCTTCTTCTTCTTCTTCTTCTTCTTCTTCTTCGACCCTAACCCTCTCATGTTCCATGAGAGAATCCTCATGATATTTATGATTATTTTAAAGGAAAAATCAGAGTGTCCCCTATAGTTTCAGATTGAAATTGGTATTCAAGATCTTCAAAACCGTCCTCTGAATCCTCCAGATCCACTGTCTGGTTCAGTTCTTCATCAAGATTGTCAAATTGGTCTATGACATCCTTATTAGCAGCTAAGGCTTTAAGCCCTATAGCTTTAAAATACTCCCAATTTCTCTTACCCTCAGAAGTAAACACTTTAGGAGAGACATGACTGTTTTGATTTCCAACCTGGGAAGATGAAACCACTGTAGTTGTAGGTTTTTCTTATCTGGTTGCATATACAACGAAATTTGGGCCTTTTTTGGGGCTTCTTCTTTTGAACCGATGGAGTAAAAGGGATTTGTTCCAAGTTTTTAGATTTGGTAGATTTTGAAGTTCCCTCCAAAATACGCACATGTTCCAACAGTGCTAGTAAAGTATGGCCCAAGACATTGACATATTGAGGAGAATTATCAGCTTCATTAAATGCTTCCTTTTCCAACCTTTCCTTTTGCTGAGCTATATTCTTAGGGTATCTTGAGAATGCCCCATCATCACCTCAGTCTGTACTTATTGTGCTCCCCTCTCCTTAATCAAGGGTCTAAACTCCGACAAGGTTGCATGAACGGGACTGAACTCTAATTGTGCCGTCTAAAGAAGAGAACTAGGAGTTTCTTCAATGGTTTGTGATCTAGTCTGAGCTTTTGAGGGAAATAAATCATCTTCCGTAGAATTGAATATGTAGTAATCTACTCCAAACTCACTATACATATAATCAGAGACATTCTTGTATTGCGGATCTGACTGAAACAAACTCTATAAGTCTTCCCATTCCATTAATGATATCAATAAATGATCCAGCGATTTAACAAGGATTGAGAAATTCTCTTCTCCCAAATCAAGCTAAACTTCCCTATTTATAATTGAGACGTTGGGAGTATGGATAAGAATAAATGCTACGTCTAGATAAGAGGTTGATTCCTACTGAGGATAAACAAAGACCATCTCACCCATTTCTGAAATGCAAGCTTTAAACGTTTCAGAGCATCAACCTTGGATGAGAATTCCGGAAATGCCTACCCACACAAATCTTGTAGCATCTAAGTTTCAAAATCTTCATCCTGATAGTGAATTAGGGCGACCCTGTTTCCCAAGGAGCTGAGTTGAATTTCACACACACCTTCACCAGCAATCTTAGTCATTATGGCCTTTGTGCTGAGGTCCTAGTTTATGACTGTAAGGTGGCTTATGTTCAACAAGTTTCGATTGGTTATAACAATATAATCTCTTGGTTTTGGATTTGAGCTAACATTTGATTCCCCTTCCCTTCTTCCTTCTTTCCTAGGACCCTGCATTGCTCCTCTGGTGTAGTCTTTCTTCCTTCTCCACGCCTTCACTACAAATAGAAAATACCCATTACATCTCTGGCCATTGATCCTTGTAATTGCAGATTCCATTACTTGTTTGGATCTGAATATGACATACGCGAACCATTTCCCACTTGAATTTGGCTTCAATGAAACTTACACTTTTAGTATCTTCCCAAGACTTATGAAATAGTTTTAGATCCAAATTGCGGAGCAACGAGGAGGAATGTTATGTACAAAAATCCAATGCTCCTCAGGAGGTTGAAGGTATCCCCCAAACTGATCACTCCTTGTGGTCTTTTTTGATGTAAACAAGACCTTTTGTTTCCAAGAGAGATCTTCACGTCATCCTTTCTCGGAATCTCTCATTCTCAGTGAGAATGTTGGAGTTATATCTGTATTAGATGAACCAAGTTTGAAATATTTTTCGTAAAACATCTTCTGCCCATCCAACATCTTTGTGTGCCGTCCCGGAGAGTATTCTTGTGTTCTATGTGAAGTGGACGATTGAACAATTTGATTCTGTCTCCTTCTTTTCTTAATGAGTTTCTTTGCAACGAACTCAAAGCATGGTGGTGGTCCAATAAACGAAGATGAAGCTATCCCCTGTTGGTGAACTTCCCTGTGTGGAACGATGATTGATCTGAGCAATTTCCAACCACCACTGAGTTGATCATCTTGAAGAACAGCTACCAGATCTCCACTGAGTTCTTCAACATTCAGCATCATGCTCATGGTCTCTCCTGACAGCTACGTATATAACACAATGACAGCAACACAAACGTTATCTTTCCTTTAGCGAGAAACACTCTTGTATTTTGGTTTTCCTCTTCCATCTTTGAAGATGTGGTTTAATATATCTGTTTCACAAATAGAAAAAATAAATTAAATGAACAATTTTGAATAGGCTTGTTCTAAATAATTTTGTGAAGCTGTGGGATGTAGAAATGATTTTTTTATATTCTACTTCTCTGAATCAGATACTCTTTGAAGAAATGAAAATACCATAACCTTGTACATTCACTGAACTTTGTTCAAAAAACTACTACTTTTTTTTATCAGCAATTTTTGTTTTATAAACCAAGCTTTTTGAAATAAAAAGCAAGGCCAAGGGAAGATCCCTCATAAAGAACATACAACCACGTGTGTTTACAACGTCTACACACAAGAAACTTGCATCGCAAGCAACGCTAAACCTAAGACTTGGAGCTCAAGTAAACTACCCGAGACAATCTTAGAACACAAAACTTATTGAACCTAAACCTGTTAACCATTTAGTGCACAAAACACTATTAACCCCCAACCAGTAGTTACCAAACCATATTACCAAAAGACACGAACCTGCAACCTCAAAACTAAAGGGCAAGAAGATCAGTACTAATTACCAGAAATGCAATTAACCCCAACAAACCTTAAAGCAGCTCCTTGGAAACAATACAATAGCACGCCAAATTACATTGCCAACCGCCAAGATCAGTCCCAAGTAATTGAGACATACCAAAATCTTAGTACCAATGTAAAAGTATGACCCCCACAAGCAGAAGAAAGATCAGAGACCAAAACCAAAGAAGAACACTCAAGAAAAAAACAATACTAAACTACCCTCACATAAAAGTATAAAGGAAGGTTTAGAAATAGAAATCCCCCACACAAAGAGTGAAATTCAGTGCCCCCAAGTACAACCTACCTCACCAAACTAATCTCACCACACTCTCTCAATCCCACCCAGCCACCCACAACCCAAAACACCAAAGGTAATAAATCAACCAGTAACAGATGCCTTGTGTCACGCCCCAAATCCGATTTTGTCCAGACTCGAGACGTGACTAAATATTTACAGTAAAACCAAAAATGATGAAATAAAATAAAGTTTCCAAATGATATAAATCCTTCAAAATGTAAAGAGTCACAGCTCAAACGGTAAAATACAATCTCAAACATAAAATAGTACACGTCTCTAAAACTACCTAAACCCTCAAGCTCCCAAGCTCCGAGAGTCCGGCTAATACTGCTCCCGCTTAACACCTGAAACACCACAAAGACAGGAGGGGTGAGCTTACGCTCAGTAGGGAAAATGCATAACCAGGTCACCCTTTTAGTTTAATAAACAGGAGTTCACAAGTTCATTCAAATCTTAATAAAACGAGAAACCAAACCGATGATGAAATACGGAGGCAAACCGAATGTTTAACAATTTTATAGAGTCAATAATGATCGTAGGAAAATAAGAGAATCAATGCATTTCTTAAATACTCAATAGAAGATCGAACGTTCAAGTAATGCCGTGGGACATGAAGTCGCCACCCTCCGATCCACAATACTCGTAGTGTCATGTCGGATTTTCCCTCAGTCCAGAGGAGACGCATAACGTCGCAAAGACGTATAACGTCGAGAATGCTGGGGACATCCCTAGGAGGACGCATATCATCGGGATTCTCGGAAACGTATCCAAAGGACCATATGTCATCGGGACAAGTAGAATAATGCCGTGGGACATGTAGTCGCCACCCTCCGATTCACAATACTCTCTGTGTCATATCGGATTTTCCCTCGGTCCAGAGGAGACGCATAACGTCGCAAAGACGTATAACGTCGAGAATGCCGGAAACATCCCTAGGAGGACGCATATCATCTGGATTCTCGGAAACGTCTCCAAAGGACCATATGTCCTGGGGAACCAAGGTAATGCTCCCATAGGATGCATACACTTGGGTGAATCAACCAATAACTAATCCTCACAAAGTAAATCATCCAAAAGCTCCACCGAGTCCAGTAACCAATGCCCCGGAGGGTCCAATAATCAATGCCTCGGAGGGTCCAATCCACCAGCTATGATACGACCCCACACCGGCACTTCCTTCGGTGTAGGTACCATACCGGATACCGATCATGATACTACCCCACACCGGTACTTCCTTCGGTGTAGGTACCATATCGGATACCAAGTTATCATCTTAGGTACTACCCCACACCAACATTCCCCTTTGGTGTGGGTACCTTATAGGCACCACCCCACCCACAGCGTGGGTGCCATACCGATATAGAAGCTAGCTCAAGGGTTCACAAGTAGGTAACACACTCAAACAATCAAGGAGCAACCAACGTTTAACGAATCACAATTCTATCACAACACACCACAAGAATCAATCATAATCTTACTCTTACCAGTTACTTACCAACCACGATCCATCGGTCCATCGATCACCTGATTGTACCGCTTGGCACAATCAGTCATACTCGATCCCCCATTCAATCATTCAGTCATTCAAGCATTCAATCACACACACAATTAAGCAGTCAAGAAATCAATCACACCCACAATTAAGCGGTCAAGCATTCATATTGGTCAATCGAATTATCTAGTTGTATTAGACTCTTAACTTATCCAAAATTAGGCAACCAAGCATGTGAACCTAACACAACAACTAATCCGAGGGCTCATCACGACCTCTCTACCAGTAAATCAATTCCTAAGTATCAAAGCAAGTTACACTAGTGATTCACATCCTAAGCATGCTTGCTAGACACATCCGGTTATTAGTAAATGAAAGACATTTATTCTAGTTATTCGCATCCTATATGCAAGTTTAGGACCTTTCCGATTTTATTAACCTAATAGGCATACTAGTATTGAAATACTCGAGAAGTTAGGACTTTCCCTACCTTGTGGTCTTCCTCTAAATACTCTGCTGAAAAGTCGATTTGCCCCTACTCCGTTCTTCACACGGGTTCCGGATTGGTCTTCGTCTTCTCGGGCGAAGTTCAAGCTCTCGGGCGAAGTCTAAGCCTGGGTTTTAGCAGTTAAGATTTACAATCAGTTCAGGTAAGGCCCAAAGTAAGTTCAATACGTTGCCTTTTAAACTTGAACGGGATAAAAACGAGCTTAAACGAAAAATCGGGCTCGAGTACCCGATCCCCGACCCCAGAACCCGGAGCACGTTTCTCGAGGCACAGATCCCGAGGCACGGTTCCCGAGGTCCGATTCAGTGTTCCGCTTTTAAACCCGTTCTAAGCCCGATTTAACGTCCAGCTTATTAGTTCGGGTTCCAGAACAGTTCAACAGTCCCAAATCCTTTACGTTTTTCTTTTGTTCAAACTGGTTTCGGTTTAATTTCATTTTCCCTTTTTACAAAATTAAACCTTTACATTTCTTGTTTCAAAAATGTGTCCAACACGTCCAGATCTACCATACTATCCGATCAACCCAATCCAGATCTACACGGTTTCGGTTCCAAAAATTGTCCAGAATCACACACGCTCAGTCAAAATAACAAAACAGAAAAGGAGAAGGGAGAGGGCTCGGTTGTAATCCGGCCGGCCAAAGCTCTCAGTATAGCGTTTCTCACCGTGGGAATAGGTGGTGACGAGAGGATGGTTGGTGTCGGGCGCGGCGGCGGAAGACGGCGGGAACTCGCCTCAGATCCGTGCGAGAGGCGAACGCCGGTGACGTCTGAAATGCCGGCGGCGGTTTGGGGTTGAACGGGGACGGAGAGGGGGAAGCTCGGAAGACGAGGGGAAGAGAAGGCCGAGAAGCCGGGGGTGGCGTGAACTGGAGAGGAGGGAGAGAGGTGGAGGTTGAGGCCGGTGGTGGTTTGGTGAACGGAGAAGGAGGAGGGGCTCGGTGGCGAGTCTGAACGGAGCGGTGTGGGGACTGGTCGGCGTTGAGAGGAAGGGAGACGGTGAGGGGCAAGGACGGCCGACGAGGGAGGCGGGCGACGGCGAGGGAGAGAAGGGTGAGAGTCGGGACGTGAGGGGGATCGACTTCGAGAGGCTGAGAGCAGAAAAAAAAAATGGGAGTCGAAACCCTAGATGAGCGTTTAAATACGCGGGCCACATCAGTTGGGCCTCAAACGGGCTTCTGACGAGGAAATGGGCCGTCCGGCCCAAGGCGAGGAGGAACCGGGCCTGGCCTGTCCAGGTCAGCTGGGCGGGTCGGGTCTGCCCGATCGAGTCCGGTCCGACCCTTTAACTTTTTTTTTTCTTTTCTTTTCCTTTTTTTTCTTCTTTTTTTTTTCGACTGCGGTTTGCTCCGAAACTTTAACTCGTTTTCCAACCACGCCGTTCCATTCGAATAAAATTAATATTTTAATTAACTTTACTGAGGTGGTCTTCACACGTTGTAATCTTAGCTGACCTAGCTCCTATTACTTGGATCATAAGCTACCTTTATACAGTGGCTAAAAACCCAATTGTTGTTGAGTGAGACCAACATTCACACACAGTAGAGGGCTAATGATCCAGCTTAGAAAAGTAAAAAAAATTCCCACACTTAAATCTAGCCCAAAGAATTTGATATGAATCAGATCGAATCTGCTATATAAGACCATTATGAAAGGTTCAGTGCCATTGAAAATGGCATTGTTCCTGCAGATCCAAATTCTCCAAAGCATTATGGAAAATAAAAATTCCCAATGCTTCTTTTGTTTTTTGCCCCCAACTGATTCCAAGACAAGAACCATTGTACTATTGTTTCAGGAAAAGTTGTCTTGATGCTCCACCAGTCTAAGCAATTAACCCAAATAGCTCTAGCCACAGTGCAATGTAGAGAAAGATGATCAATCTCTTCAGGTTCTTCAGAACAAAGGGGACATCAAATATTGCAGTAGCTGACTATATATTATTTTCTACAATTACTCTATTTGTTGTTTGCTATTTAGCATATCATTGATGCAAAACTAAAGTAAACTGAGAAAATGTGCAAGTCCAATGTATTCAAACGGATAATTTTAAAAATAGCGTAATTAAATAAGAAAGATGTATATGTTGATGAGATTATCACTTTTTTACAAGCCGTGACAATGGAGAATCCTTTGACAAAAGAACAAAAAAACTATCTATTTCGTTTTCGTTATTGAGAAGCTCGCCCTAGCCGCTATGGTGCTCCCTCCTGCTACCTTCGCTGCCACGCCGCCTGCCGAGTCGCCACATGGGGCTGGGCCTATCGGTTGCGCCGCCCCAGTGTCCCTCTGTCCCATCCGGTCGACTCCCTCGCAGACCACGCCTGGTGTGGGGGATAAGTATCGTTGGGGATGGTTGTCTTCAACACCATATTCTCCCCCATTCTCCCTCGTCTCGGGCTGGTCCATTCCTCCTGAGGTCTCGCCGGAATCAGTCTCGTCGATGTTGATGTCGGTTGGGTTCTATGGTTTGCGTCGGGGTGACCTAGTGCGGCGGCTATGGATACCTTCTACTCCATGCTATAGAGTGGCCCATTTCCGCCTAAACCCTAGACCGTCTGCCCATGCTAACCATGAACTTGCTCTGGTGCCTCGGTTGGACGGTGCAAGGTCTAGGGCTTCGAGGTTTGTATCCCCTCGAACCTCGGGTGGGGGGACTGTTCGGGACGTGACGGTGTGCTCGGCGTACTACACGATCATGACGGCGAGAGTTCGGACCCAGTGCTTGATCCGTGATAATTTTGGGTTGCGGAGGAGGACGGTGGAGGCCTCTTCCACGTTTGCTCGTCGAGGCTGGACGCATAGGCAGATTAGGGTCTGGATACGATTATCCCGGGCCTGACCGTGGGGTCGGTGGTCCTCCGTCTCTGGTCTCCAGGAGGCCTGCACTGGATGTCGAGGAGGATGATGACTCTGCACGAAGGGCGCTTAGGACACCGCCTCGCTACGGTATCCTTAGAGCCACCTTCCGGTATATCGAAGGCGTATACTGCGACATACTATGGCGATAGGGCCTCGTCCTCGAGCGAGCCGACGAGAGTTCCAATCGTCCTCATAGGCTTGGATGGGGAAGAGGTCCCCAGGCGCTCGCGAAGACGGCGCCGTACTGGATTGAGATTTGGAGGAAGTTGCCCCAAGCACGCTGACATTGGACCCGATACCTAAGGCTAAGTTGTCTCTAGGACGGGGAACCAGCGTAACAATGGACCCGATACCAAATCCGGGTCCCCGAGTTCCCACCTGGGACACCAGCCAGTCGCCCGCGATAGGCCTCCCTGGGCGGTCCTGTTGGGTCTCGAGGTAGGGTTGGAGATGAACCAACTCGCAGCGGAAAATCAATGAAAACCAAGAGACGATTAAAACCATGAAACAACTAACAAAGAATGGATTCACAAGAGAAAAATTCAGCACTAGTTCTTACCAAAACAAGAACACCGGTTAACGAATGATTGGCTTGAGTCTCCAAGACGCCTACGTATCCACATGGGAATCAAAGCCACGTAGTTCTTCTCTTTGAGGACTCAAGAACACAAACATGGAGGTGGAAACTAGCCAAACCCGAAATGGCCATGGAAGAGGGAGAGAAAATGTGTTTCCTATTCTTGTCTTGTGTTTGTTATGTTGAAAAAGGATGAATTAAACATAACAAAACCCATACTTGTCCAACTAAAGGCATGGGACAAGTATGGTGTCAAGTAAGGTGTAAATAGGACAAAGTATGGCAAGACAAGATTGGGTTAGGTGGTGAATCACCAACACCTTAATCCTTGTCTTGCTTACTTAGTACTAATTAATCAAGACTTGATTAATTAGTTCTATGGGCCTTGGTTGCATGGGCCTTTCATGGGCCTCTTGGAACATGGCCCGTGGCCATTTCTAACGAGGTCCCGTGATTCGCTCATCGCCTCCAAGCCTTCCATACCGGAAATGTCCAACATTATCCGACGCGATCAATCCCAAGACTCCAAGCCTTGTCTCGATCCGTAAAGTCCTATTCACGTACGGGCACATGACCCAAAACCCAGTTTTGGTCATGTCCCGAGACAACTCCCTTTTGGCCATTCTCCATAAATGTGTCAATGAGTTTCATCCTCCGGTGTGACCCTTAGGTTTATGCATGTCAATAGATCAACGTAAAATCCCATTTTACTTGATCCTATTTAAGTGGCAACTAACGAGACTTTAGTATTGCCTGACACTACATAACGAATCGACCCTGTCGATTCTAACCTTTCCGTCGTCCCTGTCATTATCCTTTTATCTCCGATATCCTGATTGAGATAAGGCATAGAGCCGTCATCCTTATTATTCTCAATCACCGTTCCTTGATATGTGAGATGACTGAAGATATGATACCCAGTATCATGTGCATGGCCATGCTATTCTTCCAGTCACTCTCGATCAAGTGGCCGAGAACCGATATCTTTCCCATACCTCAGTATGAGGGATAAATCCCTTAGCCGTCTTTCGTGTCACTCATGTAGCCCGTCCCCAAGCCAATCCTGGCCGTTATGGAAGCCCTGTTACGGACAACGTTAGGCTCAAGTCAAACTCAGTTGTTGACTACATAGCGATCACAAAGACTCCTTGGTCTAAGGATACATGACAAGCTACAACACTAAATATGTTCATGACTTAATCTATGGCACATATTCAGGGCGGGTCGTCCAATATCATGTCCCACATGATATCTATGATCAGACTCCGGAATCCCATTCCAATGACTAACAGAACGTAAGCCATAAAGAGCCATCTTTCATACTAGTCGCTTCTAGTGAAGCTTTGTTGACTAGGCACCCATCGAGTGTGATCTATCTCGATCTATGGTTCTATTCGCATGGTGGGCATAGATCAGAGCACACATCGATATATTACTCCAACACATAAGTAATATAAAGCCGCTTTAATTTTATTGCTAACGATGATATATACATTTGGACATTTAGGATTGAACTACGGGCACTAAGACTAACAATCTCCCACTTGCCCTAGTTCCAATCTAAACTCCAATATGTCCCCATCGACTTTACATGTCTAACATGTTCAGGCAATGACACTGCCTTAGTCAAAGGGTTGGCTATGTTATCATCTGTTGCAATATCGGTTATCTTCACTTCACCTCAGTTCAGTATTTATCTGATGAGGTGGATACGCCGCAGTACATGTTTGGATTTGATATACGATCTAGGCTTTTAGCTTGCGCAATGACCCTTGTGTTGTCGCAAGATGGATTCACCGGGCTGGATGGGTTTTTAATTACACCCAGCCCTGCCATGAATTTCCAAATCCACATAGCCTCCTTAGCTGCCTCTGCAACATCCATGTACTTGGCCTCTGTCGTAGATTCGGCAATGATATCTTGCTTTACGCTCTCCCAGCTAAAGCTCTTCCATTCAGCGTAAACACATATCCTGATTGACTTCTAAAGTCATCTGGATTTGTCTTGGAAAACTAGCGTCTACTCATCCTTCGACGACTAGTTCAGCATCATCTTTCCCCCGGGTTAGAATGATATCTACTGGTACAACATAAGGCTTACGAGACGTCTGGTCTCATACATGTCATGGCATATATGATCGATACTTCCCCCAGGCGCATAGGATTCTCATCATCCTTTTCAGCTCATCAGGTGTCTTAGGACACTGAGTCTTGCTGAGATGAATGCCATGACTAGTGGGTAAGAGTCCTTTCTTTGAATCGAGCATTAAGAACCTACTCAATGCCTTGTTCACATAGGTTCCCTGACTTAAATCCAAGACCCTCTTGGTGCGATCTCTACATATCTTAATCCTTAAGATATGAGAAGCATCGCCTAAGTCCTTTATTGAAAAACACTTCCTCAACCAATCTTTAGTCTCGTGCAAGGTTGGGGTGTCGTTTTCAATGAGAACCAGAAAGGTAATATTGCTCCCACTAGCCTTCTTATAAACGCAAGATTCATCCTCGTTCTTGATTAAGCCAAATCCAATTACATCTTCATCAAAACGAAGGATCCAACTCCGAGAAGTTCGTTTCAATCCACAAATGGATTTCAACAACTTATAAATCTTTCCTTTATTCTTCGGATCGTCAAAACCTTTGGGCCGAGACATACGAACGTACTCAGTCAAATTTCCATTTAGGAAAGCGGTTTTGACATCCACTTGCCATATCTCGTAACTATGATACGCAGTTATGTCAAGAAGAATTTGGATCGATTTTGACCATAGCCACTAAGGAGAAGGTTTCCTCATAGTCAACCCATTGGATCTGCCTATAACCTTTCGCCACCAGTTGAGCTTTGTAGGTCAGAGGGTTGCCGTCCATGTCCATCTTCACCTTGAAGATCCATTTGCATCCTATGGTCCTCACACCATTGATGGGATCAACCGGTTCCCAGACTCGGTTGTCCGACATGGATTGCATTTCCTCCCTCATGGCTCCCAACCATAACTCGGAGTCGGGCCCATCCACGACTTCTTGAAAGGTGGCTGGATCATCGTGATCAACCATGACTTCATTGTCACCTCCGGATACCATATCTTGGAGGTGGAAGATTGATCCTTTCAAATCGCCTTGGACCTTCCGGAATTGTAACAGGAATTGGTTCTTACTCTACGACAATCTCTGGCTCCTTTCTACTGGGTTGCCAATTGGTTTAGACAGATCTGTACCATCCTGAATTTCTTCGAGATGCACAGTCCTCCCAATGACGTCTTTGGAAACAAAACTTCTTTTCCATAAAGACCCCACCCCAAGCGACGAACACCATGTTCTCACTGGGATTGTAGAAATAGTATCCCCTTGTTGCTTTGGGATACCACACGAAGGTGCATATCTCAGATCTTGGTTCGAGCTTAGTCGAAACCAAATGTTTCACATAAGCCTCGCAACCACAAATCTTTAGGAAGGACAAAGCGGGCATCATCCCGTACCATTTTTTAAAATGGTGTCCCTTCCACACCATTCGTCGAAGCCCGATTCACTATGAATGCGGTCGTCTCTAGAGCAAAACCCCTAAAAGAGATTGGGAGATCAGTCCAACTAATCATGGAACAGACCATTGTCTAACAATGTCCGATTTCTCCGTTTGGCTACACCTTTCAACTACAGTGACCTAGGAGGAGTCCATTCCAAAAGGATCTCATTCTCTTTTAGATGATCTAATAACTCTGTGGTCAAGTATTTTCCACCTCGATCCAATCGAAGTGCCTTAATACCTTTGTCGAGCTGGTTTTCTACTATAGTCTTAAACTCTTTGAATTTATCAAAAGCTTCAGACTTATGTCTCACCGAATAGACATAACCATTTTTACTGTAATCATCAGTAAATGTGATAAAGTAGCTAAAACCCCTCCTGGCAAGTGAACTTATTGGTCTAAACACATTCGAGTGTATCAGCCCCAATAATTCACCCGCCCTTTCATCGCGATCGATAAAGGGCACTTTAGTCATTTTGCCCATCAAACAAACCTTGCACCTATCGATCGAATGGAATTCGAATGAACCTGAAAGCCCGCACTTCTGAAGTGCTGATAGGCGCTTCTTGTTTATGCGACCCAAATGACAGTGCCATAACAGAGTTAGGTTTAAATCGTTGGATTTAGACCTCTTGGTATTAACGGAATATATAGAACTTGAGGCATTGTTACCCATATCTAATATGTACAATCCTCCAACCATGTCAGTACTGGTATAAAACATATCATTGCATAGAACATTGAAAACTCCATTTCCAATATTAACATTATATCCTTCCTTGTCAAACACGGATACAGATATAATATTCCTACTAAAAGTAGGTATGCAATATACATTATACAATACTAAGACAAGGCCTCTTGGCAAAGCAAGACTCATGGATCCTACAGCAGTTGCCACAACTCTGAGGTCCATTTCGTGCTTTCCAAATCTCTCCTACTTTCAGCCACCATATATTAATGCATGTGTGAGATTCAGTCATGGTATCTAATACCCATGAATCTTTGGAAGTAGAGAGATGTAGCTCTATAGAGTTAATACCGATTGAAGGCACGGTCCCACCGCCCTTCCTTAGATCATCCAGGTTTCCTGATGAAGGCGCAGTCTTACTGCCCTTCTTCAGATCATCCAGGCTATTTGATGAAGGCGCAGTCCCACTGCCCTTCTTCAGATCAGCCGTGAACTTCCTGTAATCCCGGTTCCAATGACCAGGCTGTTGGCAGTAGAAGCAGACATTCTCAGGTGTCTCATCTTTCCTGCCAAGTGCGCATGGGCCCAGCCCATGCCACTTCCAATTCCCTTGTTGACCATCAGAATATCCTTGGATCCCAGATCCCTGAGATATTCTTCTCAGCAGTTAATGACACTTCATGTAACTCTGATATGGTCTTAGAGACAGCCTTGTCAAGGACATATTCTTTGCGTTCAGACTTGAGGACTATCCTCAAAATTCTGTACCAGTCCAAATAGTTTGTCCCATTTAGCTTGACCCTGTCAAGAATGGTTTTTAATGACAACCTATTAATGTTCGCTGAATTTGCCATTTGATCTACAACAGATAAAATTCAATCAGTAAACTGAATAAATTTTATGAAGATCAAGCTTAAACACCAACAATCGATTCTAAACCTTTAGAATCTGAAACCAAGATCCTTGATTCACTCGATTAAGCTGAACTAATGCTCACCACTTAATCGAGCTATGTAGGTAGGACTCCATCCAATCACATCCAATGTGACTCTTGGCTAGGGTATGCACTTATGTATACGGCTTACCCTATCTGTTACCCTAGCTCAACCTCAGGCTGAGAATCGTAGTCGGGTCCACCAATTTTCAACTATGGCCCGTCACTATGTAGGTGCTCCGCTAATGCGCACGACACCCACATATGTCGTCCAAACCTACTACCCCGCTTTCCCATAGATGCTCCGCTAATGCGCACGACACCCATAGGACGGAGAGGTAGTAAGGTGTTGATAATTGGGAGGTATCAGACATGACCCGTTTTTACTTGTCCGGTTGTGTTTAAAACTTTGACACAGCCTAGATGCGATGAGCACATCAAATACATTCCAAATGCAATGATGCCTCAAATTACATCCAATGTAAATCTTCCTTCGAACCCGTCAACTACATCCAATGTAATGACAATTCTAAGGGCTCACACACAAGGATTAAAATTCCAATTTTATCTTTGCATGTGAGGTGATATGCTTGGTAAATAAAGTTAAGCATGCAATTCTAAAACACATAGAATTAATCATGCATAAACTAAACCAAGCATAAAGCGATAAATATGCACATAATAGCCCCCTAAACTAACTCCCACTAGCTTCTTGAGCTCCATCGACTCCAAGCCGATGCCAACACCCGAAAAGCCACCAAATGACCTTTTCGCCCTTTCTTCATCTTGAGTAAAATATTACAATTTAATACACGACTCGCAGGTCGGGAATAAATAAATATTACAAACAAGTGGTTCGACGACCACACCTTGAAAGAATAATTACACGCTAACACTAACGGCTCGCAGGCCGTGAAAAGCGATAAATAAATAAATTGAGCTCGGGGCTATTATGTACACCATGCCAACATCACATCACACATCGTGTTATCAAACAAGCATGTTATCAAACATCATGTGATTTTCCGGTTTTAATTAATAGCCAAGTTTCGAAATTTTTTGATGCTCGGTTTATCGAAACCGTTCAAAAATGAAACTTTTGAACATTTGATCTTCGAGTTCGTCATGACGGTTCCAAACTCGTCATAACTAACAAAACGGTTTAGCCTTGGCATATCAACCATCCAATGGTCATGCTTGGCCTAGCTCCGTCCAACGGAGCCCCGTTCGGTCTCGGTTTCGGCTCCCCGAGAGTCCCGCTCCCGAGACCCGAAAAATCAAACTTTTTTCAAAATTTCCAGATTTGAAATAATTTTCAAAAATTCATTTTACATGCATTAAATCCATAAACAATAATTTAAAACATGTTATCAATCAATTTAGCAAAACAACATGCCAAAAACGAAACTTTCAAGCAAAACCGAAACTTTGAACACCGTCTTGTGAATCCCGAAGGTAGCACGGCTCTGATACCACTGTTGGGTCTCGAGGTAGGGTTGGAGATGAACCAACTCGCAGCGGAAAATCAATGAAAACCAAGAGACGATTAAAACCATGAAACAACTAACAAAGAATGGATTCACAAGAGAAAAATTCAGCACTAGTTCTTACCAAAACAAGAACACCGGTTAACGAATGATTGGCTTGAGTCTCCAAGACGCCTACGTATCCACATGGGAATCAAAGCCACGTAGTTCTTCTCTTTGAGGACTCAAGAACACAAACATGGAGGTGGAAACTAGCCAAACCCGAAATGGCCATGGAAGAGGGAGAGAAAATGTGTTTCCTATTCTTGTCTTGTGTTTGTTATGTTGAAAAAGGATGAATTAAACATAACAAAACCCATACTTGTCCAACTAAAGGCATGGGACAAGTATGGTGTCAAGTAAGGTGTAAATAGGACAAAGTATGGCAAGACAAGATTGGGTTAGGTGGTGAATCACCAACACCTTAATCCTTGTCTTGCTTACTTAGTACTAATTAATCAAGACTTGATTAATTAGTTCTATGGGCCTTGGTTGCATGGGCCTTTCATGGGCCTCTTGGAACATGGCCCGTGGCCATTTCTAACGAGGTCCCGTGATTCGCTCATCGCCTCCAAGCCTTCCATACCGGAAATGTCCAACATTATCCGACGCGATCAATCCCAAGACTCCAAGCCTTGTCTCGATCCGTAAAGTCCTATTCACGTACGGGCACATGACCCAAAACCCAGTTTTGGTCATGTCCCGAGACAACTCCCTTTTGGCCATTCTCCATAAATGTGTCAATGAGTTTCATCCTCCGGTGTGACCCTTAGGTTTATGCATGTCAATAGATCAACGTAAAATCCCATTTTACTTGATCCTATTTAAGTGGCAACTAACGAGACTTTAGTATTGCCTGACACTACATAACGAATCGACCCTGTCGATTCTAACCTTTCCGTCGTCCCTGTCATTATCCTTTTATCTCCGATATCCTGATTGAGATAAGGCATAGAGCCGTCATCCTTATTATTCTCAATCACCGTTCCTTGATATGTGAGATGACTGAAGATATGATACCCAGTATCATGTGCATGGCCATGCTATTCTTCCAGTCACTCTCGATCAAGTGGCCGAGAACCGATATCTTTCCCATACCTCAGTATGAGGGATAAATCCCTTAGCCGTCTTTCGTGTCACTCATGTAGCCCGTCCCCAAGCCAATCCTGGCCGTTATGGAAGCCCTGTTACGGACAACGTTAGGCTCAAGTCAAACTCAGTTGTTGACTACATAGCGATCACAAAGACTCCTTGGTCTAAGGATACATGACAAGCTACAACACTAAATATGTTCATGACTTAATCTATGGCACATATTCAGGGCGGGTCGTCCAATATCATGTCCCACATGATATCTATGATCAGACTCCGGAATCCCATTCCAATGACTAACAGAACGTAAGCCATAAAGAGCCATCTTTCATACTAGTCGCTTCTAGTGAAGCTTTGTTGACTAGGCACCCATCGAGTGTGATCTATCTCGATCTATGGTTCTATTCGCATGGTGGGCATAGATCAGAGCACACATCGATATATTACTCCAACACATAAGTAATATAAAGCCGCTTTAATTTTATTGCTAACGATGATATATACATTTGGACATTTAGGATTGAACTACGGGCACTAAAACTAACAGGTCCACCCCACACCCCGCGGTTTTTGTACACGCGAAAATTTGGTAAAGGTCGGGTGGTGATCAGCTCTCTGCTAATTCGATTGCTGACCCCCTGTCACGGGAGCGTGATGGGTTTGGAGGTGGAGGACGCGCACATCCAGGAGCGCGAGATGTTGAAGCTCAATGAACCATTGTTCATTCATACTGACCTTCCGCGGTCGAAGAGCATGTTCTTCGATGCACAACAATATAATAGATTCTAAAAGTTATAATATTGTACCTTTCGCTAAAAAAAATAATTTTTACAAATTCACAATATTTGCTAAAATAAATAAATAAATAAAACATTAGAAAATGACAATATTTATGTATTTATTCAACGATTTTAACTCGTCCCACAACTCTATACCACACCAAGGATATGTAAAACTATATCTAGTTTAGACAGAGGGTCGCTGCTCTGATGCGATTGCGTCTAGGGTTTAGCGAGAGGATGGCGGCCGCGTGTTTCTACGACTCCGGCAGCCGTCTATGGTCGGGCGGCGGAGCTTTGAAGGCGGGTAAGATGTCTCCTCTACTCCGGTGTCTCGTAGTGTTGCTCGTTCTCTTGTACCTGCTAGGGACGGAGGATGAGGGTTTGAAGGTCTTCAAAAAGGGTGGTCGGCGACTGTATCCATGGGGTCCGCGCACTCCGGTGGGTGGTCCGATTAGGTTACGACGGACGCGGGAGCCGGATCTCCACCGTGTGGAAGCTTGGGCGGTATATCGCTCTGGTCTGTTACGCCGGACACCGTCCTTAGGGCCCCGTCCACGACGGGTTGCAGTGTAGAATCCGCGGGGATTCCCAGCGAGGGAGGGATCACCGCCGGTTGGCTGGGCCGGCGATCAGGTTCTTGAGCCACAGAATCCGGGTGTGACCTTGCGGGGTACGAAGGAGCATGACAAGGGGCGCCCGGGACAGTTGACGGAGAAGACGGTGGCGACTACATGGACAAGGAGGCCGGGGTGGATGCACGGGAGGCTAGGGTTCCGGGAGAGTACTGACCCCGCTAGGGTTTTCCTTGGGGATGGGCCGGGTGGGCCTACGGGCGTGGGCCTGGGTTATGAGGCGGGTCAGTCTGTTCTGACACGATATTCGAGGGTTTCTCGGACCTGTGATGGTACGTCAAACATAGCAGCGGCGAGGGGCTCCAAGCACCCTCGCCTCCAGGAATGAGTCTGATAGGGGCCAAGGAGGGTTTGGTCGGCTGTACCTTCTCCCTGCTGTATAGGTGGCATTGGTATCACCAACAGCTGACATGTTACTACCCTACCACTTCGGGGTCAGCATTCCCGCGTTCAGGAGCCCTACCATTATCAAGCAAGGGAGGACGACGCACGCTGACATACCGGGGGAGTAATTGGTCCACCATTGTTTACTTATCCTCTGGTCTGCTCGATCAGTTCCTTTTGGTTGGAGTACACTGTATCGGTATCTCCGGATGCTACCGCAGTCCCAAATCCCCGACCGCAATTATGCTACAGAGCACATTTACTCTTTATGCACTTGTCTTTCCAATTATTCTAGTTTGGTTTATGTACGGTGACTTCCCATTGTGGGGTCCCCGAGTTACTTTATATTAATGAATATCGCCATTTCCGTTCAAAAAAAATACCACACCAAGGATATGGACGATAATAGAAACCTTGTTAATTAAATTAAATTTAATACTTATACATTGTACATTGACTCAGGTCGATTGGTTGGCGAGTACATGAAGAAATTGCTATGGGTTCAATAAATGGAAGAAATTGAAAGACTTTGATAGTCCCTCAAATCTCAAAAGTCAAACTAATCAAATATGGAAAATTGGAAATGGTCACCTTTTCCATGATTTTATCCTAAAACTAAAATTATTGAGAAAGAGACCCAATAAATTATTACGATATCATTATGTATATCGTTGCCGTATCCATCTCATATTCGCTGGCATATCGTCGCTCCATTAATTTCCTTTCATCAACGTACCGTGCCATCTTCATGAGAGGGCCTACTTGAATAGAACCTCGGAGAGATTCTTGATCTTCATTGAAAAGAAAGATGGATCATGGTTTATAATAAAAAAAACAACCATAGTTAATTTTTTTGGTTGATTATATTCACCTACCTCGAAGTATACATATTTAACGAATACCTACTCTAATTGTCGTAAATTTAAACTAACAATTGTAACAACATCTCCTATTGTGGCTGTTTGCTGGGTTTGCTATGGTCGGAGTCTTGCCGGAAGTGGTAGCTGTCTCAGGCCTGCTCGGGTACTCGCCGACTTTCGCTGCTGTTGTTCCAGATCTGGACTTCGGAGCAAACTCGGCTCCTTGCTCTGCTCGCCAGACCATTCTCTCCAGAGCTCTGATCGCTCTGGCTTCTCCTCCGACTTAATACGGCGTCTTCTCCGGCGTCAGGCTTCCGATCTGGAGTGGGATGCCTTTCATCGACATCTCAGGCCTCTGATTGACGCGAATCTGGCTTGGCATTGCACTGTCGAAGGTGGGGTTTTGGTCGGTTGTCTCGCGCTGTGGCTGTTTGCTAGGTTTGGTGTGGTCAGATTCTCATCTGGTGTGGAAAGGATCGGGTTGACGACGGTTCGGTTCGTAGCGGGTTCGGTTATGGTAGGTGTGGGTTTTTTGTTTTTGTTTTTCGTTTTCTTTTCTCTTTTCTCTTTTTTGTTTCTTTTGTTGCTGTTTCTTTGTCATATTTCTTTCCTTGGCTGGACGGGCTATCTGGTTCCGACTGCTCTGTTTTTTGGTGATTTCGGCGACTTGTTTTCGGAATGGGTGGGACGCGTTTCTCGGGTACATGCCCGCAGATTTTTGGTTTCGTCTGAGTCGTGCCCATGTATGGCTGCTGGGGTGTTGGCCTTAGCTCGAGTCATCGGGTTACAGATGCATTCTTCGGCTGCTCCGTCTTTTTCCGGAGTCCTCCTCCTCGGCTTGGCAGTGGCTCTCTCGTGTGTTTGGAGCTTCTTGGAAGTCAAACCTTCATTTTGGAATTGCTAACAATACAGGCACTCTCCCATCCACTTTCACAACAACACTTACACAAGGTTGCGCATGGAATTTTGCTCACAAATTCATGGCTACATATTCACTTTGGCTGCATATTCATAAGGCTGTACAAGCACTCATGCCTGCATAATCACATCGCTGCACAAGGATAGTTGCTTAAGGTTTCTCTTTATTGTTCACTACTGTTCTGGGGATGGGTTGTTTGTATTTCGACGTCTAGTTTGCTCACTTCTGGTAATCTCTCAATCTGTAGCTGGGTTGGGTTTTATTGTTGTGTATCTTTTAACTCAGAAGATAATTTCAATTTGCTTTCGTTGATAAAAAAAACAACATCTCCTATTCTTTTAAGTAGGTAACCAGAGTGAGAAAAAAGTTTTTTTTTTCTCTTTAGAGCTATTGTAGCTCCTTTTTCCTGCTACAGTTAGTTAGTTCATCGGTGTTCTTCATTCCAAGTAGATTTTCACTTTGTCATCAATCCTTCTAATTCTTGGTTACATTATACAACTACAATCTCCTTCTCATCTGATATGGGAAAATATACTGAAGCCGAGCTTAGAGCACTAGGGCGCTCAATAATTCGTGAATTATGGTCACTTCATGGCACAACAAAACTCATTAATGGTCTCAAAGATTGGGGTCCTATCGACTAGAGGAATCTGAGATTACAATCCAACAAGCGTTCAGATTTTGCAGATTACGACCTAATCCCGATTGGAGCTCGTCATCTCTCCACACCGATAAACAGTTCTGAGGGTCGCATGAGAAGCGCCAATATAAGAGGTCGTTCTTGTATGGAAGAAGATCACAATCAAAATTCTTGTGGGGGAGACTTCTTGGGAAAACAACAACACTTTACTCAGTTTACAAATGAACGTTGCAAAGCGTTAAAATCCATTGCTATCTCCTCTCAACAAGAGCAAGCAGAGAAGGATGATTTGAGTTTTATTAGGGAAACTTCTTCATCTATGGGATACCCTCCTCTAGGATTTGAAGGGAAGCAAAGAAACAACTATAAACCAATGGCCTCAGGCACACTTAGCAAGATCAACAAATTGGCCAACAAACAACCCAGTCAAGGATTTTGGGTATTCATTTCAAATGTCCTACCAGCTAGCTATCAACAAAAAATGGTTGGATGAACTTTTCTCTGATATGGGAACAATTTTGTCTTCTATAGTTTCTATAGGGCTAAACAACAATGGCAAATGGTTTAGGTTCTTATGTTTCTCGAAGATGGTTGAAGTGAAGAGAGCAATAACGCACTTCAATGGGTTGATAGTTGATAGCTATAAACTATTTGTGATCAAGGCTTGGAGAGACCCTCATCCAGGTTTCAAAAATATCTCTCTATCTCCACACACATGAAAGCTTTCGGATTTAAAGCAACCGCACAAACAACAGAAAACTCCTACTCAAGATTAGCACATCAATAGAGGCTCCATCGTTACCAAGTACTTGCAGCAATACTCCAGAAGCAAGCTGGTGATTTTACATAATAATTTGAGTGTAGAAGCTGTTAGAAGGGAGATTTCTTTGGATTGTGTTTTTGAGATTAAACTAACTCCATTGGGCAACAAGTTGGCTCTTCTTTATTGTGAGGATGAGACTTTCTATCTGGAATTGGAAAAGGATCAAGGAAGATGGCTTCACCAGTGGTTATCTTTCAAACCATATACACAAAACCTTGGTTTGAAGGGAGGCTTTTTTTATTGGGTGGCCATCAAAGGATTGCCTCCACAATCTTGGTGGGATGAGAGTTTTCAGGCATGCACATCATCTTTTGAAGATTTAATATACACACATCCTCTTTCCACCAATAGAGAAGATTTGCAGACAACCTATGTTCTGATACACAACAATAAACCGAATTTGGGCCAACAAGGAATTAATATGTTGTTTGGAGACAAGATTATTTCATTCAATTACTATTTGTTAATCAAACCACTATTCCAACAATCCAATATACTTATTGTAGAGAATGTTCCACTTCTTTGTCCTCTTCCTCTCAGTCACAAAACTTCCATTTGAAAGACTCAATGCATACTCCTTCCACACCGGTTCAATTTCAGTCAGGCTCACAAAACCCACAAGGTTAGAGCTATGGTAGTAGAGGTTTAATAGGGGAAGAAGGAACTGAAGTTTTGTCCCAAACACCAAGTACTGATGCTCATCAAGGATTAAGCAATTTTTTCCACAACACACAAGATTTAATTCAAAATGGATCTCACTCGCTGAACAGTCTAGTGCACAATACTATCAACTTGGACATCCCTTTTATTCCACAAGCTCCAAACCCTCCTTCTCTCTCTAGCAAGGACATATTTTTCAAGAAAGTATCCGGTGACTTTTCAGGCCATAGAAAAGGTCACCAGTTTCCAAGATTTGGAAGTGTTAGCCCTACCTACCTTGGCTTGGACAACCTGACCTCAGCTCATGTAGTCTCATTGGGAGTATATGCATTAAATGTGGGCACTATGCTACCTATTTTGTAAGAACCGCTCTCGGTCGATCCCGGTCGAACCGATGACTTCTAAGACAAGTTTGACTTTCGACCGGAAAAGTCAACCGATGACTCAGGAGGTCACTCGGGGCTTTTCCGGGGCCCAAAAAACTTAGCCGTCATCACGATTGGCTTAATTGGGCCGTTTCCTTTCGTAGTATAATATTGGGAAAAGTCAACTTTGGTCAAAATTGGACTTTTTATCGACTAAGACCTAGTTAATTATTGTGCTGGATTTTAAATTGGAGACTAATGGACCCTACTTGGACCCTTGTCCATAAAATATTGGAAGAGAGGAAATGAGTGGTCTTGGACCACTATACCCTTCTAAGGACCTTTAAGGGGAAAATATCAAAAAGGGGCTTTTAGTCTTTACACAACTAGGCTATTAAAGAAATTGGAGCATCACAATTCAGCCCATTTCTTGTTGTAGCCGAAAATTAGAGGAAAAAGAGAGAGAGAAGAGCTCCCATGGAGTCTTGAAGAAGAAGCAAAGGAAAAGAGGCAACTTGGGTCCATTTTCTACCTCTTTCTTCTCCAAAATCTCACCATCTTCTTCATCTCACTCTCCTAGAGGTAAGGGCACTATCTAAATCTCTTTTCCCTTCTTTTCATTTCATGGGTTTTACTTGGTTTTGCTAGAATTTGTTTGGGATAGTGTTAGATGATGTTGTTGAGAAGCTTTTGTGGGTTTTGATGAAAATCCTTGGGTTTTGTTGATTTTGGAAATTTGAAATAGCTTGGATTGTTGAGATTTTGATGATTCCTACCATGGGTAGAGGAGCTTTGAAGTTATTTATCTGTTTTGGGAGTTTTTATTGACTGAAAATAGAGTTTGGATGGTAATTTTCGGGAAAAAGGAGCTGAAGGTTGAAGAAGGGCGAGTCTGCCCAGACCTGCCACGGATCCGTGAGGGAGTCCGTGACGGCACACGTCACGGTTCCGTGACGTCATCCGTGACGGGTGGTGTCACGGCTCCGTGACCCCTTCCGTGGCAGATCAGTTTTGGGGTCTTTTGGGGTGTTTTTCATCAATTTCGATCTTTGTTTTGAACTGAACTTTTGGGGATGTTTTCGGGGCTTTATTTTCTTTTTAATTAGACCTTGATTAGAGTTTACTTGTGTTCCAAGACCTTGGTTTCGAACTCGAGGGACGAAGACCTTTCCGGAACCCGTGTGAAGAACGGAGGAGAGGTGAAGCGAGCGTTACAACAGAGAATTGTTAGAGGAAGACCACAAGGTAGGGAAAGTATAACTACTCGAGTATTTCAATATTAGTATGCCTATTAGGTTAATAAAATCGGAAAGGTCCTAGAATTGCCTATAGGATGCGAATAACTAGAATAATCGTCTTTCAATTACTAATAATCGGATGTGTCTAGTATGCATGCTTAGGATGAGAATAACTAGTGTAACTCGCTTTCAATAATTGGGAATTGTTTTACTGGTAGAGATGCCGTGATGAGCCCTCAGATTAGTTGTTGTGATAGGTTCACATGCTTTGTTGCCTAGTTTGGATAAGTTAAGAGTCTAACGAAACTAGCTAAATCGTATGCTTAATTGATTGATTGAATGTTTACATAATTAGTTGATTGATTGAATGATTGATTGGTTGAATGGATGATCGAGTATGACTGATTGTACCAGACGGTGCAATCAGGTGATCGATGTACCGATGGTTTGTGACAGGTAAGTATACGGTAAGTGTGGAGTACTAATGGGTGTCTTTGCTGTGTTGTGATGAAAGTGTGATTCGATAAGTGTTGATTGGTGGATAAGTTATAGTGTGTTTCCCTTTTTCATGTTCATGAGATGTTTGGTTGTTCGGTTCGGTACTACACCGGGGGGGGGGGGGGGGGGGTAATATGGTGGTGTTGTAGTCGTTGGTGGTTGGCAGATCCTGTGGGATAATGGTTGATTATAGGAGCCTGAGGGCATTGGTTATTGGACACTACGAGGCGTTGATTATTGGAGCCTGAGGGCATTGGTTATTGGACCCTACGGGGCATTGATTATCGGAGCCTGAGGGCATTGGAAGTGGACCCTACGGGGCAGTTGGATGGGTTATTCTATGAGGAATGGTTACTGTAGTTTCACCCAAGTGTATGCGTCCTACGGGAGCACTACCTTGGTTCCCTATGACCTATGGTCCTTTGGGGGCATTTCCGAGAATCCCGACGATGAGTGTCCCTCAGGGATGGTTTCCGGTAGCCCCGATGTACGTGCCACCTCTGGACCGAGGGAAAATCTGATGTGATATGAATACTCTGGTGGATCGGAATATGGGAACCGATGTGACACCAGAATCTATTCATGGATCGGAGGCTTGAGAAAGCAAGTGGTTGGTGTGATAGTACTTGTTCCCATTTTAATAGTTGTAACGAATTATTGGCACTTTTTATACAATCTTTTAAAGTTATAGTTATCTTTGAGAAAGCGATACTATTCTTATTTACACTGATTCCTAGTATTTCATTGTTAATCGTATTTAAATCGCTATTTGCGTTATCTTGTTAAAACAGTTTTATTAGTGATACGCTTAACTGTGAATTGCGTTACCATTGTAAGGCAGTTTTATTTCTAAACTGAAGGTTAACTTAATTACGATTTTCCCTACTGAGCGCAAGCTCACCCTATGGTTTTTCTTACTGTTTTACAGGCGTACCTGATGTCTAGGGAGTTCGAGGCTCGGGAGCTTCAGTTTGTCTCAGGGATTGTTCTAGAGTTGTGTTGGTCTTTTGTACTAAGCACTATTTATCTTACACTTTATGTTGAGTTGTGACTCTTATTCGAGATTTTGGATTATTTACTATGAGGACTTGTTGGAGTTTATTTGAATTTCTGAAAGATTTATAAATTGTTATTATTTTCTACTATTAACTCAGGTCATGTCTCGAGTCCGGTCAAAACCGGATTTGGGGCGTGACAATTTCAGTCACTTCTAAGGGTCCATAAACAGTTTTAGAGGGAAACTCTACTTCAAAATTTTCGACCTTTTCACGGAATGAGGCATTAACTCCTTGCCTAGGACAAAAGAGTAAAAGTACTACATACAAACAAAAGGTTAAATATGCTTATGCCACAAGATCAAGAACAGAGAGAGTTTTAGAAACTAAAACACCTGCCACTGGAACTCCGTCTCTTCCCAAAGCTAAAATAAAAAGTCTTCAAGGTGACACAAAGGGGCAGAAATCATGGAGCTACTGCAAGGCATTAGGTTTGAAAGCTTGTGTCTCAGATGCAATGGTCATTGAATAATTCGATAATATGGATGCTGAGATAATTCATAAGGTGCTATACGATTCAGATTCATAGGAGGATTTTGAAGATCTTGATGATGGGTCAGATGTTCATTTGGAAGACTTGAACTCTTTCCCTCCTATTCATAACCACTAAAGAACCTATGAGGATCCTCTCCTGGAATGTGAGAGTATCCAACTCCTCACAAAAGAGGAGAGCCTTAAGAGGCTTGGGCCGCAAGCAAAATCCTAACTTCATTTTGATTTAGGAAACCAAGTACGATAAGATCTCTAGTAGCACTTTCATATCTTAGGGTTTCAACTCTGATTGGAACTTTGATTTCATTCTTACTGTGGGAGCATCAGGAGGAATCCTATAAGCCTATCATTCCTCTTGGTTCACCATTACTAGAATGGAGAAATCAGATCAGGCACTATTGGCTTTTGGTACATATCTCCCTAACTTATCCTCCATTTGTATAATCAATATTTATGCCTCTTGTCATCCTAACAAAAGGTTAGAGCTTTGGTCTTTCATTGCCAATGAGTTGGTAGGAAGAGATCTTATCTGTATCTGTGGGGGAGATTTTAATGAGATTTTGTTTATGGAGGAAAAATCTTTTGGGAATCAATTAGACAAAGCTCACTGGACTTTTCTACTTTCTTGGATAATATTGGTGTTGTGGATCTTCCAATAGGGGGGACGAAAATACCCTTGGTTTGGTCCTGGATCTATGGCTTATAGATTAGATAGATTTGTAATCTCTCAATCTCTTATCAGTCATTGCAACAATCTATCTCAAAAGAGCTTGCCTAGGGGAATCTCTGACCACATGCCTATTTTACTAGCTGAGTCTTCTGTAGATTGGGGCCTTAAACCCTTCAAATTTGTTAATGCTTGGATGGATCATCGTAGTTGTCTCAAGAACTGTTTAGAGCATTGGCAATCCATCTCAATGACTAGGGATCCTCAATACTGCTTATGGTTCAAACTGAGATCATTTAAGAATTTTTTCAAGTCTTGGAGAGTTAATGTCTTTGGCTTTATTGAAAAGGATATAGAGTCACTCAAAGCTAATGTTGATGATCTGGATGCAATTGTGGAAACCAGACCTTTGACTCCTCAAGAAAGTTATGATAGATCTCCAACTTCTGCAAAACTCATCCAGAAGCACAAAGTCTTAGCCAAGATTTGGAGGCAAAGAGCTAAGGTTAATTAGGTTGGTAAAGGTGATAGGTGTTCTCATTTCTTTCATATTTTGGCCAACTACAAGTACTCTAATAGCAAAATCAGACACATATTTGATCAAGGTAGAGAAATTGATAATCCTATGGAGACTAAGGAACTGGCAGCATTCACTTTGCTAAGAGATTTCACAGAACTAGTAGGCCTTCACTTAATTTAACTGCCTTGCCTTTCAAGAGACTATCAACCAATCAAGCATCTCTACTGGAGTCACATTTTACTGATCTAGAAGTCCTTCATTCAGTCAAACATTATGCCATTTTTCATTCTTTTCATAACTCTACTGCCTTAGGAAAGGGGATCAATTCCTCATTTATTGCTCTCATCCCCAAGATGGACTTCCCTCTTGAATTCTCAGATTTTAGGGCTATTAGTTTGGTGGGAAGGGTCTACAAAATTCTCTTTAAGGTTTTAGCAGCCAGATTAAAAAGAGTTATGCCCCGAAGATTAAAAAGGCTTGAGGGGCTGCGGTGGATCGATGTGCAGAGTGAGACCCTCATGTCCCGAGTTAATCATAGCTTAATAAAAGGTGAAACCCCAACCTGTCTTAGTGATCCAAAGTTTCTATACGTAATCGAAAAAAACAAGCAAAAATTTGATCTACCACTTGACTCGTAAAGGAACTAGATGGGTTTACCACTCACGTAGTCCCAAGGCAATGTAATTGCATGACAACATCCACTCATAAGATTTGTGAATGAGATTACATTATGCTCTTGATTAATACTATGGTATGTAGAACCGAGAGAGCAAACGAATAACGGGGGAGACAACCGAATAGCGTGGCCTGAGAGACAAACGGAGAGGCAAAGGAGGACCACTCACAACTGAGAATGAAGTCGAAGACGAAGAGCAACAACGCGCCGGAGACAAGGACAACTCTGAGAATCTCAAGTACGTTGCTAAGCTCTATAGACGCTCCAACGATCCACGAACCACCCTTAATTGCTTACTAGACATGGAGGACAGCCACCAAAAGAGAAACAATGGTAGATCTAAAAACAAAAGATGGAGGGGAGAGGGAGAGAAAGGGGATAGAAGAAGTAAGGCAGAAGAAAGGAAATGGGGAGGAGGAGGGGAGGCCTTCGCCGACGACAGCGAGAGCCAGAGCCTTGGCCATCACCGACAAAGGTTGAGGGGTGGCGGCCGTAGAAACAAAAGTAGGGTTTCATTTTCCGAGAGAGACATGTTTCCCTTGTTCTTTTTCTTTTTCTCGAAGGCTTGAATTTTAATCAAAAAGTCGCTGATCAAAAAAAATTATAAATTGTATAATCTTTGTAATAAATAAGTTCTGGTGAGGCACACATCCGACAGCATTAAAGACAAAAGTAACTGAATATGTAAGAAGTTTACTTCATAGAACTTATTCATCTTCATTATCCATCTAATGATGAAAACAAAAGGATTCTTAATTAATTAAGGCACCCCATGCACGAAGTTGAGAACAATCACATGTACGTAAGAAATCCAACAAACACATTAACAAACCACAAACATTAACTACCAACAAACACTTCTCCCATTCGATCCCATGTTTTGTAAAAATGTAGCATATATTATGAGTATGTTCCTTCATGTTTAGGGAAAACCACCACCAAGTCCACCACCAGCTCCGGCTCCTCCTCCGAACCCCCCGCCAGCTCCACCGCCAAGTCCGCCGCCACCACCTCCTCCGAACCCTCCACCACCGCCTCCTCCGAGCCCGCCACCGGCACCGGCCCCACCACCAAACCCAGATCCTCCTCCAAACCCGGAACCTCCACCTAGTCCTCCACCACCGCCGCCACCAAACCCTCCACCACCTCCACCTCCGAGTCCTCCACCTGCTCCAGCCCCACCACCGGCACCAAACCCAGCTCCTCCGCCGGCACCACCACCTAATCCACCGCCGCCCCCACCTCCTAGCCCGCCTCCACCGCCTAGCCCACCACCCCCATGGTGGTAGAGGTTCTTGTTGTCCTCAAAAGAACCCTTTCTTGCACCATTGATGGTGCAAGCAAGAGAAGCAAGAAGCACAAGAAGAAGAAGCTTTGAAGTCATGTTCGAAATGAGTTTGGTGATAAGTGGAGGGTCGAAGGAGGGGTTTTATAGAGAACGATGTGGAGAGAGGGAAAGGGTATAGTTGAGAAGGCCATAATTATTTGGCTAGCTTCTCAGCTAAACGAGTTAATGCACACAACTGCCACCTTTGAAAATCCAGTTAGGGTACATTGGTCACTGTTCATTCATCATACCAGATCTACCTAGTTTTGACTCCTTTACATACCATAAATTATGGTTCACTTATTTTACTTGAACAGTTCATTTAAATTCCTTAAGACATTTCTATTTGGCAAGATATATCAATGCCATTTTGAATTTTCAAAAGTTCATTTTAAAGTCTTGTTGATATACTATTTAGCATGATGGCAATGAAATTTTCTATTTTCAAATTTTCATTTCAAAGTTTAAGGACATTCTTATAGGTAAGATATCAACGACATTTTCTACATTTTTATGAAAAAGAAACAATTCATTAATCTCAGAAATTTGGTGTTTTTTTTATCAGCAATTTTTTGTTATTAAGAACCGAATCTTTGAACTAAAGATCCGGATGAGGTGAGACCTCCACAATTACAAACAAAAGTAAGCCAAGTCTTACAGTAGGTTACAAACAAAAGAGTCAACCTCCAACCATTTTCACTAACCACCGAACAATTTAATGCACCCAATGCATATAGTTCGAGACCCCCGCTTGAGGGATGTAGTATAGGTGCTCTGAAGTCGTACAAATGATTTACTTTTCTTCGTAGACTGACAACAAATTATATAACCCATCATATAAACACAAGGAAATTAGATATAGTCAGATATTCGAGTTTTCCTAAAGAGAATGTTGGTATTATAAAAAGAACATGTGACTAGCATAGTGGGGATCGTCATGAGTGTTAACGATAGTCTCTTTCCTTTGGAATAACAAGAGATGTCCTGTTCTATGGAGGCTGACCAAAAGGACCTGACCAAATATGGTGTGGAACGATCCTCCGGCCCACTGTCCTCACAACACCAAAATGTCACTTAGCCGATCAAATGAAAGAGGTTGGTCGGTAATGAAAGTATCATTACTGACCAAACTAATAAAAGTCAGTATTGTTACAAATTCTCCGACAAAATAATGTTGACTGTAAGAAATATAGGTTAGTATATTGACGATAAAAAAATACAGATAAACGCAATAATAAATTAAAATAACTAATAACAAATAACCTTTACCGAGTCAGCTAGCTTACTGATTACGGATTAGGAAATTCGGGTTTAGTCGAGTCCAGGTGTAATAACCACTCCCGGTCAACGCCAGTCAAATCTGCGAAAAACAGGAAAATTAAAATTTTTTAAGACAGACACTAAATTGAACCTAAAATTGACCCCGAGGGTCATAACGGACTTAAGTTGACCCCGATATCGACCAAAGTGAGTTCCAATGTTGACTTTTCGTTGGAAAAGTCAACCGAGCGACGTTTTGGTCCATTCGAGGACCGTTTTGGATCCAAAAAGCTTAGCCGTCGTCGCAGCGGTCTTAGTTGGGCCATTTCCTTATAGCCCATGAAGTTTCGTAATTTCTTGGAAAAAGTGCCCGTTCGGGGCCCGAAACGTCCGAATTTTGCGAATCTGATTGGAAAATATCTAGTAGATATTTTCCCAAGAAGGTGTGGGACCCACCTTGCCACTTGTCAAACAAGTGGTGGTGTTAGGTTTTGGGACAAGACAAGAGGACAACCCTTAAGGGGGTTCGGCCAAGACAAATTCAAAAGGAAAAAAAAATAGAAAAAAGAGAAGATAGTTTAGAGAGAGAAGGAGAAGGAGAAGAAGAGAGAAAAGAGAAGGAGCTAGGGTTCTTGCCACTATTCACGATCATCCAACCCTTGGATCATCTCAGAGCTAGGAGAATCGAACTTCCCTCGACATTCTCTACGGTGAGCAACTATCCGATGTTCGTTTTGGTTAATTTCAAAAGTTGGGGTTTGGTTAAAATGAGTAGTTTATGGTGGAATTGAGGTGTGGGGATAGTTGGAGACGTTTTGGAGTGAAGAGGGACGTTTTCTGGTGACCGGGAGCTCGGGGGGAGCTCCGGCCACCATGGAGGGTGGCCGCCCAGCCATGGGGTGGCTGGCCGGAGCTAGGGCTGGCCACCACCTTGGGTGTGGGGCCCACGTGCTCGGGTTTCGTGTTCGGGTGGTTTAGGACGTTCCCCGGGTCATTAATCTACACCCGGATCGGAATTTGGAATTAAAATGCGAAAGTTGTAATTAACGGGTTAGAAACTTTAAACGTTAATTAAATGACTCGGAAGTCGGAAATTGATTCCGTCGAGTGCATAGGAACCCATGAATTATTCTAAGACTGTAGAAACGAAAACGGGAATTTTCGGAGCCCCGGAAGGGCGTTTCCAAAACCCGGGCAGATTCGTCATGTCGGGCGAATCGGGCTTTTCCGGGTCCATTATCGACAATGTCGAGTAATTGGGAAGTTTAGGAGTGATCGACATTGTCAGGGTTACTTTTGGGCGTCAAGTTTATTAAATTCCGGTTTATGTCTGCGAACTTAAAGGTATTTAAATTGTGTTCTTATTAGATCGTGCTGCAGACCGAGGAAAGGGAAAGCTAGGCGAGTGATCGATATCACGCCGAAGCTTGTTAGTGCGCTTTTGGAGAAAGTATACGAGGTAGGGAAAAGTGGCCGGATATCGGTCCTGATTAGGGAAAGTTAACAGTAGAAATGCATGTGACACCGAGGTGTCGTGGGTTAAGTAAGTTTATCGAATATTTGGAAGGCAGGCGACACCGGGTGGTGTCGTATGATACAGGAACGTATCGAACAATAGAAATGCATGTGACACTTAGTAGTGTCGTAGGAGCAGTGAACTTTCGATATTAGAATTACTGGAGGCATATGACTATGCCCAGAGGTTGATTGTCTGGTTTGTGTCTTGGGTGGCCATGAGAGCCCGTACTTTACTGTTTGTGTCTTGGGTGGCCATGAGAGCCCGTGTTTTACTGTTGGTGTCTTGGGTGGCCATGAGAGCCCGTGTTTTACTGTTGGTGTGTCTTGGGAGGCCATGAGAGCCCGTACTTTACTATTTGTGTCTTGGGTGGCCATTAGAGCTCGTGTTTTACTGTTGGTGTCTTGGGTGGCCATGAGAGCCCGTGTTTTACTATTGGTGTGTCTTGGGAGGCCGTGAGTGCCCGTGGGGTTGTTGAGCCCGTGAGTTATTGTCGGTGTGTCTTGGGTGGCCATGAGTGCCCGTGGGGTTGTTGAACCCGTGTTTTACCGTTGGGGTCTTGGGTGGCCATGGGTGCCTGTGGGGTGTTGAACCGGTCTTGTTGATGTTTGTTAAACTTTGCTTGTGATTGTGATTGTGGTTGCCTGAGGTTGGAAACCCGACTTTGTGTCGGGGAAGTTGCGTGGTGTGGCTAGCCTCCCGACAGAGGTCGGGGGAAGGGGAGAGGTTGTGGGCTAGCCTCCCGACAGAGATCGGGAGAAGTTCCGTGGGTTGCGTGGTGTGGCTAGCCTCCCGACAGAGGTCGGGGGTAGGGGAGAGGTTGTGGGTTAGCCTCCCGGCTGTGTGTCGGGAGAAGTTGCGTGGGTTGCGCGGGTGTGGCTAGCCTCCCGACAGAGGTTGGGGGTATGGGAGAGGTTGTGGGCTAGCCTTCCGACTGAGATCGGGAGAAGTTGCGCGACAGGTCGACCGCCTGACCTGACATGGATCGGTAAAGGGCGAGAGAGAGAGAGCAGGTTACTGAGCAGCTGGAGTGCGATCCTTTGTGATCTTGTTTGGTGTGCGATCCTTTGTGATATTGGGTGTTGCGTGGTTGTCTATCGTGTCTTTGGAGGAGGTCGTCAATCGTTGGGTCGGGTCTACTTTACGTGTCCGAGTGTTGAGTCGGTTGAGGAAAGTAACAGTGTGTGTGGGTGTGTGTCAGTCGGACTACTTGAGTTGGGGATAGTGATCCCCGGTGTTGGGTTTATTGTTGGTGTTACCGGCATTGTCTGCTTAGTATGTTGTAGTCAGTCTGTTATCCGTGGTGGTGAGCGAACGCTCACCCCTAGCTGCTTTTCCTACATGTACTGGTCGCAGGTTGGACTAGGTGAGCTTCCGAAGCTTGAAGAGCTAGGAGCGGGAGTCCGGGTTTACTTTTGAGTCTAGCGACGTATACCTTGCCTTTTGTCCACTTGTTGGGACGTATTTTGATTTGTAAATAATTATTTTGATTAACTAAATTGGTGATTTTAAAGTGTTTATTTAAAAGATTTGAAAATGTTTTATTGTTTTAAACGTTCGCGTTCCGAGTTCGGTTTTACTGAAATTGGTGCGTGACAGCTTGGTATCAGAGCTCGAGGTTACACTCCTCGGACTGTACGTCAATTAGGTGGGGAGAGTCGAGTCAGTAAAGTCCCGTCGTGCGTTGGGTACGCAGGTCGGAACCGTGTGTAGACCCGTTGTGTTTTGAGTCCTGCTTGTGTTTGTGTGTATGTGCAGTACGGGGTTACTGGCATACTGTTTGTGTGTTGCCGCGTGAAACATTTTTAAACTGTTGCGACTCGACTCAGGGGCGCCCCTGTAGTCGAGCGTGACAATGTTGATATCAAGTGGGTACAATGTAGTTCGGGGATGCCTGGACCGGGTTGTAACTAGCTGATGTCAAGAAATGAGTTTTTTTTAATGAAGTGGAGAAAGTTTTTAAATTGGTTGGCCCTGTGGGCGTGTGTGACTTTGGTTGGCCCTGTGAGCGTGTGTGACTTCGGTTGGCCCGGTGGGCGTGTGTTGTTGTTGTTTGGCCGTGTTGGCTTGTGGTTGAGGTTGAGTGACTTGTTTTGGTCTGTGAGTCGTTATGCGGTCGTTTGAGCTTTTCCTTTACGTATTATTATAATTAAAATATTAATAGTGTGAGCGGTGTGACGTTTAGTAACGAGTACGCTAGAGTAGGCATAGACCGTGTGAACGCTAGTATTTTGAGCATGTCGTCGTTATATAAATTCGCAAACTAAACGTTTGCGTGTATCCGTGCAGAGGATACCGACACATGACTAGTGGCAGACGAGGACGATCAGCCGTAACACGGGGACGGGCGCCCGCGCGAGGCAGGCGGGGACGGTCAGCAGGGACACCAGGACGGGTGCCCACCGTTGAGCCCGAGGAGTACGCGGAGGCCCAGGGTACTCCTGTCGGAGAAGACAGGAGGAGCGACGCGGGATCATCTACGGGCACGCCCAGCGTCCCGCCGGTCGCAGACCCTCCCACTACGACCGCCCTGGACGAGCTGACCAAGACAGTACAGAGTTTGGTGGCGATCATCGCCAGTCGAGAGTCGGCATCGCCAGCTTCGGAGGCAGCATCGGTCCCAGTGAGGCCCGTTCAGGCCGTGGACCATACGACCCGGACACTGCTGGACTTTCTGAAGCTAGGCATACCCACATTTGTCGGGGAGCCAAACCCCGACCTAGCCGAGAGGTGGCTGGAGGAGATCACGCGGGACCTGGACACTTCAGGGATCGAGGATGGCCGCCGCAGAGTGACCTTTGCAGCTCATCAGCTGAGGGACAGTGCATACCACTAGTGGGGGCGTGTGAGGGACAGAGTCAGGCACGACTACGGCATCTTCCAGACGGTCTTTCTGGCACAGTATTTCCCCGAGTCGGCTCGGGTGGACCGACATCGGCAGTTCCTGGAACTGCAACAGGATGGGATGACAGTGGCAGAATATGAGGCCAGGTTCACAGCCCTGACCAGATTCGCGCCAGAAATGGTGGCGACAGAGCAGAACCGTTGCCTGCGGTTCGAGGGGGGACTGAGGCCGGTGATTCGGGATCGAGTCCTCGCCTTGAGGTTGCGGGAGTACACAGAGCTCGTGGACACTGCAGCGACAGTGGAGCAGGGTATCCAGGATGCGGCCAGGAACCGTGAGGTTCGACAGCGACCGACCAGTGTGGCAGGGTCGTCCGAGTTTCGGGATCCGAGGAGACAGAGGACCACGGGGTTCTTCAGACCACAAACTCATCAGGGTGGAGCGAGACAGATGGGTTATGTGGCGTCAGTAGGGCCAGTCGCCTCAGAGAGGGGGTCGACATGTTTTACCTGCGGGCAGCGATGCCACTTTCATCGAGAGTGTCTGATGGGAGGAGGACCCGCGGCGCTACCAGCGACCAGCCGGACAGACCATGGCACGGAGCCGAGGGCAGACGACTACAGGTGTTTCCGGTGCAACCGGGTTGGGCACACTATGGCAAGGTTCCCTAAGCCGATTGTGGCAATGTCAGCGCAACGGACACAACAGTTGCATATAGTACAGTCACCCAGGGGTCGCCCGCGTCAGAGCCAGCAGTCGAGGTTCTCACAGCCGTCTACGATCGCGCCGGTTCCGAGACAGCAGCAAAGGTCTGTGTATCCAGCAGTCAGTGCGCCGGGTCAGAGGCAGAAGGCGTCGCAGGGAAGAGTGTACGCAGTCACTGACTCCCGGGCCCCAGGATCCACTACCTATCGCGAGACCATTCAGGGTACGTGTTTATTGTATCATTTATGGGCATTATTCTTATTTGATACCGGGGCGTCGCACTCGTTTATTTCGTTGAGTTGTGCTGAGAGGTTGGGGTTGAGCTTAGAGTCGTTGAGTCCACCCCTGTGCCTGGACACCCCAGTTGGGGGTGGACTATCGTTGACTAGGGTCTGTCGTGCCTACGAAATTAGAGTCGCAGATTGTCCTTGCCCTAGTGACCTTCTCGTGCTGGGAATGACGACCTTTGACGTGATCTTGGGAATGGATTGGCTGGCGAAGTACCGAGCCAATATCGATTGCTACAGGCGACGAGTGACCGTGTCAGTAGGCTGTACGAAGGTAACGTGTGTTCTGGGTAGTAAGAGCGGGGTTCTCCTGTCGGCGTTATCCGTAGTGTAGGAAGTATCGGTTGTGTAGAGCCGAGAGTTACCGCGAGTGGTATGCGAGTTCCCTGAGGTCTTTCCTGAGGAGTTGAGCGGGTTGCCACCGGAGCGTGAGGTGGAGTTCGGGATTGACCTGGTGCCGGGAACGACAGCAATATCGATGGCGCCTTACAGATTTGCGCCGACAGAGTTGACTGAGCTGAAGCGTCAGCTCGAGGAGCTTCAGAAGAAGGGATTTATCCGTCCGAGCGTATCGCCGTGGGGAGCTCCAGCACTCTTCGTGAAGAAGAAGAGTGGAGAGCTTTGGATGTGTATAGATTACCGGAAGTTGAACCGGGTTACGGTGAAGAACCGATACCCGATGCCGAGGATCGATGACTTGTTCGACCAGTTGAGAGGGTCAACATGTTTCTCGAAGATCGATATACGATCCGGATATTACCAGTTGCGAGTCCGAGAGGGGGACGTCGCCAAGACTGCATTCCGAACACGCTATGGGCATTACGAGTTCTTGGTGATGCCGTTTGGACTGACGAACGCACCTGCAGCGTTCATGGATCTGATGAACAGTATATTCCGGCCGTACTTAGATCAGTTTGTGGTGGTGTTCGTAGACGACGTCCTGATCTATTCGCAGAGCGAGGCGGCACATGAGGTGCATTTGAGGACTGTTCTGACTCTACTGTGCAAGCATCAGCTATATGCTAACCTGGAGAAGTGCGAGTTCTGGCTCGCTGAGGTGAAATTCCTTGGTCACATCGTATCCCGTGACGGTATACTGGTCGATCCGTCGAAGATCGACGCGGTTTCGAAGTGGGCACGGCCCACGAGTGTCTTCGATATCCGCAGCTTTCTAGGGTTGGCAGGCTATTACCGGCGATTTGTCTAGGACTTTGCGCGACTAGCCGCGCCGATGACTCAGTTGACGCGCAAGGGAGTCGGGTTTGTGTGGACAGAGGATTGTGAACGTGCGTTCACGGAGTTGAAGACTCGACTGACTACCGATCCAGTATTGGTGGTGCTAGAGCGAGGGATTGGGTAAGAGGTTTATTGTGACGCGTCCGGGGAAGGACTGGGATGTGTACTGATGCAGTTGGGTAGTGTTGTTGCTTATGGCTCCAGGCAGTTGAAGACACACGAGCGCAACTATCCTACCCACGACTTGGAGCTGGCGGCAGTCGTGTTCGCGCTAAAGGGTTGGCGGTATTATCTGTATGGCGAGGGGTTTCAGGTGTTCTCGGATCACAAGAGCCTCAACTACATCTTTTCCCAGCGTGACCTGAACATGCGCCAGCGGCGATGGATGAACCTACTTGAGGAGTACGACTTTGAGCTACACTACCATCCGCGTAAGGCGAACGTGGTCGCCGACGCCTTGAGTAGGAAATTGGTTCTGAGTCTTGCTAGCATATCAGTCCGAGAGTGGGACATGATGGGGGAACTGAGCACGTTCGGGCTTGACCTAGAGGAGATTACGAGCGGTGTGGCCATGTGCTCATTGGTGGCTCAGCCCTCACTACTTGCCCAAGTGTTGGAGGCGCAGTCGGAGGACGTCGAGATGTCAGAGATCCGAGAGAGGGTCGTCAGCGGTGACGAGGTGGTAGGCTGGGAGATCAGTGCAGATTGGGGGTTACGGTATCGAGGACGGTTATTCGTGCTGGGAAACTGTAGAGACGACGTGTTGCGAGTCACATCATTCACGTTTTACAGTGCACCCGGGTGGCACCAAGATGTACCGTGACATCAGGCGGCACTTCTGGTGGCGCGGGATGCAGAGAGCGATCGCAGAATTTGTATCGAGGTGCCTCGCCTGTCAGTAGGTGAAGGCCGAACATCAGCGTCCCGCAGGATTGTAGCAGCCACTGCCGATTGCACAGTGGAAGTGGGAGCATATCACGATGGACTTCGTGTGTGGGCTGCCGAGATCGCCTAAGGGACACGACGTCGTATGGGTAGTGGTCGATCGGTTGACCAAGTCGGCCCATTTCCTGGCTATGAGGATGACTGATCCGGTCGACAAATTGAGCAGCCTATATATTCAGGATATAGTGCGTCTCCATGGGGTCCCTGTGTCGATAGTGTCTGACAGGGATCCCCGTTCCACGTCCAGATTTTGGCCGAGTCTGTAGACCGCGTTGGGGAACGAGGTTCTACTCAGTACAGCACACCATCCCCAGACGGACGGTCAGTCCGAGCGCACCATTCAGATCTTGGAAGACATGCTGCGGGGATGTGTGCTGGATTTTAGGGGATCATGGGAGACCCACCTGCCGTTGGTCGAGTTCGCCTACAACAACAGCTACCAGGCCAGTATTGGGATGGCACCGTTCGAAGCGTAGTATGGGAGGTCGTGTCGATCGCCAGTGTGTTGGGCAGAGGTGGGGGACAAGAGTTTGCTGGGGCCAGATCTTGTCAAAGAGATGACAGAGAAGGTCGCGCTGATACGCGGGCGGTTGAAGACCGCACAGAGTCGGCAGAAGAGCTATGCCGACAGATGACATCGATCGCTTGAGTTCGCAGTCGGGGATCACGTGTTCTTGAAGGTGAGCCCGAGGAAGGGGCTGGTACGGTTCAGACGCAGCGGGGGCAAGCTAGCCCCGCGGTACATTGGCCCGTTCGAGATCTTGGGCAGAGTACGAGCAGTGGCTTATCGTCTGGCGTTACCACCACAACTTGGGAGAGTTCATAATGTTTTCCATGTGTCCTAGTTGCGGCAGTACAATGCGGACCCCTCCCACGTCATTGAGTGGACAGATATCGAGGTGGCTGACGATGTCACCTATGAGGAACAGTCGGTTCGGATCATGGACACACGGGAGCAGGTCCTGCGTAGCAAGATTATCTGCCTGGTACGAGTGAAGTGGAAACATCACGGGGCTGAGTCGACTTGGGAACGCGAGGACGAGGTTCGCGCGAAGTACCCCGACTTGTTCGACTCCCGAGGTACGTCTGTTTTAAATTTCGCGGACGAAATTCCTTTAAGGGGGGTAGATTGTAATAATCACTCCCGGTCAACGCCAGTCAAATCTGCAAAAAACAGGAAAATTTAATTTTTTTAAGACAGACACTAAATTGAACCTAAAATTGACCCCGAGGGTCATACCAGAATTAAGTTGACCCCGATATCGACCAAAGTGAGTTCCGGGGGACTCAGGGCAACTTTCTGACCAATTTGGGAAATGTTGACTTTTCGCTGGAAAAGTCAACCGAGCGACGTTTTGGTCCATTCGAGGACCTTCTTGGATCCAAAAAGCTTAGCCGTCGTCGCAACGGTCTTAATTGGGGCGTTTCCCTGTAGCCCGCGAAGTTTCATAATTTCTTGGAACAAGTGCCCGTTCGGGGCCCGAAACGTCCGAATTTCGCGAATCTGATTGAAAATATCTTGCAGATATTTTCCTAAAAAGGTGTGGGACCCACCTTGCCACTTGTCAAACAAGTGGTGGTGTTAGGTTTTGGGACAAGACAAGAGGACAACCCTTAAAGGGGTTCGGCCAAGACAAATTCAAAAGGAAAAAAAATAGAAAAAAGAGAAGATAGTTTAGAGAGAGACGGAGATTGATTCCGTCGAGTGCATAGGAACCCTTGAATTATTCTAAGACCGTAGAAACGAATACGGGAATTTTCGGAGCCCCGGAAGGGCGTTTCCAAAACCCGGGCAGATTCGCCATGTCGGGCGAATCGGGCTTTTCCGGGTCAATTATCGACAATGTCGAGTAATTGGGAAGTTTGGGAGTGATCGACATTGTCAGGGTTACTTTTGGGTGTCAAGTTTATTAAATTCCGGTTTATGTCTGCGAACTTAAAGGTATTTAAATTGTGTTTTTATTAGATCGTGCTGCAGACCGAGGAAAGGGAAAGCTAGGCGAGTGATCGAGATCACGTCGGAGCTTGTTAGTGCGCTTTTGGAGAAAGCATACGAGGTAGGGAAAAGTAGCCGGATCTCGGCCCTGATTAGAGAAAGTTAACAGTAGAAATGCATGTGACACCGGGGTGTCGTGGGTTAAGTAATTTTATCGAATATTAGGAAGGCAGGCGACACCGGGTGGTGTCGTATGATACAGGAACATATCGAACAATAGAAATGCATGTGAGACTTAGTAGTGTCGTAGGAGCAGTGAACTTTTGATACTAGAATTACTGGAGGCATATGACCATGCCCGGAGGTTGATTGTCTGGTTTGTGTCTTGGGTGGCCATGAAAGCCCGTACTTTACTGTTTGTGTCTTGGGTGGCCATGAGAGCCCGTGTTTTACTTTTGGTGTCTTGGGTGGCCATGAGAGCCCGTTTTTTTACTGTTGGTGTGTCTTGGGAGGCCATGAGAGCCCGTACTTTACTGTTTGTGTCTTGGGTGGCCATGAGAGACCGTGTTTTACTGTTGGTGTCTTGGGTGGCCATGAGAGCCCGTGTTTTACTGTTGGTGTGTCTTGGGAGGCCGTGAGTGCCCGTGGGGTTGTTGAGCCCGTGAGTTATTGTCGGTGTGTCTTGGGTGGCCATGAGTGCCTGTGGGGTTGTTGAACCCGTGTTTTACCGTTGGTGTCTTGGGTGGCCATGAGTGCCTGTGGAGTGTTGAATCAGTCTTGTTGCAGTTTGTTGAACTTTGCTTGTGATTGTGATTGTGGTTGCCTGAGGTTGGAAACCCGACTTTGTGTCGGGAAAGTTACGTGGTGTGGCTAGCCTCCCGACAGAGGTTGGGGGGAAGGGGAGAGGTTGTGGGCTAGCCTCCCGACAGAGATCGGGAGAAGTTTCGTGGGTTGTGTGGTGTGGCTAGCCTCCCGACAGAGGTCGGGGGTAGGGGAGAGGTTGTGGGCTAGCCTCCCGACTGTGTGTCGGGAGAAGTTGCGTGGGTTGAGCGGGTGTGGCTAGCCTCCCGACAGAGGTCGAGGGTATGGGACAGGTTGTGGGCTAGCCTCCCTACTGAGATCAGGAGAAGTTGCGCGATAGGTCGACCGCCTGACCTGACTGGGATTGGTAAAGGGCGAGAGAGAGAGAGAGAGAGAGCAGGTTACTGAGCAGCTGGAGTGTGATCCTTTGTGATCTTGTTTGGTGTGCGATCCTTTGTGATATTGGGTGTTGCGTGGTTGTCTGTCGTGTCTTTGGAGGAGGTCTTCAATCGTTGTGTCGGGTTTACTTTACGTGTCCGAGTGTTGAGTCGGTTGAGGAAAGTAACAGTGTGTGTGTGTGTGTGTGTGTCAGTCAGACTACTTGAGTTGGGGATAGTGATCCCCGGTGTTGGGTTTATTGTTGGTGTTACCGGCATTGTCTGCTAAGTATGCTGTAGTCAGTCTGTTATCCGTGGTGGTGAGCGAACGCTCACCCGTAGCTGCTTTTCCTACAGGTACTGGTCGCAGGTTGGACTATGTGAGCTTCCGAAGCTTGAAGAGCTAGGAGCGGGAGTCCGGGTTTACTTTTGAGTCTAGCGACGTATACCTTGCCTTTTGTCCACTTGTTGGGACGTATTTTGAGTTGTATATAATTATTTTGATTAACTAAATTGGTGATTTTAAAGTGTTTATTTAAAAGATTTGAAAATGTTTTATTGTTTTAAACGTTCGCGTTCCGAGTTCGGTTTTACTAAAATTAGGGCGTGACACCAGGTACTCCTGTCTTCTTAAGACACTTGACTACCCCATATGGGCAGCAGTCTCCCAGGATACAACGGCTAACGTCAGCGAACTCAACTCCGTGTAGAGAAATCACCAGGACTAAGGAAGAATGAAAAACGTAATTGGGAGAGAAAGAGGTGGTTTTCGATCTATGGTTTTTGATATGTGAATTGTTTTTGGTATATAGAAGATGACTTAGTAGGTTGGTATATATAGGCTCTCTAATAAGGATAAGAAGGTAATTTTATGGGGTAGCTAATCCCATAAAAGCATCCCATTAAGAGGTCATGACCAACCACATACATAAATCACATTTAAAACCTAAAATTTATTTAATACCATTAATCAAATTTAAAACAACAAAATCACATTTTAACCACATTTTTCCAACATTGACTTGGGAATGGAAGTTTCATTACTGGCCCAATATTTATTTACTCGGTAATGAAACTTTCATTACCGGCTAAATAGTTGGCCACTTGGTAATAGAAGTTTCATTACGGAGTGATCAATATTGAGTCGGTAATGAAAGTTGTTTCTTGATCCCTTAGAAAGACTATTGTATTGATGTAGTTAACATTACATAAAATGATAATGAAAATGCTTTGCCAACTTTATTAATCACATGTGACTTTGTATGGCTTGTTCTAGGGCACAAAACTCAGTAGACTCCCACTTGAACAATGACCAACTCATATTATGAGAAATGCACATGGACCTAATATGACCCTTGAACTTGAGCTTCCGAAGTGCCTTGGGTAGAGGATCAACTACATTGTCATTTGTTTTTACTCTACATATCTTAACGTCTCCCTCTTCCACGAACTGTCGGATGAGGTGGAAACGCCATTGTATGTGTTTGGTTTTTGATTGAGCCCTTGGATCCTTGGCTTGAGCTATGGCTCCATTGTTTCCGCAAAACAAGATCATCGGATCCGATATGTAGGGAAAATTCCAAATTTGGTGATGAACCCCTTAATCCATACCACCTCCTTTGCTGCCTCTGATGCGGCTATGTATTCGGTCTTTTTCGTTAAATCAGCCACGGTTTCTTGCTTTGAGCTTCTCAAACTAAAAGCACCTCCATTTAAACAAACACGTACCAAGACTGTGATTTATAATCATCAGTGTAGGTCTGGAAGCTTACATTGGTGTAACCTTTTACTTCCAACTCATCTTCCTAGCCTACGTACATTAAGAACATATCATTAGTCCTTCTCAAATACTCCAGGATAACTTTTACTACCACCAGTGACTCTTACCTGGTCTGACTGGTATCTGCTCGTCGCACTTAATGCATACGAGACATTGGGTCGATTGCAAAGCATTGTAGGTTGTCGACATTATAATAGATGGAGAGATCAACCCTTGAAGACTATACCTTTGGCTTTTTATAGTTGCTCTATCTATTGTAGTCGTGGCTCCCCATGGTTTCTAAAGCCTTAGAATCACGATCTAGATCAATCTCCAAGTTTCCATAAACTGGAACAATCCTAAAGCAAACAGATCTTTAGAATATAAGTATCTTCAAGCTAGGAAATGATTCTTAAACGAATCAGATGCTTGGAATAGAGTTTTCTTCAAACTAGGAAACAGAAGATACTTATCTTCAAATTAGGAACGCGCGCAAAAGATGTCAGATTACATTTGGTGAAACATATTTGCTGACATTTGGTCAGAAAAACGATCAAGTGGAGCTCTTAATGTCTTCACGAGCTATATAAGTCTTAGAGCTTGTAAACCTGCCTCCTAAAGGTCACAATCCTTTGGAGTCATGATTAAGCGAAATCTCTTTATTTCCTTACGTTAGTATCTTTATTAAATCGAATATATCACTATCACGGAAGTATCTTCAAGTTTGGGAAACAAATCTTACTTCCTAAAATACTCATGCGATATAATTCTATTCGTTTAGAAAACAAATCTGCAGCACCGGATACGCACAAGATGTCTGTTGACATCTTGGCATACTTCGTTTCTATCTTTGCTGAACGACACCTTGAATCACATCTTGCTTGACACATAAATTGTCAACCTAGATGTAACAAGATATCATACGCTCTCGCTCCTTAAGTGTCTTAGTATACTAAACCTTTCTAAGATGTATGTCGTGCCCCATAATCAACAACCCTTTTTTAGAGTCTTGCATTCAAAACCTCGACACTATTTCATCAATGTAAATGCTCTGACTTAGAACTGGAAGCCTTCTTGATCTATCACTATAGATCTTGATGCATAGAATATAGGCGGTTTCACCTAAGCCCTTCATTGAAAATGAGTTACTTAGCCACGATTTTCCAGGATTACGTGTTACGTTAACACGACGGAAAACAAAAAAAATCTTAACTTTTGTCGGTTTAATCCCAATATAACCTAGATCAACGTGTATCAAGTAATACTATTATATGAATTATATAAATAGATATTACCTCGATATAGACAACTTTAGATCAACTGGTTTGAGGCGAGGACTTTTAAAAGTATAGTTGTAGGCGCCCAAGCGTTCGCCCTCTAACGATATCCACAAGAGAAAGATTGCTCCACAATTCGACGTACTAGAAGTCTTGAACAAAACTCACAAATTCTCTCTATGTGATAGCCGAAATTTTCAGCTAGGAACTTGTGAATTTCGGCCAACACTAATGTTATATTTATAGGAGTTGATTTATCTTAAATCAATCCAAGTAGAATTAAGAAACCTTTCTTGAGGAGGTATTTTGCTTCCTTTTGACCTAGTCCAACTAGAATTCCTTGTAAGTCTAGACCTTCTAGAATATTAAGGGATTTCCTTTAATGCCATTTAATAAATAAAATTCCAAAATTATATTATTCTTGGGTTGGCCGAACCCCTTATAGCCTAATAGGAGTGTTCGGCCAAACCCAATAATATTTATCTATTTTATCCTCAATTCAAAAGTCACACTATCTCTCATTATCGGTTTAAGCTAAGGACGAGGGAATAGGCTCGCCCCTTTATCTATAAGAGTTACATTATTAGAGAAATGTTCCCTAATTCCTTATATGAAGTACTTTATTCACAATTTCATTAACATTACAACTTAATGATGATAAAACGGTTGCCAAACATTTATTAACTCAAATGATGTAGTAAAAGGTGTGGCTTTTCCTACGGCATAAACTCAAAAAATTTCACATCGTTCAAGCTAGGTACATCATTTCCAATAATTAGTATATCTACATACAAGATCAAGAATATTGCGTTGCTCCCACCAACCTTCTGGTATACACAAGAATCATATTCGTTTTTAACGAAACCAAACTGTTTGACCCTTTCATCAAATCTAATATTCCAACTCCTAGAAGTTTGATTCAATCCATAAATGGATCTTAGATACTTTCACACTTTGTTACTTCATTTAGGATTGACAAAACCCCCTGATTGTGTCATAAACACATCCTTGAGTAGCTTTCCATTAAGGAAATCAATTTTGGCATCCATATTCCATATCTCATACTCATAATATTCAACTATGGAAAGAACAATCCTAATTGATTTAACCATTGTAACTACTAAAAATATTTCGTCATTCTATACCATGAGTTTGTCTATAAACTTTTGCACCAAACCTTGCCTTATAAGTACGCACATTGCCATCCATGTCAGTTTTTTCTTGAAGACCCACTTACAACCAATGGTTTTTAAGTCATTGGTCTTATCAACCAAGTCCCATACTTGATGGTCACACATGGATTTCATTTCTAATTACATGAACTCTATCCACTTGTCGAAATCGGGCCCGCTCATGGCCTCTTGATAGGATGTGGGCTCATCTTGATAACAAGGAATCCATATCTTATAGGGATGTTGCATGTCCTATTAGATTTTCTTGGTTGTTGTATAATAACTTCTGATTAAACATTTTCTTCTTCAAGGTCTACTTCCGCCACTATGCCTTCTTGTGGGTCTCGAATCTCATTAAGTTCGATTCTCCTCCCACATTCTTTTTTGGAAATAAACTCTCTTTCCCAAAAGACACCTTCTCGAGCAACAAACACTCTGCTCTTCAAGATTAAAGAGGTAGTATCCTTTGTATTCCATAAGATATCCTACAAAGACACATTTATTTGACTTGTTTGTTAATTTATCCGAAATTAGTCATTCCAGATAATCTTCACAACCCTGAATCTTTAGAAAAGTCAATTTTTGACTTTTCCCACTCCGTATGTAATATGCTATATTTGCTACGACCTTTGTATTAAGTTTATTTAAGATGAATGTGGTGGTTCCTAGAGGATGATCCAAAAACAAGATTGGGAGATCAGTCTTACTCATCATCGACCAGACCACGTGTAATAAGGTTCGGTTTCTCCATCTGGACACACCATTCCATAGAGGTGTTCCGGGTGGAGTGAGTTGAATGACGATCCCATATTCTCCCAGAAAATCTAAGTACTTTTGATCTAGATATTGTCCACCACGATCTAGTCATAGTGCTTTAATAATTTGAACAAGTTGAATCTCCGCTTCATTCTTGAAAATTTTGAACTTTTCAAAATAATCGGACTTATGCTTCATTAGATATATATACCATATCTGTTGAAGCCATTAATGAATGTTATGAAGTATCTAAACCCTTTTCAGTCCACTGTGCTTATAGGACCACATACTTATGTATGTATGAGTCCTAATAAGCTATTATCTGTTTCACCTACTTATATGATTTGAAATCAAGTAAGTTCAATATTCTAAAATGTGGGAGTTTTGAAATATGCTTCTCATTTATATGACATAAAAAACAATGCTAGAGGTAGATAGGGTTTGATTCATTAGTTGTGAATCATTTGGTATTGATGTTATTGATAGACTTTTTATTATCATTCTTTATGTTCAAGACATAGTGAACTCTAAACATTATGGCAGTTTCATAATACACGTTACTATGAAAAATGTCACATTTATTATTCTTAATAGTAAATTCGAAACCCTCCTCGTCCAGTACCGAGGGGAAAATAATAATACACTTAAAAGGGAGTACATGGTAGAAATCATTCAACTTTAAAATAAGTCTATTGGGTAGAACTACTTCATAAGTTATTATGGCCAAGGCTACATTATCATGGTCGTTCCCTAATCGTAGGTCCACTTCACCTTGTGTCAATGTTATATTTCTTTTTAATCCTTGCACATTTGTACAAATATGAGATTCTGATCCAATATCTAAAACCCAAGATCCAAAGGTAGATACATTGATTTCAATAACGTGAACACCTAAATAAGAAGTCAAACTTCTCTTGTTTTTATTCATATCACCTTCGTTGTTATTCTTTTGGGGTTATTTGGATCCTTTAAAATCCATTCTGTTGTTACATCTAGGTTGTCAATTTTTGTGTCAAGCAAGATGTTATTCGAGATGTCCTCAAATGTCTTGTGCGCGCCCGGTAGAAAAGATAGAACATATGTCAGCCCAGATGTCAACAAACATCTTGTGCGTTACTGGTGCTGCATATTTGTTTCTTAGTTTGAAGATACTTTTCCGCTAGATATCTACTCTATTTAGTAAAGACTCTAACGTAAGGAAACAAAGAGATTTGACTTGATCGTGACTCTAAGGATTAAGGGAACCCTAGGAGGCAAGATACAAGGTATTATTCGAGCTATAAAACTGGAGGTAACTCTCATAACTCAGTTTGGATCCATTGATATACTCTCCGAAGATTGTCGTCATAACTGACCATTTGTCGTCGTAACTAACTATTGGTTCGTTGTTCTTTGTTTATGATTTTAGGTTTCCTAAGCGTGTTGGACTAGCGTGTTGGGAGAGTGCATGAATTAAGCAAAGTAGAACGTTGTTGTGCTCAAACTACTATTCATAACTAAATGAGTATTGGAGTTATGTTTGCGTGATTCAAGTGTCATGACCAACCTTTAAAGGCAAAGAATAATCCAAGACTGAAGGGCTCATAGGGTGGAATCAAGAGTGGCTCTTGGATTCAGGGGGAGACCATGAGATAGGTTTGCATTGTAATAATAGCATAGGTTTGACATGGAGGATCTGAAACTTGTATGTTGATTGATTACACATAGTGAACCCTTTCCACTAGTAGAGTGCCCCTAGATGTAGGTGATGATGCTCCGAATTGGGTAACCAACTTATGTTTCTTTGCGTGCTTTCTTGTTCGTTTATTGTTTCCATTTTGTTCTAAAGCAAGGTGTCAATCAAAAATTCTTAACACCTTATAAGACATCTTGCTACTACACCTAACTAGAATTTCAATTGATATCAGAGCAAGTGACCTAATCTAAGTGGTGTGATCCTGAAGGGAAATAAATATGAGAGTGAAAATGGAGAAATCAAGGGAAGGAGGATCTGTAATTCGTCCACCTGTGCTTGATAGGACAACCTATGGCTACTAGAAAGCCAAGATGAGTGCTTTCATGAAATCACTAGATAACCAAACCTGGAAATCTGTGATCCATGGATGGGAATCACCACTACCGAAACATGAGGAAGGAAAATTAGCCAGGTCCAAGCCAGAGAAGGACTTGAGTACTGTAGAAGATGAATCTTCAATGGGTAATTCTCGCGCTCTCAATGCAATTTTCAATGGTGATGATCAGAATGTCTTCAAACTAATCAAAACTAAAACGAGAGAGACTCCACCGACACCAGCTCAAAGGGAAGATCTACAATATAGTCTGGTACTCTAGAGGCCAACAACAAAAACGGACCGTTCTCCTTGAGTCTGCTCCTCGAGCTCAGATATGTCTGTTCATGGACTGATCCGAACACACCAGCGTGACGCCTGCAACCGTGTCAATTTCAACATCCACTACACAACACCGTCAAGGAGAACCTTCGGATATGTAACCTTCCGGACTACGCCGAAAAAAGCATCACCAGTGCTTAGGGACTCCCGCCCCCTTGTCCAAATATGAAAAGGAACCCACGGGAAGAGGAGCATGAGATGAGGTCGACTGGAGGACCTGAAGATGGTCGTGGCGTCCACATAAGGAAGGACGGCCGCCATAGAGATGCAGTGGGTCAACAATTACCACCTCGACACCAACACGACCGAAGATGTAGCACCGTTGAGAAGGACACGACCGGAAACACGTCGGATAGATTTGGAAAAACTAAGCCGAACTATGGACATGTGAGGAGGTCGAATAACGAAAGCCAAACCACGACCAAGCGAAAAGAAAAAGAAGGGGAAAGAAGAGGAAGTGGAAAAGAGATGGCGATAGGGGTTCGCTTCGCTTGAGAGAGAAAGACAATCCGCAAATTATTTTGTCTATGTTTTAATTCCCTACTCTTTCTGAAATTAAAATTGTAAGGGTAAGATAATGAATTTGAAATAAATCAATAAAAAACACAACAAGGTTTTTAAGTTCATTACGATTTTCTGTCAGACACGGATTTGTAAAAAGTAAATGGACGATACTTTTTTACCACTACATTTTAACAAAGATGGAAATATTATAGATTTTGGTCTGTCTACCAAAGACCAGGATCTGAAAGTTAGAGCCTAGCATCTAAATGATGAAGATTCATTTTCATTTGATGGTGATATGAAATTCTATCAATTAATGTGGTCTTTTGGGGAAATAGAGTTTTAATATACATGTATAGGGCAACAAGCAAAACAAGTATGGGCCTTTTATCTAATAAATGCACAGCTTTTAAGACTCATAGTTTTTCACATGTAAAAATAAGAGTTAAAAATTCGCATCTAAAGAACATTAATTCGAATACTAGCAAGTGTCTTGAGTTGAGTCCAATAGTGCTGGTTTGGTTTCAACGGTTTCTATTTCTTTCACCTCCCTTTCATGGGGTTCTTGTTGTGACAGTGTCAATATGCTTCTTTTAGCTTTTTCTAGGCATTTTGTGGAATAATTGTAGCATGTGAAGTGTTTTCTCCAATAGAGCTGTTATGAGAGTTTTATAACGTGGCTACCAACTATCATTAAGTGGACTTTATCAACTAACACCGTCATTATTATTGCCCACTTCTGGGTGAACAGAAACTTTTCCCCTCTCTTTTTTCGAAACCCTAAAAAACTTCCTCCGCCGTCCCCTTTGTGCCATCTTCGGCATCAGCCATAGCCATCGCTCAGGACTGTCGTCGGTGGTAGCCCTATTCTCCTCCCACCTCTACCTCTTAACCCCTCTTCTCTCTTTAATAGGTTTTTTGACAACTTTGTCACTGAGTGTTCTCCGACCGACCCTCGTTCTTTCTCCATTCGATTTGCCTCCACTTGACTAGAGTGGTAGGTATTTCAGGTTCTTCACAACCTCGATTCATCCCCGACAGGTTCAAGGCACTCGATTTTGGGTACAGATCTGAGTTTTTCCGACCCTAACCTCCGCGACTTCCGGCCACTCGACGGCGTGACCTACGACCTTGCCTTCCTTTTGACTTGTTTCTAGACGGGAGTGGGAGATGTTTCAGACTTTGATTCATCCCCGACTTTATCAAGTCTCTCAGGTCGTGTGGTTCCAGATCTTAGCTTCGCTGAATCTTTTCTCTTCGGTCTCTTCTGCACTCGGTTAGGAGCTGGGCTCAACAGAACTGGATTGGGTAGGAGCGTCTCCACCCGTCGTCTCCGAGCCTGCCTGGGGGAGTTTGGGTTTCGGCTGTTTGGGTTTGGTGGTTACTGTTACTCTGTTAAAGCCTTAAAGGAATCCCAACCTTTTGTTGCAGTTACACTGGTTTGTGTTTACCGGCCATGTCTCCAAGACTCAGTTTTGGTGTTCGTTGGGTAAGGTGTTCTCTGTTTCTACCCTTTACCGGCTTTACTTGTGGTTTCACGAACTAATTCCTTTGATCTGTTTTCCGTTCAGTCTTCTTTGTTACTTTATTGTGTTAATAGAGGCTCGCCGGTTATTAGGTGTTGTCCTCCGACGAGTTAATTGGTCTTTGAACCTTTGTTTGAAGACTGTTGATTTCAATTCATAGGGGTTTAGGGTTTCAGTAGTTATTTAGTTATTGACCTATCTTTTTCGTGTTTGGTGTTGGCCGCCGACGTGTCGGTGGCCATTCAACTCTTCGAGTTGGTGGCTCCGATAAGATAGGGCGAACTTCACACGTTTGGTTTGATTTTGCGGTGGTCATGTTCAAGTCGGTTCTTGCTGTGGTGTTGCGGAGGTTGGAGATTTACGGTTCTTGGAGCTTATTGGTAGTTTTTTTTTATCAACAATTTCTTATTAGGGGACTAATTCTTCAAGTAGAAGAAAGAGCCAAGAGAACTAAGATTCTCTCAAGTAAACAAACACAAATCATCCAACCTTACACTTGCTTGTAAAGCAAAACAACCCCCTACAAAACTACTTTTCAAGACTACCCCCAGCAATTCAAACCCCCCCGCCTTTCATTTCTAACCAAACACTTGCTTGTAACGCAAGACAAACCCCTAAAGTTTAAACATTAAAGTCCACCACAGCTTCAAACCCCCCCCCCCCCCCCCCCCCCCTTTTCTTTTGTTGTTTCCTAAGCCAAACCAGAACCGATCTCCAACCTTCCCAATTTCAGTAAAGGATAAACCTCCCTCAGAAGTAACATACATCCAAACCAACACTGTATAATATCACCAAGCCAACTTAATCTTGCAACTCACCATCAGAAAGTCAAAATGAATAACCATTTGCTACTAATCCCATGGCTGCTGCAGCTCCCTCAAAACACTCCAGTCTGCTGCACTGACACCCATAGCTCATACTATGCTGCAGAACCCCCAGGTCCTTCCAAACTGCTACCAAAACACCAAAGCCACCTTGATTTGTGTGTTTGTACTCTACGCTTACTAAAGTACCTTGATAACTTCATCTCAGACCAAGCTGAAAAAACCTGCAATGAGCTTCTCTGAATTCTTATAAAGAGAAACCAGAACAAGTAACACCAAAGGAACAACACCAACAAAAAGAAGGAGACCAAAATTACAACAGAAACTCTCAAACCTATACAATAAAATGCTACCCCCACTTCAAAGCAACAAATCAACCAAGTTTCAAAGAGACACACAGAAAAACCCCTACACCAAACAACTCAGCCTAAGGCAAGGCTTAAGGAATCAACCCCAAAGCTTGACCTAACCTCACTTCTAAAAAACAAAGCCAAAAAATCCCACCCCAAACCAACCCCTCCCCCTTACCCATCCCAAGAACAAAACACTGCCTAGAGAGCTGTCCAAGTCCAAAACTACAAGAACACTAAAGAGTAATGACAAGTATAATTTTTTTCTAGAGCACTTCAGTGGACACTTTATCCAATCATTGTAGGAAAAAGGCTGGATTTTTCTGAACAAACTCCATTCTAAGTTGAAAGTATAGCTCTGAATTTTTTGTAGTATGATAACTACTGTAGCTGATGTGTTGTTGAAGACTAGATCATTTCTAGCTAACCAGATATACCAGATGGTTACCAAAACAATACTTCTCCATTGCTCTGCAGATTCCTGAGGACGTATATCCACCCAGTTATATAGAAAACTCAGGAAATTGTCACACATAACACCTTTGAATCCCCACCAGTTAAGCACAACAACCCATACCAGCCAAGACCTCTTGCAGGTGAGGAATAGATGATTAATTTCCTCATAATCCCCAGCACAAAAAGGGCAGAGTGTATCTTCCAAATCCATATTCAATCCCCTAGCCTCTAAAAATAGTTTGGTAGGGACTGCTTTATGGCAAGCCAACCAGATAAAAGCAGAAATTTTAGGATGTATATTAGAAGACCAAAGGAATTTACTCCAAGGCTGATCCTGCATATTAGCTTCATCCAGATAATTATACATTTTTTTCACCTAGAAGCCTGCTTCATGAATTTTCCACATGATTTGATCTTCCCCTGCATCTTGTAGAGCAAAAAGATAGAGAGTTTATGATAATAATCTGAACTGCCCCAACTCCCACCCTCTCAGAGCCCTCCTAAAGGTTATAAACCAAAGACCATTGTTCCAAAAGTGAGCTACTTTTTTGTTTTTGTGAATACAAAGGTGGTATAACCTCCCATATCTGATCTTTAGAGGTTCTTCTACTAACCATCTGTCTTCCCAAAAGTTGACTCTCAAACAATTGTGAACAAACCACTCTAAACCAGCAAATCCCACAACATTACTGAACTTTTGATCCATCAACAAACTCTGTACATGACCAAGGAAGCTTTGATTTCTAGAGATATTGATCTTTGATAAGTCCCAATCTTCAATACACCACCCATACTTGGCACAAATAAATTTCTTCCATAATGAGTTAGTCTCCACAACAAATCTCCACTGCCGTTTAGCTAACAGGGCAGTGTTCATAATATATAAACTGTTGATGCCCTAACCTCCTTTCTCTTTAGGTTTACAAATTAAATCCCACTTCACCTTATGCAGAACCTTCTTAGAAACACTGCCATTCCAAAGGAACCTCCTCTGCCACATCTCCATTTCTCTCAACACTTTCTTTGGAACTTTGTAAAGTGACATATAGAACGATGGAAGAGAAGATAGAGAGGACTTGATCAGTGTGATTCTCCTACCAAAGTTCAGTGTCTTAGCTTGCCATAAATTAAGTTTCTTCTTGAACTTGTTTATAATTCGTAACCAAGTATTGTATCTTATAGGATTAGACACCAACTGGAAGCCAAGATAGTCCAAAGGTAGGCTAACCCCCTCACACCCAAGAATAGAAGTGATCTGAGATTCCTCTACAGTAGATGAATTTAGCAACACAACTTTAGATTTTGAAAAGTTTATCTTCAAACCTAAGGCAAGTTGGAAGGCCATAAGAGAAGTTTTAAGATTCTGCACATGAATGATCTTGGCTTTTAAGAAAATGAGTGTGTCATCAGCAAACTGTAGTTAATCTAGGTTTTAGACCGGTTTACTGTTTACTCGTGTTTATTAGGTTTGTAGACCTTTTGTTTTTTTAGGTGGTCTTGTTTGGGACTCAGTCCCCTGTTGTGGAGATTCCGTGCAGAAATACTCTGGTCTGTATTGGTTTACCCCTTGTTGGGTTTGTGTTTGCTAAATGTTTGTATCTGGCTCGGACACATGTTGTGGTTTTTCCCCTTGTTGGAAATTCTATGGTTTGAGACTGTGTCTATATGACCAATGCTCCCGTTTGTTTCGAGGGTTCACCCTTTCCTTCAGGTTCACTTTGAATTTGTTGGATTTTAAATCAAAAAATCTGCTGATAAAAAGAAAATAAAAACAAATCATTATCAATAGATAATATTTTTCGAGAATCTAACTATAATTTGGTTTTAGGTTGGGTGATGGGTGGTTGGGTGAGGTTTTTAGGGCTGTGTAAGGTTAGGAGTGTTATTGGGTTTTTTTGGAAGCCTTACCTTTAATGGTTTTTATTTCTTGAGGGTGGGTTATCTTCCTCATCTCTTATCCTTCCTGTTATGTGTGAGAGTAGTTTTTTTCTCAATTTTTGAGTGCTCTTTCTCTTCTATTGGTTTTTTTGTTAACCCTATAAGATCTACACTTTTTCCTTATATGGGCTCTTTTTATTGATCAATTTTTTTTTTTTATTGAGACCAATCCTTAGAAGTTAAGGATAGGCCAAAGGATAACCCTCAAATTGGTCACTTACAAACAAAGGATACATATGGATAGGCTCCTAGTACAATTTCTTGTCATGCAAGTAATCCTAACAAGTCACTGCAACCCAAATCCACCCTTAGTAAAAATACTGTAACCTAAACCCTTATCACCCAACCCCAAGTTCGACAGTAATACACCCCAAACTACCCCAAAACACACAATATCACCCAACCCCTTGATCGATAGTAATAAACCCCATAAACCCCAAAATATCCAATCCACCACTGAATCAAATAGGTAACTACTAAACTAAGTCGACATAACTATAATGAGTAACATCTTCACCCATTTGTCTGCGAATTATGCAGCACATGATAATCACCAGAAACCTCACAAGTGTATACTGCATAACTTGAAGCTTAACGATTACTTTGGACCAGCCACATCTTCCATAACTTGAAGCTAAAGGAATACTTTGGAGCAACCCTTTTCACTCCAACATGAGTTTAGCAACTCCACTATCATACTACTTGGAACAAAAGTAAATGTCTTACTTGGACAACAAAGAACCAAAGACAAGATTTTATGAGAATTGGCAACAAGGGTCACTCTTGAACAGTAAGAGAGGAGCACAAAATAATCAGTATACAATAATTCAGTCTTTAACACTTGCTTCGAGATCAAGTTTTTTTTCCAGCGAATGCATATTGAAATTAACCTCTTCTGAGGAAGAAAAGATTACAAGACTCATAATCTAGCTACAGATTGTACAAGAGCCACCCAACAAAAGAAAAATACAATTGCAGAGGACCTGACTAAGGAGTTAATCCTCACCAACACTAAAGCAATAAAAAACCATAACAAAAGCATCACGGACTGCAAAACAGTGAATTAAAAGAGTATGTCGAGAAACAAAAGAATGTCTGTGGTTGGGAATGCCAGTGAGGAAGTTGAATTGGATGTAGCCTTGGATGGAAATGCAGACTAGTTAAGATGCTGTAGAGTGAGTGCCAAAGATCGATAATCTCATCTACACCTACTCAACATATTCTCAAGGACGCATAATTTTTTTTTTTTTGCAATTGTACACAACTTCACAACTGCTCTTACTCCGCAGATTCTCAAGAATGCTTTTGAAGTTTTGATGTCGAACAAAATCTCACGGCCACAAGGAGAACACACATCACAATGATACAATACTCAAGGCCTCACTAGGAATTTGCACTTCATTTGCTTTTATTGTGTTTCTATTTTCAGTTGGCTAATTTTCTTAGACCCCAAGTTATTTATTCATCGTGTTTACCTTCCCAAGGTACTACACTTAGGCTCCACATTTCATTCCAGTAGTTCAAAAAATATAGCTAGATTGTGGAATATAGGTTGTATCTTTTCTATCTCAGAAGATGGTTAATTAAATTTTCTTTCGCTGACTGCTCACTTCTCCCTGACTGCTTAACGCGTATAATCATCCAATTTTGCTGATTATGGTTTCGTAACATAAATTCATGCGACTTTTGGGTACAAGGGAGGGAGATTTAATGGTGTCGCCGGTCAGATCTGCACACAGAGAGGCCCTTTCTTTTTCTTCATTCTGCTCAGTTTTGCTATCAAGCTATGCATGTTACTGTAACCTTGTTTGTACTACACAAGATGTACGTAAGATAAGCAAGAGGAAGCAAAGAGGCTTCAATTCCTCTGGTCATTGTTTTGTCTCGGTAGAGAAGGCTGGCACAAAATCGAAGGCAGGGAATCATGGAAAAGCTCCGGTTCCCTCGCGTGCAAAGGTGAAGATCTCTCGATCTAGAAAAGGGCGAAGAGCAGGGAAGAAGACACAGGTACACTCATCAGCTCCGTTCGGCGTTGCTGTGGAGGCGAAGCGTCTGCGGAAATCGCCGGTCGTCGCAGGTCCGCAGAAATCGTTGGTTGTTACTCCAGAGATCTCGATTCCTGATACGATTGCAGATCCGGAGCCGCAAATCGTGGATTCTAAGAAATTGGAATACAAAGTCGACGCTGATTCGGGTGGAGAAGGAGTAGTTGGAGTGGATGGGCTTGTGAGTTGTGGGCCTGTGGTCCAACATGGGTCTGATCCTCCTATCAGGCCCGATTCCACTGTTGTAGCCCAGTTGGATTTGGTGGCTGGCGTGTTTCCTCATTCTTATGGGGTTTGTTCTCCACCGATTCTGCCGGACAAATCGAAACACATTTCAGGTTCAAAAATTTTCGTGTATAATGTGCCTTTTGCTACTTCTGAGGCTTGGATGCGTTCCACTTTTGGAGTTTTTGGTACCATCGTATCCGCCATTACTCTCAAACGACCCAACAGGACAGGTCACTGTTTCGGTTTTGTTGAGTTCCTGTCATCGTCATCAGCCCAGAAAGCCATTGAAAAGTATAACGGGTTTAAATACAATGGTTTTAAGCTTTTCGTAGCTTATGCTCGGCCTGAAAATGAACCATTTCCAGGAAAGGGCAAAGTTGTGTCAAAACAGAACATTTTGAGCTCTGTTGTTGGAGCTTCTGAGGTTTTGCAGGAGGCGAATTGGAAGTTGACGGATGGTACGTTAGCTAAGCTGTAGCAGAACGTCGATCGGAGTTCGGTGTTTAACTGGCTATCAGAGTTGTTTCGGGCAGAGTTTGACTCTCGTCGGGTTCCCCGGGATTCGAATTTGCTCGATTCGGGTGGGTTGTCTGAGCGTGCGGGTTTTGTTGCTCAAACCTGCAGGGATTCTATCGATGATGTTGTCGGTCAGGTAACGTCCCTTTCTGAGGTGGAGCCAGTGGACAATGTGACGATAGGTTCGGTGACTGCGGTTCCGGTTATCGAAGGGTCGGAAGTTACGGTGGAAGCAACGGAGAATGAGGGTAGTCCGTGGAAGGACGCCCTCCTTAAATCTCGCCAAAGCCGATCTTCTACTTTTACTGTAGTTACTCGTTCGAGAGCTCGGTCACTGACCCGAGAACGTGCCATCAAGGCAGCGCCTCCAGTTTCGACTTTGTGGAAATCGTCCCATAAGGCTCGACAGAAATCGGTTCTTTAGTTTTTGTTTGTTTTCTCGGTTTTTCTGTTTTATGGGTTAAGGTCTGTCCTTATAGTTCCCCCTTAGCAGAATTCCTTTGTAAGCGTGGTACTGGTCTTCTGACCTCCTTCACCCTTATTTCTTATCAGGGCACTCCGATTCTCTTCTGGTTTCGGTCTTATTAATAAAAATTTCGAGCTTATCAAAAAAAAAAATTTCTTTCGCTGATAAAAAAATAGCTATAGTCATTGGGAAATTTTTTCCAAGAGAAGCTCTCTAGTTCTAATCTTAAAATATGTTTCTAATTATTAATGTCGTGACCCCATAAACCAACGACATTGTTCTCCTAGTAATCCCTCTACCTTCCTCACCATCTACGGATGTGTCTACAACCATTTACTCAGAAACCCTCCCACCACCAACCGATGGCTAACCCATGCAAGCCGCCTCTGGCGTTCTATAAGGCTGCCTCAACCTCTCTTCTTTCGTTGTGCGAGCCATCCATACCACTACTTCTAACTAATGAGGCAGCCCAGTTCATGGCGGTTTGTACTTTATCATCCTATCTGAAGGAAGTACTCGACCACCAAAATATTATCCTTAAAGAAGAAACAGGCAAGAAAACCCCGTGTTGTGAGGAGAATTAAACAAGCCCTCTCATCACCACCGACTGTCTCTCACTCTCTTACCATGTCTAGGGGTGGCCTTGATCCCCTAGAGCATGCGATGTGGATACCTCTGTTCTCTCTGTATGGGATGACACAGTTGGACTTTGATCATAGATATCATGAGCAAATGTTCTCGTCGTCGATTGGCTCCCTCTCCAGCCTATCCATCTCAATGTTGATGCTGTCGGCGGTCACGACCACCCCTCCGCCATCTGTAAATGATCTTCAGGCCGTACTATTTGTGTGCTCCTCAACCATGGAGGATGATGCAACTATTGAGTTCTCGTTCACCCCGGTTTCTCCTAAGACTCCTGCATGCCAACAGTTCGGTATGGTCAATAGGTTGCTTACGAGCCGACCGTACAAGAAGGATATTATGCTGAAGATGGTCACTATAGCTTGGGGCCGGTCTACAATAGGACTTGTGATCAAGGACATGAAACTAGGAACATTCGCGTTCTACTTCGGTTCTTATGAAACCAAAGATTGAGTCTGACAATACGAACCTTAGCTTGTTGAGTAGAGATTCGGGGCCCTAAGGAGGGAAGGGGCCCTAAATCTATTTGGGATTCCTCTACCTTCTGTTGAAATTTCCGTTCGATCGCACATCTCACATGAAACGAATCTTCACCATGGGATCAAACAACGTTCAGGCAGGCATCCTAGGCAGATTCCCTCACTTGTTATGTACGTATAATATTTACTATTTTAGTTTGTGTTTTTTTTTCAAAATTGAATTTATCTTTGATAACTGTTTCATAGCTTATGAATGAAAGAATGAGGTCGCCTGTTTTTTTTATTGAATTTTTTTCATTAATAATATAAGTTTCTTTCGCTTAAAAAACTATAATCATGGGAATATCAAAATAGAAAGTAGACGTTGACTTTGGGTATTAACTACCTGTAATGTATTTTAGTAAAACGTTCTCAATGATTGACATTATTAGAAGCAAAATCAATGTCATTACCAAACACCATCGACTCAATATTTGCATATAGAAGGTCCCTATTCTCTCTCTAAACTCAAGCTCTCTCCCTTCTCACTAAATTTACCAACCCTAGATGTGCCTCTTCTTCGCCACCAGGGTCCGATCCGGTCTCCTTTGGAGCCAGAGACAACGCCGATGGCCTTCTTCCTCCGTTTACCTTTGTTTCCTTTCCATCCCCTCCACCGTTTTATTCTTCCCTCGATCTCCGCCGCTTCACTTTGACCTCGGGGGTTTGTTTTTCTCCAAATCTATTAGTGGGAGAGGTTTCCTCATCATCTATGGTGGGGATCCTCGTAGATCTGCAGTTCCTCGCCTCAGATCCGTCCTAGGCAAGGGTTTTTGACCTCCTGAGACTCCAACCCCAGATCCTCTTTATCTCTTCCTTTGTTCTCGGTTTAAAGGGGTTTCGGGCCTCATTGGAGCTTTGGACTACTGGTGAGGTGTTTTGGCAGGGTGGGCCTTGGTTTTGAAGAATCAGTTGCAGAGGATGAGGAGTCTCACGGTCGACAAACTCGAGCTGGGTTGTGGGTTAGGGGTTAATTTGGGGTAAAATTGTTCTCTCGGTATCAGTTGGATGCCGGTTCTCCTCTTCCAGACCATCTCCATGTGCTGGTTGGAGGTGGGTTACCCACTGAGGTAACGGAGGACCGAGGGACCATTTTCCCCTGGTAGTGTGCCGGTCTGGGTTTTCAGTTTTTTTAATCCTGCTACTTTAGTTTTCTCAGCCCTGGTTGGCTTTTGTTGGTCTTTAGGTCTGTAATATCGACTTTTGTAATAGTCCTTAGATTAGTTTGTTTTCATGGTTGTTAAACTTATTTGGGTAAGAGTCCTTTTTTTAGCCCTTGTTGGCTTTGGTTTTCTTCATGGTAGTTGAATCGACTCAGGTAAGAGTCCTTGTCCATGTGAGGGATTTTGGTTTAGTTTATGGTTTGCTTAAAGGTAGTTAAATTTGGGTTTGTAAACCTCTGGTGTAATTTGAATCTGGTTGGAGGTGCTGGTGATGGCATTCTCAGGTTGTATGAGGGGTTTCCCTTGGTCTAGTTTTCTTTGCGAAAACTTGATCTATCAATAATAAAATTTGTTGATAAAAAAAGATTTGCATTTAGAAAAGATTAAAAGTTTAAATCGTTAAGGTATTACAATAATGGCAAAAAAAACTTTTTTTTACTAGTTTGTTTCCATAATCATCTCTTCTAGCTTGCTTTAAACCATTTGATCAGCAAAAACATATTTTAAATCTGCTCTTTGAAGTAAAGAGCAGGGGGTGAAGTACAAGAGCGATGCTCTCTAATAAGATCCTTAATGAACCACCTCAATAACCTGAGGCATGACATGAACCAAAAAGAATAACAGCCATGAACAACACCATTCCATTGTCATATAAGACCAGAAGACCAATACCCAACCACAAGAACAATAGAAGGCTAAAACTCAACTAGGGGTAGACAAGAACAATACAAAGAAACCAAGAAACTAACACAAAAACAGAGAAGTCCCAAAAAACTTGATTTTTCCACCACGAAGACCTTGAAAAAGAAGGTCTGAGAACCCAGATTTGCCCACCGTTAAGTGCGAAAAATGCAGCAGGCACATGCAGCCCAAGGGACCTATTCTAAAATCTATGCAAGATTGATAACATCTCCCATCTCATTAGAACCCTCAAACCCGAACCCGAGATAAAGATTTTGAGAATCCAGGTGGCCAGCACCACGAGCGGCTGAGATCACAACGATGGAAATCCACCAGAGCCCATAAATCCGAACTAATAATGCAATAGATTTTCTAGGGAGAGAGCCCCATGCCCTCGCTGGCGGCCAACACCAAGTCGGCGATTTCAAGCCATAAATGTGGTCGGGGCACAAGAAAATGAATCGCAAAAGAAGAGCAGTAAGGAGGGGGGATGAAAATCAGATAAAGATGGAGATGAGGTACCTCAGGAGCCACAGAGGGCCGAGGTCCAAATATGAAGTCGAAGCCAAGAAGAAGAACAGTCGTCCCACCAGCGGCAACTACTATTCAGAGCCGCAAAGATCCTTATAGAGGAAGCGTGTCCCACGCCAGAGCCAAAGCGTGTCGCCGAGATCTGGAGAGGAAGCATCTTCCATTAAGACTTTGAAGGAGCCTCCGCCGACATCAGGGCCTGGCTACATCTTCGATTAACCTCCCCAAGGGGTGAGGTATATCGTCCCACGGCCAGATCTGGTTCGCTCCGACGCCAAAACAGACCAAGGAGAAGACGTGAACATCCTTTCCCTTTTCAGCAACATTTAATGTAGTATCTTGGGCCACTCCCCCCAATAAATTCTCACTTGCCCTTGTACTTTCATGAGATATAATAATCCCACTAGGTTGTAAAGTGTTTGAGCAAAGGGTGTACCAAGCTTCAGTAGCTGTATTTGGTAGAGGATCAACAGAGGAACTGATAGAAATGCCTTCAGTTTAGGACAGAGGGTGTAACCTGATAGTTTCCAAAATTCCAACTGAAGGTTGGGAAACTGCTACTGTAGAGATTATATCTTTTTGGGAGAAAGCAGTCTGGAGAGTTGGAGTTGCTGAATCTTCAAGGCTTTCAAAGGTGTCTTTGATAATCCTATGTTGTAGAGAAGGGATGTCAGAGGTATTGGGATCTTTGTTACCAGAAGAGGAGATTCGAGAATGCTCTTCTAAAATTGCAGGTAGAGGAGCAATGACTGGAGGTTGATGAAAAGGGATCTGCATAGGGGTTAAATGCTGAGAGGTTGCCAAAGTGTGCTCAACATTCTCTTCCTCAATATCTTTGTCATTAATGACGAATAAATGTTTAGCATTCTCATTCTCATTAATAGTCATTAACTTAACAAACTCATTCTCTTTGTTAGCCAAATGGGGTGACTCAGGATCTGTGGTTTGAAATGCCTGCTGATCATCTTGAGTGTCTGGAATATCATATCCAAACTCAGTTGAAAAGGGATCAGAATGTTCAGGTGTAACTTCCTCAGTAGAGGTGGGGAACTGAGGAACTTGTGATGCACTTAGAGATGAAACCAAGACATTATAGGCATCTCTACCCAAGTGGAGTGACACTTCCTCGGAAAATGGCTTCAAAATATGGGTATGCACCACCACATAAGTAGTATGGATTTGGATGCCTTCTTTAGAGATTGGATGAGTGAATACAAGTTTTCACATACCCTCAATAGAGGCTTGAAAAGATTCCTCACACCATCTATGATATGGGATTCCATGTAGAGCTAACCAAACAAATCTACCAGCTTTGAAACATAGATCATTATGACCAGAAATGACAGTCTGCCATAGATTGAGCCAAGGATCTTCTTCTTCCATCAATTCCTTGTCAAAGGCCATGTTAGGGCAATGCAGCAGGACCATGTTACTTCTAAGAGATTTAAGTTGGATTTCAGATACTCCTTGAAGGGCCATTTCTCTCAATACTGCTTCAGCTTGCAGATTAAGGTGAATTATTGCCAAGTGAGAATTTCTGAGTACATGAGCTTGTGATGACACAATTGAACCACCATGAAGATAGTCTTGATTTAAGGAGGCAGATAGGTCTAATCCTTTTGTAGGCTGGTTAGATCTATCAAGGGCTTGAGTAACAAACAATCTAAATTTCCCAAAGCTTTTACCACTGAATCTTCCTATTGCTTCTTCCAAGCTTTCCGCTCTATCGAAATATACAAAGCCATATCTTTTTCCTTTTCTATTGGGTTTGAGGGAAACCAAGGCTTTCTTATAACCTTTGATCCTTCTAAATACTTTGCAGAGCCAAGAAGTGTTGCAGTGAGGAGGGATGTTGTGCACAAATACAGTGTAAAAACGAGCTGAGGAAGTAGGTTGTGAGTGTGCTGACTCTACACATTTTCTTTTGAAGTGAGGCCTCATATTCTCAAAGTCTGGTGGAGGATAGCCCATCGAGGAAGAAGATTGAGTTTTTTGCAACTCATTGGCCCCAATGACTAGAAATTTGAGCTTCTTGGAATGTCTTGAATATCTATGGGTGAGAACTTGAGAGTTGTGGTCTTGCACAACAGAGTTTGAGGGGCCTGCAATAGCAGCTCTGAACTTGTTCCCCATTTGCGAGGCTCCTCTTCTGGTTGGGGTTGAGTCAGGTTCAGAGTAAACTGGTTGGAAATGCTTGTTATAAAACATTTTCTTCCCATCAATGAGTTTGGTTCGACCACTCGGAGAGTATTCCTGTGTTCTATCAGAAGAGGAAGGTGAGGGTTGTCTGATTCTTCTTCCTTTGTTCTTCAGCTTCTTTTTTTTATAGAAAAAAGATAAAGATGCTTGGTCCGAGGGGCTAGAACAGAGGAATTATGAAAGCTAGAATACTTGTCCATGACCCTGAAGAGCCTTGAGACAGATAAACTAGTTTAGAGACCAAGGAGAGGTGACTGCTACCAATTAGGAGGGTTATCTGAAAAACTTCAATAAGCGATGAAAAACCAACTGAAAGCTTCTTTATCATTCCACAAGTTTGAGAGTTGGAGAAGATGTTGATGAAGTAGAAGCAATAATGGAAGAAGAGGAAGAAGAGGAGGAAGAAGAAGAAGAAGAAGAAGAAGAAGAAGAAGAAGAAGAAGAAGAAGAAGAAGAAGAAGAAGAAGAAGGAGCTGGGGATGAGGAGGATGAGAGCAGGTCCACGGTGGTCCGATGGCCTTGAGCTAGATCATCCTGGACACTACACCAGGCCTCAAACTGTATCTATTCTTGAGGATCTTCAAATCTTCAAAAGGATAAGCAAAGCTACTGTAGATGGTTAAGTTCGGTGTTTTTTTTGATCGGCAAAGAATATTTAGATTAAAAGCCTCATTCGAGATGAAAGAGGAGGTTGATACAAAGTAATAAACCCTTGAAAATGACAGATCAAACCTTCAAACAAGGGAAAAAAAGAGGATACAAAAGAACTAAGGCACACAAAAGGCATAAACTTACTCTACCAAGGCACTCCTAGTCTAAACATTTCTAAGACTCAAAGGAATTAATTCAAAACCAAGGAGAGGAGCTGTAGAATTAAAAAAGGGACTTGTTTGGGACTTGCTTGCTTCTTAAGGAAATGAAACTGAAATTTTCAAAAAGCTTGCTTGTTTCTCAAGGTAATGTAACTGTAAATTCAAATAGAGGGGGCTTGCTTGTGGCTTGCGTGCATCTGAAGGCAATGACACTGAATTTTTCAAAAAGAGCAGTTGCTTGTGGCTCACTTAATGCAGCAAAGAATGAACTAAGAGTTGATGTGAACTCTTGCTGCAAACTTGAAGATGAGTGAAGGAATGATTCAACTGTAACAAGAGGCTGTGATCCAAGGCTGTGGATGTCCAGATAAATCCAAGAAACAAAACACACAGAGGCAAAGGAGAAGGGGAATCCTAGATAGCCTAAAGGTTGCAAACACTCCAACAGACCACTCAATCCTAATAAGGAGCTACCCACTCACAGAGGAGAAAAGGCTAAAAAGTATCTAAGCAGAACCACCCACACTCTAACAGAGGAAGGAGAGAGCCAAAAGACCTTACCAAACTCACACCAGTACCCAACCCATCCCAAACCCTTCCCAACCCAACCCTAGAAAATAAACCAGTTATGGGCTACCCCAATTCTCAGCTTGTAAACTGAGGGGGAGCTAATAACTGGAAATCAAGATCAAGATGAAATTGAATTTGCAATGCACAAACCAGGATTAGAAAGACAGGCCTTGAAAGGGAATTGATGTCCTCTTGGATTGATCTTGGCCCATTCCCATGAGTGAGCTTGATTTACTATTTTTTGAAATATTGAAGGAGCTTCAGGTCTTGCATTCTCAAAAATTGTACCATTCCTTGCAAGCCATATTTTCCAGCATGCAATGAGAATAATATTTCCCCATCTATTCTGGAATTTGGGATGAACAAGAGAGGTCCAAGATGAGAAAAAGATTTTAGTATTGCTAGGAATTGCCAAAGAGACCCCCCACCAATTGAATATGATTCCCTAAACCTCCCAAGATGTTTGGCAATGTAGTAGAATATGAGAAGTATCCTCCAGATCATTATAGCAAATAGGACAAGTTATACCTTGGAGGGATAAATTCATTCCTCTTGAATCTAGAAAACATTTTGTTGGGATTGCCTCAAGACCTTCCAACCAACAGAAGGCTGAGAATTTTGGAGGAACACCTGGTTTCCAAATGGCTTTGGTCCATGATGCAGTTAATGAGGGAGCAGAAGCTGGAGTGTCTATGAGTGTATAAAGTTTCTTAACTGTAAAGCCATTTTTGTCTCCAACCCAAATTAATAAGTCTTCATGTTGAGAAATAGTGATCCCTGCTGAACCCTCGCCAGCTCCCAAGCTCCGAGAATCGTGCTAGTACTGATCCCGCTCAACACCTGAAACACAACAAAGTAAGGGAGTGAGCTTATGCTCAGTAGGAAAAGTAGTTAAGGTTCTGAACCACAGTTCATCACCATGGGTAACCGTCCAATTAGGGCATACTAGTAAGGCACAACTATAAAACAAAGCCTACGGGTAGTTCCCAGTTACCGAAACTTCTATAAAGACACCAACCACTTAGGAAAATGCACAAAGCCAACCAACATGTATAAAACACACAACGAGACACACACAGATTTCGTACAACGGTTTCCAATAGCATAGGAAGTACAAGCCACATGCACACAGCCACTTATATCGTACTGGACCACATAGCATCAGTTCCGATATCTTCCTCTCACTGAGACTAAGGGTAACATCCCCGACTGGAAATCCCTCGGTCCGATGTCTTCCCATCACACAGACTTGGGCAATACTCACCATACGTACTGGACCGGCACGTACTTCGGTTGTACACCGTCCCGTACTACGAGTCATCTGGATACTGATCATGCCATCCTTGGCCTCAATACACTACACCGGACTATCCCTCGGTGTAAGTATCGCTCTGGTTACGCCTTCCCTTGGAACACACAACAAGGATATAGCACACAGCACAAAGCCAAAGATGGTCTCGATATACCAACCGGACCATCTCAACATAGCACACAACCGGTCTATCACTCACCGGTCATGTCACAACAAAGGGTTCACGTTATCAAACATGGCACACTTGCCCACACATAGTCACATCATGCAACACCAAGTATAGTCTTATTTAGACTCTCACACAATGGTTATAGCACACAGCAGGCTCGACATGGCCCATCTACCAACACGACAATTTCCCAAGAGAAGAAAGCGAGTATAGCTAGTAAATCACATCCTACATGTTACTAATACTCGTCCGGTATTTAGTAATCGAAAGCGGCTATTCTAGTGAATCACATCCTATATGACAACTAGGACCTTTCCGGTTTATTATTAATTCCTAATCATGCATGCTATTAACTTTCCGTAATTAAAGCGGTATCCGCTACTTTCCCTACCTCAAAACGATCACAATAGCTGCGTCTCATAGCTGCTGACGTCCTGGCCTAACTCCGGTCTTCTCGGGCGAAGTCCAAGCTTGGGTTTTAACAGGTAAAAAGTCCAATCACTCCCGGTAAGTCTAAAGTCCTCGGATTTTTCCAAAACGTCCTTTAATTAACCAATTTTAAGTCATTTCATTTAAATTAATTAATTATTAAAACTGCTGACCCAGATTCGACCCGAATCCGACCCGGTCCAGAGCCCAGACCCAACCGGACCTAGATCCGACCCGGACCCGGTCCAGGCCCGAGTCCAGAACCCAGATCTCAGTCCTGGGCCTGGCCCAATGGCCCGTCTGGATCTGGCCCGAGCCTCCCTTCCTGGCCCATGATGGTCCTGGCCCAAACTCCATCCAGGCCCAGGCCCGCTCTGTCTCGGTCTGAGCTGGAGACGGAGGCGGAGGCGCGAGCTAGGGTTGCTCCGGCCACCTCGTGACGGCGGCGGCGATGCCAAGGACCCTCGTGGCGTGCCGGTGATGCTCGGGAAGAGATGGCGGAGCTCAGGCCGTGGCTCGACGAGGGCGGTGGTCACAGGCGCGGCATTAGGAACCTTCCCCATCTCTGATCTGGCGAAGACAGAGGTTCTTCGTCGTCGTTCCGACCGCAAACGCTCGAATCAAGATCGGGGAAACGCGATTTTCAGTCGAGGCGAGGTTGGGGAAGGAGGAAAAAGGGGCAAGTGGCACGAACCGTGCGAGGTCGAGCTCGGGAACTTCGAACCAGAGCGTTCTCCGGGGAGCTCGCTTTGACTCTGGTAGCGATGGGTTCGATTCGAACTCGGGGAGAAGGTGAGGGCGAGGTGTGGGTGGTGGCGAGGCTGGAAGAGAAGGAGATCGAGAGAGACGAAGGAGAAGTTGAGAGAGACGAAGGAGAAGAGGAAGCGTCGCGTTTTGTCTCGGGTTTCGTGTGGTGCGATGAAGAAGGAGAGTGAACAGGAATGCGGAGTAGGGTTTGGGCTTGGGCAGGCGTTTCGTGGGCCGGGTGGGCGCGACATCGAGCTGGGCCCGGTGTTCTGATCGGCCCAGTCCATCCTAAAAGTCCTATTCCCCTTTTTTTTCCTTTTTTTTTTAAAAACACTCGTTGCAATTTCCCACCCCGATGTTCCAAATTGCGAAAAAGTACTCTTGTAAAACAAGGCGGGCTTTACACAAGTAGCTTTTTTGACTGAGAGAGTTGATATAGTCTTGGGAATAAGAATTTGAAGGCTATTTCCCCACACCAAATGTCTTTCCAAAATAGAATTCTCTCACCATTTCCCAGTTTCCATGATAGGCCTTGAACACCAAATAGATTTTGAAAAACAGGATCAGCGTTGAGAGCTAAAATATGTGACATAAAACTTGAGCTTCCAATTTCTGAGAAGGAGGACAGGTCCCATTCTGATAAATCCCATCCATACTTTGAGCAAATAATTCTTTTCCATAAGGTATCCTTTTCAAAGACAAATCTCCACCACCACTTTGCTAATAATGCAATGTTCATCCTTTCCTAGACCTCCAGCTTCTTTTGATTGACAAACCTTATTCCGGCCAACTTTACAAAAGGCTTTTGCAACTGAGCTTCCATGCCACAAAAATCTTCTCTGCCAGGATTCCATCTTCCTGAAGACACCTGTTGGAGCTTTGATAATTAAGAAGTAGTACAAAGGGAGGGCACTTAGTGTTGATTTAATCAGGGTGATTCTTCCTTGTAATGAGAGTAATTTGGCTTGCCAAAGGCCAAGAGCAACTTTGAACTTTTTTATAATTGGATCCCAAGTTTGAATTCTTTTTGGATTGGCTCCAAGTGGGAACCTTAAATAAGTTGTAGGGAGACTTCCTTTAGAGCATTGCGGGATCCCAGTGAGCACCATTTCTTCCTCTTTAGATATGTTGAAAGAGATTGCCACTAACTTTTCATAATTTACTGACAGACCAGAGGCCATTTTGAACATTGAGAGAGAAAATTTGAGACTGAAAGCATTGGAGCTTGTGGCTTTGAAGAAGAATATGGTATCATCTGCAAACTGTAGGTGGGATATAATAGGCCCATTTGAGTTGAATTGCATTCCAGTGATGTGTTTTTTTTGTACTGCTGCCTTGATGATCTGGTTGAGCCCTTCTGAAATTAATACAAAGAGAAATGGGGATAAAGCACACCCTTGCCTTAGCCCTCTAGACATTTTGAAGTCTTAGCTTGGAGCCCCATTTATAAGTACTGAGATGTAAGCTCTTAGGCAAGAAATCATCCACAACTTCCATCTATAGCCAAATTTCATTCTGGTCAGCATTTGCATGATATAGCTCCAACTCACCTTGTCAAAAGCCTTTTCAAAATCTGCTTTGAATAGCATAGCCTTCTGCTTTGAGTAGTGCAGATCACTCACCACCTATGAGGCAACTAAAATTCCATCCACTATTTTCCTGTCTTGAATGAACCCTGTTTGTTCTTCTCCTACTAAGTATCCGACCACTTGCTTGAGTCTGGTTGATAGAATTTTGGACAGTATTTTGTAGGGGCCTCCCATTAAGCTTATGGGCCTATAATCATCAAAGGTGAGAGGAGAGGAATTCTTAGGGATCAAGGCTAGAAAAGAGGAATTAAGACCTTTCCCTAGTTGGCCAGTTTCATAAAAGCAATAGAGGAATTGCATGAAGTCTTCCTTTATAATTTGTCAACACACTTAAAAGAATTTCAAAGTGTAACCATCTGGACCTGTGGCTTTTTCTGCATTACAAGCCATCACTGCTTGTAGAGCTTCTTCCTCAGTAAAAGGCCTTTCCATCCATGTTTCTTGCTCTTCTGTCAGTGTAGAGAATGCTAATTCATCTAGATAAATATCACTTGGGGGATCAACTTTGAATCTTTTAGCAAAATGCCCTGCAGCAACCCTTTTGATCTTCATGAGGTTCTCTAGCAGCTCTTCTTTGTAATGTATATGTGTGATCTTATTGTTTTCCCCTTTGTAATTTGCTATTCTATGGAAGAATTTTGAGCCTTTATCACCCTCATCTATCCACTTCTTCCTAGCTTTCTGACTCCACAGTTTAGATAGTTGTTTGTATTTCCATATCAAGGATGCTTTGAGAGCTCCAGTCTGGGAGCACTCCAAAGATGTTAGAGGCCTTGATTCAACTATGGAGTCTAATTCATCAATGTTCTTTGTCAGATCACCAATTGTTGTCTGAATATGTCCAAAGACATTTTTGTTCCATCTTTTTAAGTCTGATTTGAGCAGCTTCAGTTTCATCCAAAGAGTGTAATATGACTAAACTGATATCTTATAGGAGCACCAAAACTCTTCAACAGCTTTGTAGAACCCTTGATCTTCTGTCCACACATTGATAAATTTGAATGGTCTAGACCCCTAGTCCACTAGATCATCAAAAAGAATAATTGGCTTGTGATCAGAGATGATTCTTGGTAAACAAAGTTGAGTGAGTGAGCTGAATTTTGCCAAAAAATCTTGTGAGATGAGGAATCTGTCTATCCTTGAACCTCTTGATTGAGGACCAAACCAAGTGTACTTCCCTCCCTTGAGAGTCAGATTGATGAGCCTTGAATTGTTGATGAGATTTTGAAAGCATAGCATATCAGAACCCCCAGCTCTCTGAGAAGATCTTTCCATTGCTGATGCTGTAACATTACATTCACCTCCTAATAGTATCAGATAATCAGAAGGAAATGTACTAAGAATGTTTTCTAGTTCCAACCATAAGGCCTTTCTTGCAGAAGATGAGTCTGAAGAAGCATAAATGTTGATTATACAGCAAAGAGAATATGAGAGTAGCCATTTCCCCATCCAGACCAGAGCCCCATTCACCTCATAAGAAGATATCTTCACAAAATCTCTAAGTTTCCACATAGAGAGAACACCTCCTTTTGTTCCATTAGCATCCATTTGGTAGAAATCCCAGCCTCCTCTTAAATTGCAAGTCCTAAGGAAGTTCGATGGCATGTTATCCAGCTTTGTTTCTTGAATGAGTATGAAATTGGGACTTTGCTTGAATATCAAATCACTAAGGCACCTCCTCTTCTGAGGGGAGGATATTCCTCTCATATTCAATTAGAGGAATTTCATTATACTTTAGTTGGCGGTGAGGAGTTTGGATTTAGCATCCAACAAACAGTCAGAATCAGAATCTCTTTCCAAGTCCAAGAAGTCATCCTCTAAGCCTCCATCCAAATCAACTGAGTGGTTCTTCAATTCTTCCATATCCAGTAGTTGGTTAACTATCTGTTCATCACTTACTTTTGCTTTGATTCCAATGGATTTGCCAAAGCTCCAAGCCTTGTTGGCTAGTGATCTTCCATCTAGGAGTGCATTTTTGCAATAGGTGTGCCCTGTTGAACCTGGGGAGCTTAATTAATTTTTGATCTGGTGCTGTAAGAATGTGTGGTGTGATCCTTGCTGAGTTTCTTTTTCTTCTTTGAAATTGGTTTGACTGATTGCAGTAACTTTGTCTTTGATAAGCCTAAAAGCTCAACCACCTCTTGCACTTGAGTTTGCTCCAGTTGCAGCTGCAATGGAGAGAGTTGTTGTTCTCCAACTGTGGGTCCACTAATTAGGTAATCTAGCCCAACAAAATCCCTTGATTGTGAAGGTTGGGAACTAATATCTCTTTGACAATGAGTTGCATTTAATGATAAAGGCTTAGCTTTTGGATGCTCAGAGTTTTGGGCAACTCCCACCATTAATTCCTCAGTTGTATTTGTACTTGTTTGCAATAAAATAGGGTTTGTTTTGACTGTAGCAGTCTGTGTAATTGCCTTGTCCACTGGATTTTGCTGAAGTGGTTATTCAGTCTCTCCCACCAAGCTTCTTTCCAGCTGCAGAGTTGAGTGGACTGAGAAGAGAGTTTGAACATTTGTGCTTTCTAAGCACTCCCTAGGGACTGAAGAGGAGATCTTTTCTGAGGGGCTAACAACAACTGTAGCAATTAAGGATGGCAATGAGGCCACAGTATTAGAATCTTCTCCCTTCTTAATTGTTTGACTGTGGGAAGAAAGGAGAGTATCTTCAACAATTAAATTGTGCAGGGAATTTGGAGTTGAGCTCATAGCATTGGCAGGAGAATTTAGAGGTGGTTGGTAAGACTATAGAGGAATGTTTTGTCCCAAACCAGAAGGATCTACCTGGTCCTTGAACATTAATGTATTAACTGACAATAAAGAATCCTCTGCCATTAAAGAATTGCCTTCCATTATTGGAGATATAATCAAATTAACTTGCAGACCTTCCTCTTGCAAAATAGGTGATGTTGTAATCGGAACATTCTCTTCAACTTGATCATCTGTCAGAGTGATTCCAAATTCAGAAGACATTTCTTCATCTGACTTTTGCTTGGAGCCATTCTCTAAAGAACTTGTACTTTGTGAATCAGAATACATGGAAATAGCCGGAAAAGTGGGAAGGTCTTGTGATTTGATAGAGTTAATCGAGAGTTTGTAAGCTTTGTTGCCCACAGTGACTTGTGCTTCCTCAGAGAAGGCAATGAGCTTGTAGGAGTGGATTAGAACATATGCAATATCAATATAAGTATCTGCTTTAGATATGGGATGTGTGTAAACCATAGTTCCTTGATCACATACAACAGCCTGAAAAGTTTCTTCACACCAGCCTTGAAAGGGGACTCCATGTATAGCCACCCAAATAAAGCTTCCTCCTTTGCCACGGAGATGATTAAAATATGGTATGAAAGTTAGCCAATCATGCAACCAGTTCCTCTTTGCTTTCATAAATTCTTCCCCAAACTTCTCATCAGGACAATAAACCAAAGCAGCCTTGTTTCCCAGTGATTTTACTTGAATCTCATATATTCCTTGAAGAGCTATCTCATTTTGTATGGCTTCCACAGTCAAGTTCAAATGTGTTATTGTTAGGTGCCCACTCTTCAAGATCCTTTCATTTTTAGTCACTAGAGATCCTCTGTGGTTGTAGTCTTCATAGGAGGAGTGTCTCATCTCTGAGCTTTCAATGGTGGTTGTTGGCCTCTCAAACCTTGATTGATTATGATTCCTATCTCCTCTATAGCTTCTATCCCAAGCTTTGGCCACAAAGAGCATGAAGTTCCTCTCAAAAGAACCATGGAATGTATAAATAGCATCTTCCAAGGCTGATTCTGAGCTGTAGAAGACAAAACCATACCTTTTTCCTCTTTTGTTTTGTGCTTGAGCCATAAAAGCTTTACAATAACCTTTTGAATACCCAAATTTTTCTTCAAGCCACTTAAAATCCAAACCAGGTGGTATATTGCAAACATATGCAGTATGAAAAGTCTTTTTTTTTTGGCTTGTTGCACCTTCACTTTGTTCCTTTGTGGTTTGTACCTCATTCAACTTCAACTGAGGAGGCCTTGATTGCACATTTTCAAAACCTGGTGGTGGAAAACCCATTAAAGAAGACTCTTGATGATTGGCTTTGACTACAGCAGATTTGAGCTGATTGTGATGATTTCCCAACCTCTCTTCTACTCTTTGAAAATTCTGTTTTTTTCTTATTAGATTGATGTACTGGTGTGTGATCATGGAAACACAGTAAATATTCAGATCAAAATAAAAAATATATATGAGTCTTTGAGTTTTGCCGTTTGTTGTTCCCATCCACCTCACCGTTTTAATACACTAATTTATTGGATAGAATAAAGTCACAAAACAACACTTGCCCCTAATCTGCAATGTCAACATCAACAAAAAAACACAAGTTTCCGATCGGTCGTTAATTTCAAGCAAGGACACGTGAATCTCACGTGTTTCTTTATCCTACCCCTCACCATATCAATGATAGTCCACAGACTGGAATCAATCAACAACAAGCTGAAGCAAAAGAAATAGCAACACCAATTTAGAACCCACCAATAATAATAGGAAGGATAAAAATGTTTAGCTGCCATAGTTGTCACTCCTCCCCATTGCAATTGTTCAAGCTTTCTCGTGGCGCCGCCATTTCTACGCAGCCAAGGCCTCTTCTCCTCCTCCACAGCCATGGCCACCAGCAGTTGATTCTTGTTTCACCATTGAAGACTCGGACCAGGACCTGCAGGACCGAGGCCATTGCCTCTTCTTTCATCGTCGCCGCCACTTCTCAGCCCATGTCTCCCGACGCTCCGGTCTTGCTCCAAACCGGGTTAGTCCCCTTCTCTCTTTCCTGCAGTACCTTCATGTTAGCTCGGGTATTAGTGTCTCCTTCAAAATATGCAACTCACATCGTCATTCGATGAGTATATCGACCAATTATTTATCAGTTTGAGTTTTTTGTTTTACCATTTGCATTATACACGTGAAGACGCACTTTGTAATTCTGAAACCCATATATATATATATTTTAGGAAATACGATTATTATATTATAAATTTGCTTACAAAATGAAGTACTGAAATGCTAAAAAACTGAAATAACAATAGAACTGAAAGTAAAATCACTCTATAGAGATCAAGGGTAGTCTTGAGGAGAATACTGCGACAGTGTCTTCTGATCACCGATACAGCGACTTCAGACTGATTGGCACGGACCGAGCAGGCCCAGTGTTGGAAATTCCGATTGGACATAAATCGACTCTGAGGTATGCTCCAGTGTAATACTGAAGCCCTAGAGCGACGTCCCGGACAGCCCTGTAACCAGGAGCTGAAATGACTCAGTTGGACTTTGCATCCTCCCGAGGAACCAGAAGGCGTCGTCCCCCCTCTGATGATAATGAGGGCCCTTAAAAACGTAAAATTGCTGATTCCCGCTCTGATTAAAGAATGACGCGCCGGTACTTTGTGGAATCGATGCCACCCTACGTCCAGTGAGGCGGTATTACCGGCAGACCCCCCACTGGACCACGAAGTCCTCATTGATCGAGGCGAGGATGCGTTTCGCCGTTCGTGGCGTCCCTCCATTGAACTCCGCATGCCCCTCTGAGTCAATGCTCATGATTAATGTCAGACCACTGAACGTCCCAACACTACCAGCAACCAGGTACCCCCAGTTCCTTGCGGTACCTGTCCCCCCTGCAGTCAGACGAACAACCTCTGTGGACCAAAACAGTGTTCGACTACTCTCGTAGCTTCCACTTTGTCTTCCGTCACTGCTACCATCGTCGTGTTGTCCGCCCATGATCACCCCGGCGTCACCACGACCCACGACGTCTTGATATTCTGCAACGCCGACCACCATCGATGGCCGGCCACCTGAATATTGTATCTCACCAACCGCCACCGAGGCCAGCACCACCGTAACGAGCCACACCGGAGGTGCCTCGCTGCGCCCTGCTTCGCCGTCATGGCTCGCCGAGATCCCCCTGCATCCACGGAAGAACAACCCTCACCGGCGGATCCTTGCCACCCCCCGTGTCACCTCCATACACCTCTGTCCACGGCGATGATTGGACAAATCGGTTCTCCGCCTCCGGAGCAAAGTGGCTGCTCGGGATCGCCAAAACAACCCCCACCCACGGATTCCCACCTTGCCCCGCGTCGCCGCCGTGCTCCTCATCTTCCACACCTATGTGTACCGCCATCCACAGCCCTCTGATCTGGACTTGCGAAACACGAACCACACAACACCGAGCAATCCATGTCTTGAGCAGCCCCATGGTGAAAACATCACCCACATCATCATGGGTGATGATCCAAAGAGCTCCCAGCGGCGGCGGAGAAGGAGATTCAAGCCGCCGTCGAATCACGTCCATCTCCCTAGGGTTTGCTGCTCTCGCTAGATTTTACTATATAGTAATCTCCATATATATGTATTTTGATAAAGGTATTTTAGATTTTTTTTTGTAAAATATTAGGGTTAATTATTTTTTGTACCCATTTTTATTGGTAACATACCTTTTGTATCCTTGTATTTTGCAACGTTTAGTAACAATCCATCTGTTTTGGTAACTATCATTTAGTATCCTTCATGAATTGATCGCATATCATTTAATTCCTCTTATGTATTGATAACTAAACATGTAATGAATTGGTCACAAATCATCAAAATGTCGTAAACTTGACCTAAGTTTTGTCCAGTGTGTTACCAATACATCAAGGTGCAAAAGGAGTGTTACCCATACATAAGAGATACTAAAAATAATTAACCCAAAATATTAATCTTGTTAGTAGATTTCTAAACAAATAATAATTCACCGTAAAATACGTAATGATAACCCAAATTTTTTGTAATCATCCCTGGTTCTTAAAACGCGAACATGTACTTCAATGTGTTGTTTTATATAATATTGATTTTGCTAGTCGGTTTGTTTGAGATTTTAAATGACTAAATAATTATCAATTGTTTAAACGTAAGTCGCTACTTTTTGATAATAAACAAAAGGTATAAGCATGTTTTTTGAGAAAGAAAGGTAATCATAGCATGTTTAGGTTAACAAAGGTCGTTCGAGGGCATGTTTTTGAGGTTTTCCCTTTTATATAATATTGATTTTGCTAGTCGGTTTGTATGGGATTTTAAATGACTAAATAATTATCAATTGTCTGTTCCTTGTATAAAAATAGGATGAGAATATGTGTATCCATCATATATGATCCTTAATTTACCTCTCTGCTATGTATTTACTTCTATGCTATATTGTGGATCACAGGGGACTTCTTGTATTCACATATTGGTTCTTCAATTTCTTCATCACTGATCGAATCTCCGATTTTTATGGATTCGATAAGGTTGATGAAGATGAAGACGAAGATGAAGACGAAGACTCCACTGATGGCAGCCCAGCTGAAGCTGAGGAGTCTAGCACACCACCCGTTGACGGCAAAGCAACCTCAATAACTACGAAACAAGGCTTTGGCATCACTAAACCGAAAACTAAAACTAAAACTAAAACGAAAACATAATTGTCAATGAGCTACTGTACAACATTATTTGCTAGTTACTGCTTAAATCTGTCATTTCATAGGATCTTTCATGTATAAGCAGGAGAAGTTTGATGTCTAAGTGTATAACTATGACTGTTTGGTGCTCCTCTATTCTGTATAAGTAAGGTCTGGAGGAATGCTTTGGTACACCTAATTTAGTGGATGAAAACAAACTGTGAAGGTTAGATTATACATCTATAATTAAGCATGTCCTCTTCTCACTAAAAGACGCCCCCCCCTTCTCTCTACTGGTCTAATCCTAGTTGTGCTCGTCGTCGTTCTCGTCGGCATCAGATCTGGACTCCTCTGGAGCCTGTGATGATGTCGGCGGCCTCCCTCCTTCTCCCCTTGCTTCCCTTTTTCTTCTTGCCCCGAGTTTCAACCTTCTCACCTTGGTTCTCTGTTTTCTCTTCTCTATCCTTCGTCCGACCTAGCCCTCTCAGATCGACCCTTCCCGAGTCTGGTTTGGAATGGATCTATGCTCTTCAGGGCTGATTGATGTCTCACAAGCACTTGGGAGGTCCCAGGACTTGGCCGTGACAGGGATTGCCGTCACCGGTGGCACTTCTCTTTGCCTACCTTCGTTTCCCTCCGTTTCTTGTCCTCCACCTCCAGCGTTTCGTTTCTCTCTTCCATCGGCGGCGAAAGTGTCAGATCTGGTGGGACGTTTTTCTTCAGTTATGTGGATGCTGGGGTCTGTTTCTTTTGGCTGTTTTTTGGCTTCTGTCTTTTTCTGGGTCTCGATTCTACAAAGCGGGGTTCACTTTTCCCAGATCTACTTTCCTCCTTTTCTTGTTCTCGACCTTTTCCGGGCTTCGTCGGAGCGGAGAGGGGTTTAAGCCGTGTTTTGGGCTTCGATGTGGAGTTTTGGTACTCTGGGATGGTTTACTCCCGGCGGAGCGTCTGATCTAGTCTCGTGGGAGCGGCCTCACTTCACATCTACTTGCTTCGGTTCTCGATAAGGACTCTTTTTTTCCTTTCGTCACATATATACTCCTTCTATACCAGATCGGTTTGTCTTTTCTTCTATGGAACTTGAACTCTCCCCTTGGGTCGTCGGTCTGGTGTTGGCCACCGATGAGATCTCGACTGAGATCTGAGAGATACCGAGCTGGTATACCCTCTTCCCTTTCACCCTTGTTGAACCGAGCCTTACTTCCCTTTCGTCTTTGCCAACTTCTATCCCTCGTCTGCAATTGCGGCCGAGGCCCTACATTTGGTGTTGGCCTGTGTTTGGGTGTTGCCTAACGGCGTGTTGAAGATTGGTGGTATGGGATTGAAGGTATGGCTTCGGGTTTTTCATGGTGAGGGGGATTTGTCCCAGTATTCCAATTCATATGGATACTGGGTTAATGGTTGGTGTATTTTGTGGAGGATGACAGGTTTTCTTTGTCATTGGGAACCAAGTGAACCAGGTTTGGAGTTTTGGGTGGAGGGGTGACTCTATTATGTTTGGGAGCGGTTTGGGGCTGTATTTGGTCCTCTTCTTCGCAATGTTCTCGTGCTGGTTCAGTGGAGTTTCTGTTCGGCCGGAGTTTGATCGGACGTTCACGGTTCTTCGCAGTTGAAGGTCGGCCATTGAAGCTCAGATTTGGGTGGGTGCGCGCGGGGCTCGATGTGGGCGAAGACTCTTTTTAGGTTTTCTCTGTTGTTAGTTTATGGGTTTGGTCCTGGTTGCCCATGTTTCGGGCCTGATTTCCTTTGTTTTGGGCCTTGTTGCTCAGTTGTTGTTAGTTGGGCGTGGCCCGTTTGTTATCTGTAATAGTTAGGTTGATGAACGATGTATTAGGTACTGAGACCTATGTTTGTGTTTGATTCCCCTTGTTGGGAATCATGGTTCGAGTCTGCGGACTCCGGTTTATACAGAGGGCTTGCCCTTTACCTTCACCTTCATTTCGAAGTTGTTAGTCTTTTATAAAAAAAAATTGTTAATAAAAATATATATTATACATCTATAATTGGTCCTTCAACTTGAGCTTTTAGTTCACTTGTTCTCCAGTCAACTCAAATGGAAAAAAATCAATATCGGCAAGATTGTAAACATTAAGATTTATTACGAAAGAGAATTTGAGAACTCCTTTTTTGAATCTCGTAATCCACAAGGCATTGAAGCTTGATTCCATGTTACATCAGGGTTTTTTAATTTTTATTTTAGATGCCATACAAACCCATGGGGCCATTTTTGCCTTGTTTGAATTCTAGTACGAGCATATATCACTCTCCTATTGTGATTTGTACGTTCTATTTGAACTCAGACTCCTTATATGTCGAAACGTCTTTTTGTTCACAAGTTTTTTTATCGAAAAGAATTTGTTAGATATTGTAACCCTTGCCATGTTAGGTATTTTTTTTTATCAGCAAATTTTATAAACCTTGCCTTTGAAAAAAGGACAAAGCTAAGAGAAAGCCTCAAACCAAGATACTTACTAACAAAGCCAACCTCAAAGAGGTCTTTAGTACAAACCAGTGTATGAATCCTCAACACATGAGTACTGCCAAGAACAGACTCATAACAATCCAACAAGGGTAATAGGACAACTACATATCTATAAATCAGATAATAAATAAGCAAACTAATCCAACAAAGGCATAACAAGAACAATAGGTACAAAAGGACCTAAACCAGAACATAGTGACTAAAAACCAATCACACAAAAACAGTGCACAAGGAGAAACAGGGACCTCCAAGCACCCCGATAGTCACCAAACTCCACAGCTCCAAGCAATACCCAGAAACAAAATGACCTACATCTCGAATAAACCTAAACTCATCGGAGTCACCAGTACCCCGACAAGTCGGTGGACAACACCACTAATCGACAGAGTTATCCTATGTTCCTGTCTTAAGTAAAACTGCTAACAAAGCCAAACCAGGCTAACCCTCGATGCCGGACAACACCAAATCCATCGAGCCTCCGCACAACCGTGACTGGAGGAGGGCAGTTTCACAGAATCTAAAAACAGAGAAAATAGGTAAACGAGTAAAAGGTCATACCCAAGGGGACAAAGGTAAGTCAACCGTAACAGGTACCGAAATCAGACCCGAACCACGACGATCCTCATCAAATAGACGAAGAAGCGCATCCCACAATTAAATCGGGAAGGAGACCATGAACTGATGAGCGAACATATGCCGAGGCACAGAAGGAGAGCAACCACAATAGCAACAAGGGATGACCAGTTTTGCGACAATCTTCACCGGAAAGAAAGTCGTCCCACTGCCAAAAAACACAATCAAACCTGAGGACGCCAAAACTTCCATCCGGCCAACACTAGAGGCGAAACCCTCAAACTAGACAAAGGGGGCGAGCTGGGTAGTAGAGAGGAGGATGGTAATGGATCTGGGTAGCCAACACGATTCTCAAGACGTGAATCGAGCAGATCCTCAATCCAACTCAAACCCGGGTCTTTAGCCAATTTGTTCCAAACAGCCCCAACAAACGGACCAGGTGACGAGTTCCGAACGTGTCACGCCCCAAATCCGGTTTTGACCGGACTCGAGACGTGAACTAAAAACAATAAATAAATAAATAAATAAATAAATAGAAAATATTTAATCATGCAAATTCCATAAAAACATAATTTAAAATCAAGGTCAAGAGTCAACAGCTCTGTAATCAAACTAACAGGAGATAAAGTTTATACAAACAGTACGTCTCTAGGACAAAGTCCCACGTCCCAAGACGCTGTCGAGCCTTGAGACCACCTCTAGATACTAATCAGCAAAGAACCTTGTACAAATAGTAAACAAGAAGGGGGGTGAGCTTACGCTCAGTAGGAAAAAGCAGTAAAGTAAGGGAACCCCCGTTTTAACAATAAAACCGATTAGTACAGTTATCCTACAACCACTAAGATAAGATTTACCATAATTGCAATACTTAAAGAAGGTAACATTTAAGGAGAACAATGGAAATATAGCAAATTCATCAAAGGAAACAATTAAAGGAACACACAAATACCGAAATACTGAACATCAAATCCTAAGACTCCAATCTGTACACTGGATTGTACATCATATCAGATTGTCCCTCGGTCCAGAGGAGACACAATCATTGGGGCTCCTGGAACACACATCGGACATCAAATCATATATACAAGTAAAGAAATAACAACCACGTAATAAATCATTAACAATACACACACAATAAGTCCCCCCTTAATACGTCGGATCTCATGGCTATGGCACAATTTACCGACACCCGGTCGGAGGGCGGGCGCACCTTATCACGATTCATAGCTCATTTTACCGACCCTTAGTCGGAAGGTAGGTACACCTTATCACTGGAAACACCACATTTTACCGACTCCTAGTCGGAAGGTAGGTACACATTATCATAGAATCACAGCACATTTTACCGACTCCTAGTCGGAAGGTAGGTACACCTTATCACTTAACTTGATCATCGTGTACCCATCAAACCAACATATCAACCCAACAATTCACACCGACATACTATACCAACCAAGCTTACCGAACACGCTACAACGAACGCATCATAACAACCAGCTTACTGGCATGACTTACCAATCACGTACCATCGGTCTATCACTCACCCGATCATGGCCTTAGGCACAATCAATTCACAATCAAACGTTCATTCAATCGATCAATCATAACACATATCAACCAATTACCTTAAAATCATCATGACTCAAATAGTTTAATAAGACTCTTATCTTATCCTAAGTACAGAACATGCATCGGCCTTAAGGACGGACAATCATCAATGAATACAATCAACACGCAAATCCTAAGGCTCGACATGGCCATTCTACCTGCACGACAATCTCCCAAGATTTTCTGAGGGATTAATCTAGTGAGTCACATCCTGTATGCAAACTAGGACCTTTCCGGTTATTAATTATCCTATAGGCATACTATTAGCATTCTTAAATTAGGAATGGAGTTTACGGCTTCTCTCTACCTCAAGAAGAACACAACAGCTACGTCTCCTAGCTGCTGACGTTCGGGCCTACCTTCGGTCTTCTCGGGAGAAGTCCAAGTTTGAGTTTAACAGGTAAAGTTGCTAATAAGTCCCGGCACAGTCCGAAAGTCCTCTAATTGTCAAATTAGTTCTTTAAATTCTCCATTTTAATTTATTTAGATTAATTAATTAATCTGTTCAACCCGGATACGACCCGGATCCGAAAACCAGACCCGAGTCCGACCCGGCGCAGAACCAAAACTGACCCTGACCCGGCTCCAGACCCGACCCAGAGACCTGGGCCTGGCCCAAGGCCGTCCGGGTCCAAAGCTCGTCCTTGGCCCTATGGCCTGCCATGGCCCAAGCCCGTGGCTCAGGCGAGCTCGAGCTCCAGCATGGCCCGAGATGCCTCCGGCCAGGGTTCCAGCTGGTTGTGGCGGCGGGCGGCGTCAGGCAAGGTCGGAGAAGGAGAAACGAAGGCTGGGAAGGGCGTCAGGGCTCCGGCGAGGCCGTGGCCGTGGCCGTGGAGGCGGTGGCTCGAGCGCGACCCAAGCCTTCGCTCCCGTCTCAGATCTGACGAGCACGAGAGTTCTCCGGAGAGGGAGCTCTCGGTCGTCGACGTTCCAGCGAAGCTCGCCCAATCGAGCTTCGCACAGTGGCGATTCTGGCGGTACTTGGTCGGAGAAGAAGAAAGGGCGAGAGGGAGGTCACGAACCGCGTCGTTTCCTCCGTCGCCGGCGTGGTTCGAGCTCGGGAATACGAACATGAGAGGGGTTCTCGGCGTCCGTTCCTTTCTCAGCTGACGGTGGGGCTCGATTTGTGAATAGAGGCGAAGGCGAGGCGTGGCGGCGTTGCGAGAGGGAGAGAGAGAGAGAGGAAAAAGGGAGAGAGAGAGAGATCGAGAGAGCGAGAGAGGAACTGAGCGTCTTGGAACGTGTGCGGTTGAATGAAGGAGAAGGAGGAACAGGGTAGCTTGCATAGCGTTTGCGTGTGATGGGCTTCGCATGGCTTTGGGCTCGGGTGCGTGTCAGCGAGCTGGGCCCGGTTCTCTGGCCGGCCCAGTCCGGCCCAATGCTCCCTTTTTTTTCTTTTGCATTCGTTCCAATTTTTCAACCCGTTTTCCAACCACGACGTTTCAAAACGATAAATTTTAATATTTTAATTCTCTAAAACGGGGCGGTCTTTACAGTCTACCCCCATTAAAAGAATTTCGTCCTCGAAATTTAAAACGGACGTCCTCACTTGATCATGCCAGTTACCCGAACACCAAACTTGGCAGTGAAAACCGCCTTACTCAACAGTTTACAATTTCACCATGCAACAATTCATACCATCACAAAGAAACACCGAGTAAATACAACACGTCGAGTAACACCCAAACACTATGGAATACCCGGTAACGGTCTAGATATCCTATACTGGAATCCTTCATCGGTATAGATATCATACTGCCACAGACAACATCGGTCTAGATACCCTATACCTGAATTCTTCGTCGGTATAGGTATCACACCGGAACACACGACATCGGTCTAGACATCCCATACCGAATTTCCCGTCGGTATAGGTGTTGTGCCGGAATACTCCGAAAGTCGGACAAGGTCGGAATCACACGCATACATAGCTTTTCAATTTCCCCTTTAGTAACCGTTACAGGGACACTTCACACCGGAACTCAAACATGGTCATGTCACGACCAACCACAAACAAATAAACAAGGAAGTAATACACAACTGCATTCATCAAGATAATGGATCTCATAATCACTGTGTGGCTTGGAACAACCGCACGTTTTACCACATCTAGTAGAAAGGTAGGCGCACCTCAACAAGGAATAATAACACATAAACCAGACAATACTGTAACCACACCCGACAGTAGGTAACACAAGCCCATGATCGATCGACGAAGGTTATCCGACTCGTGATAATCCTCTTACCGTTGACACCTGCTCACATACTACCAATCAAACCAACTTATAAGTCGTTTCAACCAAGTCACCACACAACGAATACCCAACAAGCATTGTAATCTCAAGGATTTGAACGATTTAGAATACTTTGCGCGGTTCCTTCAACCGTCTCCCGAACAACCCAGAACCAACAAAGGTCTACTCTTAACTTTCCATGTGTCCTGCATGGGCACAAGACCTGACCTACCACACGATGCTTCGTTCGGTGCCATCTTGTTACTGGCATAGAAGCTTGTGGTAGTCGCACTCGGCTAACTGTTTTCGGATCCCAACGTGAGATTCTCTCACGTCTATGGCATAAACTTAGTGGTTGCACTAGTCCTCATGGGACGATGGCGTTCGTCCTTCCCTTGTCGACGAGGTAAGCGCTTCGATACGAACTCGGCTCTCGCTCTCCGCATCCTGCTCCGTCGGGAGTAACGTCTGGTGTCGCTGTACCTCTCGGTGTTACCCGCCTGCACCATAAGGCGCGAAAGAGGTGACTCTCGCAATACGTCTTCTCCACTGCTACGCGGCGCGAGCTCTCTCCTCAATCCGCTACAAGCTCATGATCTTTGGTGTCGCCGTTGTTGACCATCTTCTTCTAATACTTTATCGAGTCGGCACTAAGTATCGGTTCTTCATCGTGTTTCGGTCCAAATTCCGGTGGTCTTCATGCCTTCTCCGCGCTCCACTCCTCTGGTTCACGAAGCGTGCGGCGTTCTTCATGGCGATGTGCTCGGACATATATCCCTTCTCTCTGGCCCTCTGGATTGACGTTCGGTTTGGTCAACTCTACTGGCGCAAATCTGCATGGTCCAAGGATGTTGGCGTCGTCTCTGGCCTCAGGTCAATTCCGATGCCGACCTCGTGAACTGGAAGCAATCCGATCGGCTCCCCTGGGAAAAACTTAGGGAAACACACTCTACTATAATCTCACACGTACGGCATACACTCGTCCATCTCTTCGCCCGTTAACCGGGGTGTCAAGACATCAAGGTCGCCTCAAAGGTTCAATTCTTAAGACTTAAATCTTCCAGCAGGGATAGAAGAAGCTGGAGATTGCGACGCATGTGGGTTATGGTCCCACCACGCTTTCGCTGCGCCACTCTGATCTTATTGCTACTCGGTCATCTTCTGTGACCGGTCGGACTGTTTACTGGTCCTTGTTGCGGCCCTTCACTGCTCGGGCATCCGTTGCTGATAGCCATTGATGAACATCTGATGTTTCACAATTCGGTTCTTAAAACTCGATCAACACGCTCGAAGAAAGAAAAATAAACTTTCAGTACGGTAAGGTCTTTAAGAACGAGACGGTCTGTTACTCCACTTCCAAACTCACTCTGCCACTAAACGATACTACAAAACTCCCAGTCGGCGTGTTAACGCACGGGTGGGTTTAACGGTTTTAAAAAATCGTTCCAACAAAAGTAACCACGAAACAAAACAAACAAGCGTAAAAATAAAGTGACAGAAGACACGATAACCAAAATTTAAATGGTAAACAGTACTCTAAGCGATCTCATGATCGGAAACAAGTCCCTCAGCTCGGGGTCCGGCAATCGCGTACACTCAGGACTTTTGAGTCTTAGGTCCTCCTCTCGGGGGTGGTGGAAGAGTCATATGTTGTGGGGCCCTCTACTGATGTCTTGGCGCTGGTGTCGTCGCTGTCTGTTGTGGGACTCTCGGCGATGATATCTCTCTACCTGAGACGGGACACTGTATCACTAAATGCCCAACCTGGCCGCACGTATGACACTGGTGCGTGTCTCTCTCGAACAATCTCGGCTCCGATGGCCTGACTGGTGACAGAAGTAACATACTGGCGGCCGCTCCGACGCGGCGGATCCGGCCGACGGTACCGCCCCGTCCTGTCTCGGCCCACCAGACTGAGTCTGAGGCCGGAAGAATCCCAAGCTCCTCTGTCTCCTCGGATCGTGGCCCTCAGATGGCCTCAGGAAGTCACTCGGCCTCGACCTGCTCTCCCGCGCTCTGGCGGTCTCTCAAAAGTGCTATTCCACGGCTAGTGTCTGGTCCACTAGTACAAAATACTCCTCAGTCCTGAAGGAAACGACTCGATCCGCGATAGACAGGATGTGTCCTCTCTCAAAGTGCATGTAGCGGCTCTCCTCGGTCTGCACCATCTCTGGTGCGAAGCGAGACAAGGATGTGAACCTCGCCTCATACTCCGAGACGGTCATCCCTCTCTGACGCAGTTCCAAGAACTGCTGGTGCCTGTCATCTCGGTCAGATCGAGGAAAATACTGCTCTAGAAACAGTCTGCTAAATAACTCGAAATCATCTCCAACCCTGGTCTGCACATGCTGCCACAAGTAGTACGCCTCCCCCTCAAGCTGAAAGGTCGCTAAAGATACCCTCAGTTGACCATCAGATACCCCAGAAGTATCAAGATTGCGGGTAATCCGCTCAAGCCACCCCGGGCTCCTCGAGGTCTGACCCCCCGGAATAGGCTGGTGTGCCCACCCTACGAAAATCTCTGAGAGCCTGTGCCGTATGACTGTCACTCTGGCCCGGCCTCTCAACCACGGTTGTGGTAGCAGCATGCATGGTCACTGATGTTGGTGATGTAGTCCCCTGCTGAGCGATGATCGCTGCAAGAACCGCGCGAACCATTTCCTCCAGAGGGGTCACCTGAGTCGGCGTGTCGACTAGAGGAACCCTGGGCGGTAACCCTGACAGCCCGGCCTCATCTCTCTGGTGCTCTGCAGAAGTAACACCCTGGGCGCCCGATGCCCCTGCCTGATCAATGGCAGGTGGCCGTCCCCGGCCCCTAGCTGAGCAACCCCTAGTGCCTCTCGGTGTCTAAGCAGGTCTCATGTCGTATATCCTCTGCATGGATAACGCACATGTTCAGTTTCTCAGATTTCGAATAAAGCAGTTTGTTTAGAGCAAAAACGTTCACGCGCGTTTCACAAGGGTCAAACTCGGACCAACGGTATACTTAGGCTTAGTATAGTTATATATAATACTTCATATAAGTAGAGAAGCCCGCACACTTGTGCGTCTCACAGAATCAATTCAACAAATCAACCAACTCCCGCAGGAGGCACAGCTTCAAACAAGTCACACAAACAACACACCGGACCGGCATACAATTCGGTCGGGTATCTTCCCATAGCCTAGGGTACAAGATAACAACACAAAAAAAATTTACGTTCGACTACAGTGGCGCCCCTGAGTCAACCCGTGATAGTACAAACACTTCAGTTTTGCAGAAATTTCGACACGACCCGTTCGTATATCTGACTAACCATCCGCTTAGGCGGGACATTAAATAAACCAACCACGCACGGCATTCATCACAAGAAGCACACCACGTCTATCACACAAACACATCGTTGTACCACATCGAAAATACACAACTCGGTTCGAGTCAACATTTCAACATTTGCCAATCCAACAACAGCCGGCCCAAGCGGCAACTCACTTAACGATAATCAACCGACATATCATAAACAGCCTGAGCATCGCTCATTAAACCAACCTCAATCTCAACCGGTCGGCATCATAGATCCATTAAGGTGTACAACAAAACCGAGAATATGATACAATTCAAGTAGAACAAAAGGGTTAACATAAAGAAGATAAGACTTAAGTAACCACTTTAAACTTAACAACTTAACTCTGCCCACCTAATTGACGTACGGTCCGAGGTTTTGAAAAACAATTTCAAAATGTAACCAGGCTCTGATACCAAATTGTCACGCCCCAAATCCGGGTTTGACCGGACTCGAGACGTGAACTAAAAACAATAAATAAATAAATAATATTTAATCCTTCAAATTCCATAAAAACGTAATTTAAAATCAAGGTCAGGAGTCAACAGCTCTGTGATCAAACTAACAGGAGATAAAGTTTATACAAACAGGACGTCTCTAGGACAAAGTCCCACGTCCCAAGAAGCTCCTGAGCCTTGAGACCACCTCTAGATACTAATCAGCAAAGAACCATGTACAAACAGTAAACAAGAAGGGGGGTGAGCTTACGCCCAGTAGGAAAAAGCAGTAAAGTAAAGGAACCCCCGTTTTAACAATAAAACCGATTAGTACAGTTATCCTACAACCACTACGATAAGATTTACCAGAATTGAAATACTTAAAGAAGGTAACATTTAAGGAGAACAATGGAAAGATAGCAAATTCATCAAAGGAAACAATTAAAGGAACACACAAATACCGAAATACTGAACATCAAATCCCAAGACTCCGATCCGTACACTGGATTGTACATCATATCAGATTGCCCCTCGGTCCGGAGGAGACACAATCATTGGGGCTCCCGGAACACACATCGGACAGCAAATCATATATACAAGTAAAGCAATAACAACCACGTAATAAATCATTAACAATACACACACAATAAGTCCCCCTTAATACGCCGGATCTCACGGCTATAGCACAATTTACCGACACCCGGTCGGAGGGAAAGCACACCTTATCACGATTCATAGCTCATTTTACCGACGCTTAGTCGGAAGGTAGGTACACCTTATCACTGGCAACATCATATTTTACCGACTCCTAGTCGGAAGGTAGGTACACCTTATCATTAAATCACAACACATTTTACCGACTCCTAGTCGGAAGATAGGTACACCTTATCACTTAACCTGATCATCGTGTACCCATCAAACCAACATATCAACCCAACAATTCACACCGACATACTATACCAACCAAGCTTACCGAACACGCTACAACGAACGCATCATAACAACCAGCTTACTGGCATGAATTACCAATCACGTAGCATCGGTCTATCACTCACCCGATCATGGCCTTAGGCACAATCAATTCACAATCAAACGTTCATTCAATCGATCAATCATAACACAGATCAACCAATTACCCTACAATGATCATGACTTAAATAGTTTAATAAGACTCTTATCTTATCCTAAGTACGGAACATGCATCAGCCTTAAGGACGGACAATCATCAATGAATACAATCAACACGCAAATCCTAAGGCTCGACATGGCCATTCTAACAGCACGAGAATCTCCCAAGATATTGAAAGCGATTAATCTAGTGAGTCACATCCTATATGCAAACTAGGACCTTTCCGGTTATTAATTATCCTATAGCCATACTATTAGCATTCTTAAATTAGGAGTGGAGTTTACGGCTTCTCCCTACCTCAAGAAGAACACAACATCTACGTCTCCTAGCTGCTAACTCCGGGCCTACCTCTGGTCTTCTCGGGCGAAGTCCAAGTCTGAGTTTAACAGGTAAAGTTGCTAATCAGTCCCGACACAGTCCGAAAGTCCTCTAATTGTCAAATTAGTCCTTTAAATTCTCCATTGTAATTTATTAAGATTAATTAATTAATTTATTAATCTGTTCGACCCGGATCCGACCCGAGTCCGACCCGTTCCAGAACCCAGACCCGACCGGACCTAGAACCGACCCGGGCCTGGCTCCACACCCAAGGCCCAGCTTGGATTTGGCCCGAGGCTCAAGTCCTGGCCCAATGTCGTCCGAGCCCAAAGCTCGTCCTTTGCCCAATGGCCTGCCATAGCCCAAGCCCGTGGCTCAGGCGAGCTCGAGCTCCAGCATGGCTCGAGATTCCTCCGGCGAGGGTTCTGGCTGGTCATGGCGGCGGGCGGCGTCAGGCGAGGTTGGAGAAGGAGAAGCGAAGGCTGGGAAGGGCGTCAGGGCTTCGGCGAGACCGTGGTCGTGGCGGTGGTGGCTCGAGCGCGACCCAATCCTTCGCTCACGTCTTAGATCTGACGAGCACGAGAGTTCTCCGGCGAGGGAGCTCTCGGCCGTCGCTGTTCCAGCGTAGCTCGCCCAATCGAGCTTTGCATGGTGGCGATTCTAGCGGTGCTTGGTCGGAGAAGAAGAAAGGGAAAGAGGGAGGTCACGAACCACGTCGTTTCCTCCGTCGTCGGCATGGTTTGAGCTCGGGAAGACGAACGGGAGAGGGGTTCTCGGCGTCCGTTCCTTTCTCAGTTGACGGTGGGGCTCGATTTGTGAACCGAGGCGAAGGCTAGGCGTGGCGGCGTTGCGAAAGGGAGAGAGAGAGATCGAGAGAGAGAAAGAGGAACTGAGCGTCTTGGAACACGTGCGGCTGAATGAAGGAGGAACAGGGTAGCTCGCGTAGGGTTTGCGTGTGATGGTCTTCGCGTGGCTTTGGGCTCGGGCGCACGTCAGCGAGCTGGGCCCGGTTCTCTGACCGGCCCAGTCTGGCCCAATGCTCCCTTTTTTTTGTTTTTGTTTTTCTTTTGAATTTGTTCCTATTTTTCAACCCGTTTTCCAACCACGACGTTTTAAATCGATAAATTTTAATATTTTAATTCTTTAAAACGGGGTGGTCTTTACAGAACGGATCACCTCCGGCAGACGGACCACGCCGGCCCGAGCAGAAGGGCGAACCAACATTGTGCCCCAACAACACGAGACCAAGAAGGTGCTCTGGCACGGACGGAACAAATGTGACCCCAAATCTGGACGGCGAGGGAGAGAAACCCGGGGGAGATGGGAGTAATTAAGATGGGGGGAGAGGAAGATGAAGGAACTTGAATAGGTGAGTCCCACACCCGGCATCCACCATAGTCGTGGCTGTCTGTCACCGACAAGGGTTTGGAAGGAGGGGCGGCAGGGATGTGTGAAGCAGGAAGGGGTAGTGGTTTACACAGAAGAAGAGAGGGGAGGAGAAAGGGGAAGGCTAGGGATGAGCTCCACCGACGACAGCCAAGCCCGGGCAGCCGACCATCATCGGTAGAGGGTAGGTAGGGGCGGCGACGGATTGTTGTCATATATAATTTATAGATAAAGAATAGTTACGATGATTGATAATGTAACTTATTATAACTATAAATAACTTAACATAACTGCTAATATAATATAACTACTAATACTCCCCCACAGTCGAAGTGGGAGAAAGATGAACGCTTTGACTGGAGCGACCGAGTTGTTGAAATGACTTCTTTAGCCAAGTTCATGCCTCGTAGGCAGAGGTTCCGGTTTTCGGATCAGACACCGGGGCTCGTAGTCCATTCTTCAGTAGTGTCGTTTCGTCGACATGAAGGATTACCAAGTAATCGATCTCTTGGAACATTACTAAACGACGAACACAAGTGAGGAAAATTTGAAAGCAAACATATTACTTATTGCACGATATTAGTGTGGGGTTGTATCTATCAAGGGCGAGAATGGAAGTAGTGGAGGAGATGTGTACATTGCTCCTCTTATCGTGGGAGATGGATGATTTGGGGTGGCATGTGATAGCAATGATATGTGTTGGCACATCCATCATCATGCTGCAGCAAGGAATTAAACATGACTAAGATGAAGTGAAATGAAATATATTATTTTTGATAAGCTCGAAAATTTTATTAATGAAAGAAAAACCCCTTCCAATGAGGAAGAGGCAAAGAAAACAACGATAACCAGGGAGCTCTTGAATAGAGCTAAGGGCCCAAAGCCCGAAAAAACGGGAACAAACCCGAAACAAACTAACCCAAATACATTAAAGAACACTACAGAACCGATCAACCCTCTTTAGAGACAATAATCCTTTAGAAACTTTGGCGGCCGACTCTGACGTTTCGAGGCTTTAAGAAGGGTATCCTTCCACGGACTACCCAACTCCTTCGATACCACATCCACGATCACACAACTTGTTTCTGTAGAAGTCGATGTTGACCTCATCTGAGCTTTCTAGTGTCAGGCACTTTCTACAAACAGGACATTCCCATTTAAAGAATAACCGTTCAAACTCTCAACAGCAGAGGAAGCTTCAGATTTTGTTTTGAAACACACAAAACCAAAATATCGACCAAGGTAATTTGGTTTCTTTGAAATAGAGACATGAACAACCTCACCATAGGCTTGACAGAAATTTGTTACCCACACCTCCGTTGAAACAAACGGAAGATTACAGATATAAAATTCATCGTCACCCCATCCCTGACGGGCCGGTTCCTCCACACAAACCGAATCGACCCTGTTTTGGTTCAGGTTTACACCTAAATCAACCTGGGTTGGAACTGTACTAAGGACAGTTGGATCTGTCTGTGCATTTGGGCTCAAGGTATGCCCAACCCCGGACTCGGGCCCAGCACCAGGCCCACACTGTCCAATTGAGTCTTCTCCATAACGCGTGCGCGCGTCTTCAGCGATTCCGGCCAAAACAGGGGCATTCACGTCGCGTAAATCACGGACAAAACCAACCAAATCCTCACAAAAATTGCGATCAAATCTAGCCATCTCATTAGCAACCGAATCAGAATTCAAAACGTCAGAATCTCCCAGAGATTTCTCCCCAGAAATCACGAGTCTGCCCGAGGAGCACTCCGGAGATTGAAGCTCTACCGGCCTGGATATCGTCGTCCGGCGACTGATCCGCAAACTCCGTCGTCTGAACGCCGTCCTTTGGTGACCGAGTTTCCGTCTGAACCAACACAGAAACATGATCTTTCGAGGGAACAGATGCAGAGCGACCCAAGCTCTGCTTCTCGTCTCCGACGCAATTGGACTTCCGGCGCCTGGAAAGAGCAACAAACAGGTTATACCCGTTCACCCTCAATCCGTTCATGCTCGCAATGGCCTGCGCAACCTCCTCCTTCATTCTGAAACGCACGAAACCAAATCGTTGGTGCTTGCAATTTGGTCGTTTTAGCACAGACGAGAAAACGATTTCTCCAAAAGCGCTAAAAGTGTTTCGAAGCCAGTCCTTGGTAGATCCGTAAGGTATATTGCAAACGAAGATCTCTTCATCTTTCCTTACTCGCCACCTACGCCTTGGTGCAACACTCTTGAGCGTTTCTGCTGGTTGCACATCACGCTTGGGTTGTTCTACCGGCGAGTTCTTCTCCAATGGCACTGGTATTGGTACCGCAACACTCTTTGACAGAGCTGGCTTGGGATCCTTGGTCACCTTTCGTACCTTAGAAACTCTACTGTGGACCATTCTCTGCTTCGTCCCAGCTCTAGAGAGTGATACATAATCATCGTATAAAGCGACCAAAGTGGAGCAGAAAGATGAGAAAGAGAGAACCGTAGGAGAAACCATGTTGTTTGGCAGGGTATTAAATTGAAATTTCCCTTGAATTAATCAAATTCATGACATTACAAAAATTAAAGGACAGTGAAATGAAATATATTGGATATAGGTGGTGGTGTTTCCGTAGAAAAGAAGATGTAATTTAAATTTTAATTTAAATTTCCATTCACTGATAAAAAAAACAACAGCTTCATGACAAACCAAACACGAGAATACGATTATTTTGGGATGGACCAAGCTCTGATATTATATTAGAGGACCGATTCAATGAAAAGCTCAAATTCATAGTTTAAAGTCTAATTATAATTATATTCTTAACTGATCACCCCACCAAAGATCCTCCCAGGAATGGATTTTGTTGCTTCTACCAAACTCCCAAGAGAATCCTTTTGTGCCAAGGAGATCAGCAAACCTTGTATCCTTCAAAAGATATATAATGTGGGAGGTGAAACTAGGCATACCAATTTCTGAAAATTTTGAGAGGTCCCATTCAGAGTAGTTCCAGCCAAGCTTAGCACAAATGGTTTGCTTCCAAAGAGAATCATCCTCCAGGGTAAATCTCCACCACCATTTTGTCAAAAGAGCTAAGTTCATAATTCTCAAGCTTCTGATACCCAAACCTCCATCTCTTTTTGTTTTGCAGACTTGGTTCCAAGCAACCTTGTAGAATACTTTTGTAGGGGCCTCACCATGCCAAAGAAATCTTCTTTGATGCCTTTCCATGTTTAGAATTACTGCTTTTGGAGCTTTGAGGAGTGAAAAATGATAGAGGGGTAGTGCACTAAGAGTAGACTTAATTAGAGTAATTCTCCCTCCAAAGGATAACATCTTGGCTTGCCAAAGACCAAGGCTTTTTTTGAATTTCTGAATTATTGGATATCATGTGACAATCCTCTTATAATTGGCTCCAAGAGAAAAGTCTAGGTAGGATATTGGTACACTCCCCACTGTGTAGTCTAGTAGCTATGAGAATTGATCAGTTTCTTCTAGGGAGAGGTTGAAAGGGACCATACTTGATTTGCTGAAGTTAACCTTGAGCCCAGTAGTAAGTTTGAAAGTTGTGAGAGCATTCTTCAAATTTGATATTCCTTCTGCTTCTCCTTTGATGAAAATAATTGTATCATCTGCAAATTGTAGATGGGATATAGTCAACCCATTATTTCCCATATTGATCCCATGAAACTGAGAATGTAGGAGCCTTACCTTTAGTATTTGATTGAGGCCTTCTGCCACTAAAGCAAACAGGAAAGGAGAGAGGGCACAACCTTGTCTTAAACCCTTGAATACTTGGAAATCAGAATAAGGGGATCCATTAATTAGTACAGAGATATGAGATTTGAAGCAGGAGATCATCCAGAGTCTCCAAAGGGGTCCAAACCCCATTCTTGCCAATAATTTCATCAGAAACATCCAGTGCACCTTATCAAAGGCTTTCTCAAAATCAGCTTTGAAGAGAATAGCCTTGATCTTTTCTTTTTTGATCTTATGGACCACCTCATTAGCCACAAGAACCCCATCCAGAATTTGTCTTACAGAGATAAATCCTATTTGTTCAAAGCCTACAAGGGAACTGATAACTCTTTTGAGTCTGGTGGCCAACAATTTGGAGATGATTTTGTAAGGGGCTCCCATAAGGTTGATGGGTCTATAGTCATCAAAGGTGAGAGGAGTTTCACATTTGGGTATAAGTGTTATGAAGGAGGAATTGTTGCCCTTTCTCAGGTGACCAGACATGTGGAAATGAGTGATGAAGCTGATTATATCATGTTTAAGGATTGGCCAGCATACTCGGAAAAATTTAAGAGTGTAACCATCAGCACCTGTGGCTTTGTCACCATAGCAGGCCATAATTGCTTTTAAAATTTCTGCATCAGTAAATGGAAGCTCTAGTTCTTCTGCTTGTTGCTGGCAAAGGGACTTAAAATTCAAGTGGTCAATGTTGGTTTGGTGTGTAGAGGGCTCAGAAAATCTTTTTCTGAAGTGGTCTGTTGCTGCTGATTTGAGTAGGGAGGGGTCATGAATAATTACATCTTCAACCATAACTTGAATAATTTTCTTTCTTGCCCCTAGGAAGTTTGCCAACCTGTGGAAGTACTTGGAGCCCTTGTCACCTTCATGAAAATATTTTTTCCTGGCTTTCTGACTCCACAATTTAGCCAGGAGCTTTGATTTATGAATTAATTCAGCCTTTAGAGCACCTCTAGTGTTGCATTCAGAATGGTGAGTGGCATGTCTTCTACAATGCTATCCAGATGATCCAACTCCAATCTAAGAGAGTTTACTTGTGTATCAATGTTCCCAAAAACTTGTAGGTTCCAATCTTTAAGTTTATCCTTGAGCAGTTTTAATTTCTTCCAAAGGATGGTGTGGGGTGTGGGGCACTGACTTGAATGGAATCCCAGAACTCGGGACTGCAGCATAAAATCTCCCATCTTCAAGCCAGATGTTTAGGAACTTGAAAGGTCTTTGTCCCCAGTCCAAGTGTTGATCAAAGAGGATTAAAGCTCTGTGATTTGAGATGCATCTAGGCAGGCATTTTTGAGAGAGATGATTGTATTTGGCAAGGAAGTCTAATGATATGAGGAACCTATCAATTCTGGAAGCAAAAGAGGCTTTGCCAAACCAAGTGTATTTACCTCCTATAAGTTGGAGATCAATGATATCAAGGGAGTCAATCAAGCCTTGAAGACTGGCCATATCAGAATTAGAAGCTCTTCTAGTTGATCGTTCTTCAGGAGCTAGTACAACATTAAAGTCTCCACCTAGTACAATCATTGGAGTGGGGCTCAGAGAGATAATTTCATATATGAGTTCTAACCAGAGAGCTCTTCTTCTTCTTTCAGAGCAAGGAGCATAAATGTTTGTGATGCAACAAGGTAAGCCAGATTGCTTTAATGTACCAAACCAGATCATAGCCCCATTGAGCTTCTTGATAAAGTTAACCTGGAAGAGGCTTGATTTCTAACAGATAATTAGACCTCCTGATAGGCCAAAAGTAGGAATAAAATCCATTTCCCAGCCCCAATGCATGCCACAGGATCTGAGAAAGGATGATAAAGGTTTTTGTTGTTTTATTTCTTGTAGAAGTACCAAGGAGGGATGTTGCTTGCTGATCACGTCACATAATGTCTTCCTTTTTTTGTGAGGAAGACAATCCTCTCAAGTTCCATGAGAGGAGTTTCATAGCTGAGTTATGCAAGAGAAGGTGGTGTGAGGAAATTACTCACCACCAGATCATACTTTGTATCAGTATCCTTGCTAAGATGTGTATAATTATCTTCTTGATCACCCTTAGTCTCAATAAGCCTTTCATCATCTAGGGAAGTAATCTGCTGCAAGATAAGCTCCTCACTACAATATGCAGAGATGCCAATAATCTTACCAAAATTCCAAACTCCTTTGGCTTCCTTTAGTTGAGCTTTTGAAACAAATGTTTTGAGTTTAGATCCTCCTTCTTTGAATTTAGACCTGGTGGGGTAGTTATGGGATGAGTCTGAATTTTTTCGCCTTTTACCCTTTCCTTTTTTCGAACTGAAAATGGGGGGGGGGAATGGAATTTTAGGCCCTACAAAATCTGATGTAGGACTGTTCATCTGTAGGTGCCAAGAGGTATATTTGCCACTGCTGATTTGTTCCAAGCCTTGCAGCTGTGTTGAGGGAGACAAGGGTGTTGTGAGGTCTTGTAGAGGCTCAGGAGCAATTAATGTTCCATTTTCCAAGAGGGGTTGCAAGCTTGAAGGAGGAGAGAGTATTTTTTTGGGAGGTCCCCAGCAATAACTTCTAATGGGAGGTTGAAGTACTTGCTTCCTTGGAGTGTGATTGAGGGGTTTGCTGCATAACTAAATCAGTTAGCTTCTAATTTGTTTGGCTGGGAGTGTGATGCAATAGTAATGTGGGATTCTGAGTGTCAGACTCAAAAGTGTCAGGGATGATCTTGCATTGAAGGTTTGAAGGAAGATCAGAGGAGACAGGGAGGGGAACTGTAGAGGATTGTTGCTCTTGTAGTGATTCTGGTACAAAGCTCTGGTGACAAAGATTTGGGTCAGTTAATGCTACATCAGCAGAAGAATGTTCTGCATTAACTCCATAGCCAACCACTTCTTCATGAAATTCTGCATGAGCATGAATCCCCTTTGAATCTATAAAACCTGAGTCATCCTCTGATGACTCTTCCGCATCAGAAGAAGGTAATTAGGGATCATCATTCTCTGGGAAAGGAGAGGCTAATGAGTCTGAGTGAGTTGAATTGTTACAGTGAGTGAGCTGAGGACTTGATAAGCAAGGGACATCTGCAAGATCTAATGACTGAACCCAAAGAGAGAAAGGCTTGGATCCAAGAAAAATAGTTGTTCTAGATGAGATAGGATTAAAGGAGTAAGAATGAATAAGCACATAAGCCCAGCTGAGATCCCTGCAAGCAAATGTAATTGGGTGAGAATAAACATAAGTACCAAAAGCACTTACAGCAGCAGAGAATGATTCTTCACACCAACCTTGATAAGGTATGTCTTGAATTGAAACCCAAGAGAACCGCCCACCAAGAGAGTAGAGATGCTGCTTGTTGGGATGAGAGAGAGCCAGTTTCTCATCCAAGCTCCTTTTCAAATAGAGGATTCTGACAATGTAAGAGGAGAAGATTGTTGCCCAAAGACTTTATTTCCAGATCACATACACCCTCCATCACAAGATCATTTTTGATATCTTCAGCACTAAGGTTTCCATGAGCAATTGCTAGATGAGAATTTTTCTAGAACATGACTTGTTGAGAGACCACAGAACCTTGGGATCTTTGAGGCTTTATCTTAGGGTCTGAGTATAGAAGAGGCCCTGTAGATGGATGTTGTTGGAGAGACTTGTTCTTGGCCTGAGTAACATAAAGCTGAAAACCATTGATTGTATAGCCATTAAAGAGGAAGATAGCTTCTTTCATTTGAGAATGCTTGTGGAAGTAGCAGAACCCAAAGCTTTTCCCTAGCCTGCTTTTCTTTGCAGCAATGTGATTCCAAGTGATACCTCCAATCTCAGAGAAAAGATTAGAGAGCCAATCTTCAGTTGCTTTTGGAGGGATATTGTGAATATAAACCACAAAATCAGATAGAGCTCTGGTAGCTTTCCGGGGACAATTTGGAGTGGTAAGCCCTATCCTTAGGAGCTGCAGGATCTTGAGGAGGATCCAGAGATTGTCTCCTTCTTAGTTGATTGAGAGTATCAGGTTTGGGTGTAATGGAAGGGGTGGAATTAGTGTCAAAAGATATAGGCCTAAAATAGTTGTCATAAAACATTTTTTGGCCATCTATGAGTTATGTATGACCTCCAGGGTTGTAATGTTGAGTGTTGTCTGAAGAGGATGGTGAGTGATCTATTGGTTTGCTTCCTTTTCCAGCAGGCCTCAGAATGCCTTTCTTCTGAACATGTTCAGAACCAGGGGGGCCAATGGAGGAGGAGGTTTGAAGATTATCAGGCCTTTAGAGCTGCTGAGAGTGAAGCAAGGGAACTGAGAATCCACATAGCTCTTGGGGAGTCGAACTTGCTCCACTTGAGAAGTAGCTGCACGGATTGAGGCAGGGGCAGGTAAGGTAGAACTTTTTGAATTCAGTAAAAGTTGTCGAGACTGAGAAGATGGAATGGAGAGGAGGGTTGAAGGTGCTGGATGTGTTGATGAAGTTGGGGTTGAGAGGAAGAGTTGTTGATCCAAGCCTTTCCAAGAGAGGTCCTAGGGAGCTTTGTCATCTTTCAAAATGTGTCCAAGGTTGAAACAGGTGAAACAGTAGGATTGATCTGTAGCGCTAAAGAAGCTCCCAAATCAAAGGTTGATGAAGAACTGATGAAGAATAGTGATGAATTGATGAAGAACAACATAGAAGTGGATGAATATCTTCATAATTACTGTTGAAGTCACTGTAGCTCCCTGTGAGAAAATTTTTGTTCCTTCCTCCCTTTGTGTTCCTCCCAACCCTATCTCGCCTTCTCGCCACAACTGTAACTCTTAGCTTCTTCTAATAAGAAATCTATTTGTAATTGACTTTAAAGGAAGGATCAAAGACAAACAAAGATCAGTTAAGATCATACAAACACTAGGGCATTCCATGTATAATGAACCCTAAAAGAACAAGAATGAGTTACAAGAACCAAAGGAAAACAAAGGCTAAGACATGAGAAGAAACAATGCTGCAAAATCCAACATATATGACCAATTCGCAGAGTAATTAAGCATCAGAAACCAGTAACAAGAAGCCAAAACTCAACAGCAACCAACTGAGGAGGCTTAAGGATCCATCTAAGCTATTCAAGTTAGAGAAAGAAAACTGATACAACACAAACAGCAAGTACACCATCGGGAAACCAATAATCAACAGGAACTTGGATAAACTTTGGATTTTGGAAAAAATCTCTTCTACAGAATCTAAGACATTGTTAAAGATGATCTTGTTCTTGGTCGGCCCAAGATGTCATAGGGTGATGAAAACTATATCGATCCATTACTTCCTAGAAAGAATAGGTGCAAGAGACAATGAGATCTCTAATATTACCGGTGACATCCCAAGATAAACCTTACGAGATAAGTACCAAGGACCATACTTTCGAGGACTTAAATCAATGAGGAAGTGGTTTGACTCTTTGAAATTGCTACAGCAAAAAGAGCACACCATTTCATTAAGAGGATTAGATAAACTTCTATTTTATAGGAAGCACTTTGTTGGTATAATATGATGACAACACAGCTAAACAAAAGCATAAATTTTTTTACTGCAATGATGGAGACCACAAATATTTTTCCCAAATGGATTCTTGATTGTCATGGTCTACAAGAAATTGTTACATTTTCTTAATTAAAAAGACTTTGTCATCATCTTTTCAAGAGAGTATGGCTTCAACCGCCACTTGAAAGGTAACCTGGTTGGAAAGTAAGCTTCAGTTTTTGAATTCACCTTTGGTCTTTGGACATGCCGGTAAATAATGCTGCTCAATTTCATATTTAGCAAGGTCTAGGCAGTAGAAGATGGTGTTCTATGGGTTATTTGGGTTTTTGTACACTTTGGTTTAGAAGAAACTTAATACTTTTCTAAAAGAAATTTGAAAGTGTCCAAGAGTCTTTTCTGAAGCTACAAATTATCTCCAAAGTTCTCTCTAGTAGACTAAAGATGGTGATCAATAATTTATTTGGGGATGAACAATCAGGCTTTATTGTTGGAAGGCAAATAATTGATGGGATACTAATAGCCTCAGAAGTGATGGATCATATTAAAAAATCAAAGACTAAGGCCTTAATATTCAAGGCAGATTTCCAAAAAGCTTTTGATAGAGTCAGTTGGAGCTATGTGCTACAAGTTCTGCAAAAAATGGGCTTTGGAGCTAGATGGAAAATGTGGATGTTATCTTGCTTTACTACCTCAGTATCAGTCCTAATAAATGGCTCCCCCAACAAAGATTTTCAGATCTCTAAAGGTCTTAGACAAGGGTGTGCCCTCTCTCCATTGATTTTTGTCTTGGTGGCTAAAGGCCTAAACAAGATAATGAAAGCTAGCACCCAGAATAACCTTTTCCATGGGATCAAATCATCTCTAATTGGACCTGTGATCTCACATCTACAGTTTGCAGATGACTCAATATTTTTCATTGAAGCCATTCCAGATCATGTCAGGTGTCTCAAATTAGCATTAGCCATGTTCCACTCAGCTTCAGGCCTTGATGTAAACTATGACAAATCTCAGATAATTCCCATGAATCTCTCAGAAGGTGAGGAGTTGATCATAAGCTCCATACTTAACTGTACAGTTTCCTCTCTACCAATAATCTATTTTGGATTTCCTCTAGGAGCCAACCCTAAAAGAATTCAAACTTGGGATCCTATAGTACATAAATTAAAACAAGCATTGGGCCTTTGGCAAGCAAAGCTACTGTCTTTTGGGGGCAGGATAACATTGATCAAGACAACTCTGGGAGCACTACCACTCTACTATTTCTCAATTCTAAGGGCTCCAAAAGCAGTGATCAAGACAATGGAAAGATGGCAAAGAAAGTTCTTATGGCATGGAAAGCTATCTGGAAAAGGTTGATGTAAGGTTAATTGGGGAAAGGTTTGTAAATATAAAAAGGATGGAGTTTTGGGAATCAAAAAGCTCTCCTCTATGAACTTGGCATTATTGGCAAAATGGTGGTGGAGGTTTGCCTTAGAAAAGAATGCCTTGTGGAAGCAAGTCATCTGTGCAAAATTTGGTTAGGGGATCAATGAATGGGACCTGTCTAATTTCACTGAAGTAGGATCCCCAAGCTTCTTAACTCACATTCTTAACTTGATCAAGGATCCAAGATTTGAGGAGTACTTTGGCTCTAAAGGACTTCACTGGAAAGTAGGCAATGGGGAAAGGGTCTTTTTCTAGCTTGATACTTGGTGGGGGGATACTGCCTTCAAACATTTATTCCCAAGGCTATTTGTACTCTCTCAATCCAAACAAATGATGGTCTCAGAAGCTTGGAATGGCTCCTTTTGGGATCTTGATTTCTCTAGAACTCCTAGAGGAAGGGCTGAGCAAGACTGGTTGTCCCTCTCCTCAATTCTACATGGTCTTATTCTTGCTGATCATGAGGATGTATTAGTCTGGTTTTGGGATCCTAAAAGTTTTACTGTCAAGAAGCTATATCAAGTCCTGGAACATCAAGGCTTCCAATCCCCAACAATCTCTGCATGGAGCAACCTACTTTGGATACCTGGAATTCCCCCCAAGATCTCTACCTTCTCTTGGCTAGCTTGTCATGAAGCAATCCCTTCTAAATGTTTCTTGGAAGCCATGGGCCTTACTCTATCTCTGCAAGAGTTACTGTGTTCCTATTGTCATTGGGACCTTGAAGATGAAAATCATATTTTGTTACATTGTCCAAGAGCTTGGCAAGTCTGGTGCGTATTAGCTGTTTGGTGGGGGTCAGTGGTGGTTATTTCTGGCTCAGTGCATTCTTTTCTCATCTCTTGGCCTTCTCTGCAGATCAGAAAATTCAAAACCAATTGGATCCAGTTATTTCAGCTTACTCTTTGGCACATTTGGTTAGCTAGAAATGCCTTGTTCTTCAGAGGAGAAATTTCTACTGCAGAAGAGATCTTTCAAAAAAAGAGTTCAACAATCATATACTTGAGAATGGACTTCTTTCCAAAAAGCTAAGAAATACTTCTCATTCAACAATTGGCTTCTCTCCCCCAAGGGTTGCTTAGAATGGAAAATGCTTAGTCCTGCTCCCGGTGCTCTTTAAGGTGGTTTCTTATGTTTTGGGGTGGGGGTTCTGGGTTGGTTTTGGGGTGGTTCTGGTGAGTGATGTGAGTGGTGAGGATCTTTTTTTCTCATTAGGGTGTTTTGCTCTTGTTTTGAGTGTGGTTACTCTGCTCTCGAGGGTCTTGGTGTGTGGGTAGTTCACTTCTTAGGTTGAGTGTTTGGTTAGCTTTGCTTTGCTCTCTGTGGCTTTTTCTTTGGTGTTTGAATGCCCTCTACACTTGGTCTTAATCTTGCTCTGGCTTCACTCTTGCCTCTGCATTTTTCACTTGAGCCTCACCAGCATTCTGCATTCATTTTGTACACAATCAGTTGGTTCAAAGCATTGCCCTCTACATCTACTTACTTGATGCTGAGTTAAATTCATCTCACTCATTCCAAGTACCTCAGCATTACCTTCAGAAGCTCGGGGATTGCTTTTGATTTCCCAAGAGTTGCAACAATGAGTTTTATCTTCAATTTGGAACTACAACAACTCAATTCAGCAATCTCAGCTACAAGATCAATCATATTTGAACACACTTGCTTCATTTTAAGATTACGCAACAGATCCTATGCAATTTACTCTTGTTTATTTCCCATCTCATTCTCATGCCCTGTGACTTGGGGGTTTTCATATCATTACCCCCATGTTTGGTTCATTTCGTTTATGCTTTGTTCTTCCTTTTGGGTTTGGTTTTTGTTGCTGGCCTTTAGAAGACAGCTTTTGTACTCCTCTTTAACCTCTAAAGAGGTTTTAATATATTCTTGTCTTGCTGATCAAAAAAAACAACACACCTTTGGTATTTGAGGTGATTGGTATTTGAGGGCTTGTCTTTTCACTTTCTCAGTATCAGGTTGGGTTTTATGCCTCTTGGTTCTTCGTGGATGCTTCTCTTCATGGCTTCATTTTTGTTTTTGTTTTGTTTTGTTTTATTCAGTAGTATGTCTTTCTTAGTATCTCATTGTATTGGTTTTCATTTGTCTCCTCTTTTTTGGAGCTTTGTATCTTGCTTTTTGCAGCTTCCTTGGTTCCGTCTTTGGAACCGTAGAATTTATAAAACCTCGTTGATCAAAAAAACAACACACCTTTGGTCTTTTGCGTCCGGTTGGAAAATTCAAAGAAGATTCAACTTTCATTTTATGGCAATATCATATTTACTCCTGTTTTGCCTGATATTTTTTCAATATTTTGCTGGCAAGTTGTTTTTATTGTTTTCTTTAGGTTGGGATTAAGAAGTTCTTTCCCCTCTTCTTTGTATTTCATCTTAAAATACTTGGAATAAATTCAAACTCGTTTATAAAAATATAATATAATTTTCCATGTTCCTAACCTGTAAGCATTCTCCTAAACTTAAGATATCAGGTGCCATATTTAAACATATTAGCGCGACATTAGGGTTCCATCTGTGCGCATGGTTGCGCCGCCGGTCGTGGTCGGCTCGGTGGGCAGGAATCGATCAGAACTGTGTCAATCAGCGCAGGGTTTGGCGTAGATTCGTGGCGGCTTCGTCCGACGAAAAGGGTTGTTCTCAGTGTGGCTCTGTTTCAGTCGATTGGTGAGGCTCGTTGTTGAAGGGGCTTCGATCCACAGGTATTTAGATTCCGATGAAAGCTCCTCCTTGCTTCCATTCTCCACCTTCTGCTCCGCGTTGATTTCCCTATATGGCGATTATTGACATTTAGTCTATGGATTTGATTTCAAATCTAATGGGAGGGAGGCTGATATTGGTCGTCCAGCCAAGCCCAAGGCTGGTGGTTCTCGGCCTATTCGGCAAAGGACATGGCAGAAGAGAGCTTATGATGGTCGGTCTGGTTTTGGACTTTGGCAGTCTCGACGAAGAAGACATCGTACACAAGGGGATGAAGAAATTGATCCACCAGTGACTGATATTGAATCTAAGGAGAAAGGGGTTGACATTTCCAAAGCAGATTTCGGGGTGCGTGGTGTAGGTTCCTGGCCTAAGAAACGGCATAAGCAGAAGATTTACTCGATCAAACATGGTGTTGTGGTTGAACAAGTTGTTGTTCCATCCATTGATAAGGTAATTGGGACGGCTTCTTCTGGTTCAAGTCGGGTCGAAAAGCAGACCAATGAGAAACCTGAAACAGGGACGAATACTCTACAACCGGTAGCTTTAAGGTTTGTCCGTCAGACCCGGGCGGTGAGGAACGGTAGATTCATGGAACAAGAGGGCGAGATATTTGTGAACAGTTTACCTTTCGAATCATCGGAAGAGTGGACTCGAAATTTGTTCAGCCCCTTTGGTACGATTGTGTCCGTGAATGTTCGCAAACGACCGAGTCGAAGTGGTAGGTACTTCGGTTTCATTCGTTTTGATTCAAAAGGAGCAGTGGCTAAGGAAATAAAGGTATTGAATGGTTTTAAAATCAATGGATACATCTTATTCGTCGCTACAGCTTTGCGTCGCTGGACGAAAACGACAACTCAAACGATCGACTCTATTTCTAGTGTTAAGAAACAGAGCATCGTTGGGATGGAAGAGTCGCCTGCAAAGTTAACTAAGGGCGAGAAAGCTTCGAGCTCGCTAGAGATTTCCTTGGGTGGGGTTATGGAGCAATGGACTAGCGGGGCGACTATAGGCTTTTCCGGGGACTCGTCGATGTTGCTTGAGAAGGATAATTGCGGAGTTTGCGGCTCACAAGAGGAAAACGACGAGTTGTTGCGCATTGAGTATGGTTTGGTTGGATCTGTTGATGCAGCTAGGCCTGCTCGACCTGGATCTGCTTAGTTTGGGCCTACTCAAGGACCTGCGACTGGGTATGCTCAGTCTGGGCCTACTCAAGGACCTGCGACTGGGCCTGCTCAGTCTGGGCCTTCAGATGGGCATGCGTCTAGGCTTGTTCAATGCTTGCTTCAGTCCAATTCAGATCAATAGTAGGTGGCGGATAAAGTTTCTGATTTGACTGAACAACAGTTGGCATCTCCATGGAAGGATGCACTCGTCAAATCAAAGCGAGTGACTCGCCCACCTAAGCATTTAACGAAATACTATACCTTGACATGTAAACCAAAGGTATCTTTGGACCAGGATAGATATGTCCGCCCCGTTGATATTGGGAAACAGGTTGAGTAAGGCCGAAATGGAAGTACTCAAGCTGCTACTTCGTCTTAGGGAACCGACGCATAGACTATAATTCGTGCATTGGCTGCTAAGAAAAAGGATGTGACGACTCCTCGTTAACTTCGGGAGGCAAGGATTACGGGGTTTCCTTTTTTGGTTTTTGTTCCTTGTTTCCTTTGTAAAAAGGCTTGGCCTTTTGGCTCCCCTTGATGGAGCCCCTTTGTTATCGTTGGTTCCCACCCTACTTCTCCTTGAACCAGGGCATTTCGATCCTTTTTGGAATCGGTCTTTTATTAATAAATTTTTGAGCTTATCAAAAAAAAAAGATATCAGGTGCCATCTATCCTAAATTGATGTAATTTGGAAGATTTCCACAAACTGAGGAGGTACAATCTACAAAAGGAGATTTTTGAAGTGGCATCACAAAGCTAGAGAACATTCTAAAAACTGATTCTTAATACATTGCCTAAAGACTAAGAAAGACCATTGTAGCCAAACAAGTTACAAAATCTGATGTCAAACACATAATTATATTGATTTTAATTTTTTATTAAAAATGGATGATGACGATAACATGTATGGAAATAGTTGTTCTACCAGCTAGACTTTTCTCTCTAGAATTCTCTCAAACCCTAGTTCTCAAGTCCATTTTGCTCTTCTTGTTGCAGCTACCAGCGATGTTTATGGCTTATGACCATGAATAACGTTGGTGGTCTTTTCCTCTTATGATACCTGAGGTTACTGCCTAACACCCATGTCTTGCATCTCTTAACCTCGGATTCATCCTCGGGTCTTCTTTTTCTATCTAGGTTTCACCTTTCCTCTCTCTTGTTTGTCTTACCGATGGTTTCCGGACTTGAGATGAGGTGTAGGTGATTTTTGGATCTTAGGTTATAGATATGTAGGTGGGTTAGGGGTTGGTCAGGCGGAGTAGATCTGACCGGCTTCAAGTGCTTGGTGACCTTTATCGTTACCTCCTTCTTCATTTTAACAATTTTGTACTCTCCCTCACTTAAATCTGGTCCTTGTCCTTTTATTTTCTAGATGAGGTTAAGGACTATAGCAGGTCTAACTCTCCCTAGTGGATCTTCGGAGCGTGTTGGCCTCTAACAGGCTACCTTGCCTAACCGAGCAGTGTGTGAAGGAATGATTTTGGGGTTTATGCATTTTTGTTCGGCTCTTTTTCTCCTCTCCGGTTCCTTTAAGGACTCGCCCAGCTCGGATATGAACCCATTTTCCTCTTCTTCTCCAGTGACAAGGTTAGGGTTTTCATATCCGAATCCGCTATTGGGTCGTTGGTGTTGGCCTTGGTTGGGCAGTCCATGTGGGAGTTGTGTAGTGTTCGACGATGCCCTTCGTGATCAGGTGTGGTAGTTAATTCTCTTGGCGCTCGGTCTTCCCATGGTGGTGCGTGATTATGGGTGGACTTTTCCGTTGAGGATTGAGTCGTCCGTGATGGGCATGGGCAGTGGCTAGAATCTCGCGGGGTATTTTTTCCTATATTTTCTTTGTTATCTGTTTTAGTTGTTTGGTTTACTTTTTGGTTTATTTGGACGATTGTTTAGTCTGCTTCTTGTTGGGCAGGTATGGTTATGGGCTTGTAGGCCTTTGGTTTGAGATTTTATATTATCTCAAAATACTTTTTGGTTGTATTGTTCTATAGGATACTTGTAGCTTGTCTTGTCTTTTAATCTTTGAGGGGAAAGATTTTATAAATTATTGTTTTTATGATGAATTTTTTTTTATTAAGCTACATTAGAATAAAAACAATTCATTTTACTTTATTTTGATAATAAATTGTAAAATATGGAATGTAACAACGAACCGATAAGATTTTATCTAAACTTAATTTTACGCGAGTTTCTTACATTGGTACATGGGTATTTTTGTTACTTATTATTCAAGTAGAGTAAACTGAGAAAAATTGAATGTCTAGTGTGATTAATTGAATTTTAATTATCTCAAATGAATTGAAACAAATAAAAATACAATCAGTCTCTAGGGTTCCCCTTTTCTCTCTACAAACTTCTTATGCGCAGCCCTCCTCTCTTCTGCTGACCACCTCATACGCTGTCCAACACGTGCCCTAGTTAGGATCCATGGACCGTATAGCCCTCACTCTTCCCGAGAAGGTTGGCAGTCCACCCACGTCTTACGGGATTCCCGACGTCGCCATTGAGGTTGTCCCCCACGTGCTTCTATCGCCTTGGTTTATGCCCCCAACACCAAGCTCGGCGGTAATAAAACCTATGTGATACCAAAAGAAGGGAAGACGGATCTATCTCCCTCTCCGTCAACTATCTATCATGCCTCCAAGCACCGCCCACGATCTCTGGTCGGGATGAGCCTCTACCAACGCACCTAGCCTCATCCCGATCCATGATGCACTACTGCCCTCTACGCGGCTCGCCGTTCCACCGATAATCGCCTGATTGAGGGCCATGCCGACGGCGTTATTCTCACCTCTCCCGTGAAACATGCAGGAATTAGTGGCCTCTCTAGAGGCCATCATGCTCCTGGTCCGGGTGCAACCTGTTCTCGTACGGAGACTTTGCAACCGGTTATGATGCTCGCCTTTTGATGCCACCCCAGACCTAGATGTACCCCACCGATTACCGAAGAAGGACCCAACCCAAACCTACGGTAGATATCATCTGAGTCGTCCTTCAGGATAAAGACTGTGGCATGGAGACGCAACGACCTCCAATAGAGGCTCTCCTAGATCTCCAAGAGGGCTTTTACGCCCTAAAAACGGAAGAGGATGAGGACCAAGTCATTCGCGTCCCTAAGGGCTAGGTTGAAGATTGTACTCGTGGTCATACGGCTTTCGATCTAGTAGACATGTTCTTTACCACCCGTCAATGTGATCGAGACCCGATTGAGGGAGTCATGACCAAGGTGTGCCACCATATCGGCCTAATTATCAAGGACCTATAATGGGCCATCTCAGGATTTTACTTCATGAGGATAAAGAGAGAATCTGAAGAGGCAATCCATGGTCTTTCAAGACTACACCACTAGCCTTGGAAGACCTCCGACCTGGAATTAATCCAGCCACCTTTCCATTCTCGAGGATTCAAATGTGTGCGGTAGTCACCGATCTCCCATGGAATGGCCTTATGGTGGAAACAGGCTTCCAAGTAGGAGAAGCACTAAGGTGGAAACAGGCTTCCACCTTTCCATTCTGCGTCCATTTCTGGAAGGGCCTCTTCACGCCCCTACGATGGACGCCCTAGATTATGGTCGATGGACACCACACACCAACACGTGTCCGGCTTCAGTACGTTAGACTCCCAGACTTGGACTAGATAATGGTCGATGGACACCACACACCAACTCGTGTCCGGATTCAGTACGTTAGACTCCCGGATTTTTGCTTCCAACGTGGGTGTGTAGGCCACCAAGGGATAGAATGTTACCAAAGGGACGCTACAAACCCCAAGGCATACACCGCTTTGACCTATTCCTCATGGCGTCGAGGCAACCCAATATCAAGGCGAGGATTCGACGGGACTTATCGAAACCCATTTCGACCACGAGGATACGTCGACAAGGGTCCCTAGCAAAGAATGATGCCCTCACCCTCGAATTCCCAGTCTCGAGACTCCCCGTCCCGCCAGGATTCACCCCATTGGCCCTTCCAACCCCATATTTGATACAGAATTTTCTACCCAAAGCACCAGCACAAACATGGAGTCAGAAACTTGTGTCCACTCTTTCTAACCCGTCCTCGCCTAGATCCCAGGTCGTAGGACTAAGTGTGGTGGTCGAGATAAAGAACTTCGTACCCAACCAGGGGCCAATTCTGGTTGGTGCGAGGAATTTCCATGCCTTGATGCACACACCCACAATTCTGACTACCTGCTAACCCCAAAAGGGGACCATCAAATTCTACCTTCAGGATGTGAGAGTGACCCACCCCACCCCCCTCCGGCCCAAAAGAAGAGGAGTTTGGATGCCCTAGTCCAATCCAAGGACAAACTGCTCTGGAACTCATTGAGACAATATCTGCCAAGAAGACTTGCTAGGGTCAATGAGCGGCCCTATTAGAAACAAGGTGTGTATGGGGACGCATGCCTCGCCCTGCCAAGATTGGTGCAAGTCCGACACTATCCCCCGATATTTTACCCTGAGCATTTTCAGGTCGAGTTAAGAAATGATTAACAATGTCATTTTACCTATTTTCTACTAAGCCCTTTTAATTATCACTCTAAACCTAACCCTTTCTCACTATCTCATTACCCTCTCACAATCAGTCGCCGATAATCCCGACATCTTCTCACCATGCTCTAGAGCTCAGCCACCTCCAACAATGCGTCCTGGAGTTCATCCTCCTCCAACCACGTCCCGGAGCTCATCTTCCTCCAACCGCATTCCCGAGCAACCACAGAAGACCCTCTCTGAGCGTGTGAAGCAGCCATGGAGATCTGAGTCGTCGTCGGCCAGGTCAGAGGTTGATTCATCGTAAGAGAGGGTCCACTACGCGAGGATGGCTCTACAACGTGCTCGATTCGTTCAGAGACGACCACGCCAAAGGATCTGCAAGAGCTAGCCGGAGTGTACGGTTGCTTAAGCGGGTGGAGAAAGACTATGGCGACGTCGGATCCGATTGCGGTAGATCTGGCCATGCCCAGATCTAGAAGTCGTGGCTCCTCGGCGAGCTTGTGGGTTGAGAAGCTAGTCATTGCAGCGCTGGTAGAGCTTACTCATCCCTCACCGCCATCAACGACCAACACATAGTGAACTCGCGACGCTACGGAGCATCACCGAAGAACACACGGTGAACTCGCACCGCTGCAGAACATCGTCGGAGAAACGCGTTGCAGAGTCGTCCTCGCGCAATGGATGTTCAGCCATGTTTGCGTATAGATCTAGCGCAGCTCGACTTCAAGCGAGCTTCTCCTCGTCGGCAGCACAATCTCCCCTCCTTAGCATTCCAAATCCCGTCGGAGATGGTCATTGTAAGCGGTGCGTTGTGGGCGATACCTGATCTTACTCTATGGTGTGTAATTTGTTTGTGTGTTTTAAACTTAATGTTTAAAAATATGTGACTGTCTTGTTATCTATTTTATAACTTTGCTTATAAAAATATGTGATTTATTTTAGGTTTAGTTGTGATTTTCTGGTTTATTGTTCGATAGTTTCATATTTTTATTGTTTAATTTCAGGTTTCATGTCCAGAGAGGGTTTGAATTAGTTATGATTTTCGGTGGCTTGGGCTCAAAAAATTTACAAGAAGTGGAATTGAGATTGAGCACACTGAAAATTAAGTTCTATAATACTAATTTTTATGTAACTTTCAGGATAGTTTTTATACAATATTGTTATAAATTTTTTTGTAATTTTTGTTGTATTTTTATGTCTCCTTTGTATGAAGTGTATGTAATGTTTAAGGTATATTTCTATAACTTTAAAATTTTCTAATACTGATTTTTCTGTAACTTCTAAGATAGTTTTTTTATATCATTGTTACAAGCTTTTGCAATTTTTAGGGTAAACATCATCTCACTACCTTAAAAATAGTTGTGTTTCGTCTCATTATCCTAGTCATAGTTTGTTTCACCTTGCTATCCTAACTATGATTTTAGTTTCAGTTTAGTACATACAGTTAGTTTTTGTCTATTTTCCATCCAAATATTTAAAAAGTCCATAATACCTCTTACTAACAATCTAATTTTCAAACCCATACCATTTATTTTCAAAAATTATTTTCATTTATTTATTTTATAAGAATAAATTTTATTTTAAAAAAACAATATTTTATTTTAAAAATCAGATTTTATTTTTAGAAAATCAGAATTTACTTATTAAAAATAAATTTTAATTATTCAAAATCAGTTTTAATTTTTCAGATTTTAATTGTTGTTCCTTTATTCTTTTATCTATTTTTCATTCATATTAGTTCTTACATTTTTCTTTTTTAATTTCAAAATCATATACTGGGTAGTAATTGTTTATGTGAAGAGGAGAAGAGAAACAAACCCAGATCTAAATCTTTTTTTGTATCAAAATCCTTTTTTCATTTTGCTCCCCATAAAATAAAAAACAAACCCAGATCTAATGTTCATTTTCCTTTCGGAATTACTTTACATTTAATCAAAATTAAAATTAAAATAATTAAAATAAAAACAAATCCGAGGCCCTTCATCTCCCCACCCAAATCCAGAGTCGGCGACCACCATACCCACCCAATAGATGAAAAAACCCCAGATTTTTCTTTTCTTTTTCTTCAAAACCTAGAAAGGCCCTAGATTTCCTCCCCCTTCCATGGTCGTTGAGCCTGCAACCCCGGAGAGGATCGACAGAACCCCGTAGACGCTAGTTTTCCAAGACAAATCCAGATGACTTTAAAAGTCAGTCAGGATATGTGTTTACGCTGAATGGCAGAGCTTTAGCTGTGAGAGCGTAAAGCAAGATACCATTGCCGAATCTACGACAGAGGCCAAGTACATGGATGCTGCAGAGGCAGCTAAGGAGGCTATGTGGATTTGGAAATTCATGGCAGGGCTGGGTGTAATTAAAAACCCATCCAGCCCCGTGAATCCATCTTGCGACAACACAAGGGCCATTGCGCAAGCTAAAAGCCTAGATCGTATAACAAATCCAAACATGTACTGCGGCGTATCCACCTCATCAGATAAATACTGAACTGAGGTGAAGTGAAGATAACCTATATTGCAACAGATGATAACATAGCCAACCCTTTGACTAAGGCAGTGTCGCTGCCTGAACATGTTAGACATGTAAAGTCGATGGGGACATATTGGAGTTTAGACTGGAACTAGGGCAAGTGGGAGATTGTTAGTCTTAGTGCCCGTAGTTCAATCCTAAATGTCCAAATGTATATATCATCGTTAGCAATAAAATTAAAGCGGCTTTATATTACTTATGTGTTGGAGTAATATATCGATGTGTGCTCTGATCTATGCCCACCATGCGAATAGAACCATAGATCGAGATAGATCACACTCGATGGGTCCCTAGTCAACAAAGCTTCACTAGAACCGACTAGTATGAAAAATGGCTCTTTATGGCTTACGTTCTGTTAGTCATTGGAATGGGATTCCGGAGTCTGATCATAGATATCATGTGGGACATGATATTGGACGACCCGCCCTGAATATGTTCCATAGATTAAGTCATGAACATATTCAGTGTTGTAGCTTGTCATGTATCCTTAGACCAAGGAGTCTTTGTGATCGCTATGTAGTCAACAACTGAGTTTGACCTGAGCCTAACGTTGTCCGTAACAGGGCTTCCATAACGGCCAGGATTGGCTTGGGGACGGGCTACATGAGTGACACGAAAGACGGCTAAGGGATTTATCCCTCATACTAAGGTATGGGAAAGATATCGGTTCTCGGCCACTTGATCGAGAGTGACTGGAAGAATAGCATGGCCATGCACATGATACTGGGTATCATATCTTCAGTCATCTCACATATCAAGGAACGGTGATTGAGAATAATAAGGATGACGGCTCTATGCCTTATCTCAATCAGGATATCGGAGATAAAAGGATAATGACAGGGACGACGGAAAGGTTAGAATCGACAGGGTCGATTCGTTATGTAATGTCGGGCAATACTAAAGTCTCGTTAGTTGCCACTTAAATAGGATCAAGTAAAATGGGATTTTACGTTGATCTATTGACATGCATAAACCTAAGGGTCACACCGGAGGATGAAACTCATTGACACATTTATGGAGAATGGCCAAAAGGGAGTTGTCTCGGGACATGACCAAAACTGGGTTTTGGGTCATGTGCCCATAAGTGAATAGGACTTTACGGATCGAGACAAGGCTTGGAGTCTTGGGATTGATCGCGTCGGATAATGTTGGACATTTCCGGTATGGAAGGCATGGAGGCGATGAGCGAATCACGGGACCTCGTTGGAAATGGCCACGGGCCATGTTCCAAGAGGCCCATGAAAGGCCCATGCAACCAAGGCCCTTGGAACTAATTAATCAAGTCTTGATTAATTAGTACTAAGTAAGCAAGACAAGGATTAAGGTGTTGGTGATTCACTACCTAACTCAATCTTGTCTTGCCATACTTTGTCCTATTTACACCTTACTTGATACCATACTTGTCCCATGCCTTTAGTTGGACAAGTATGGGTTTTGTTATGTTTAAGTCATCTTTTTCCAACATAACAAACACAAGACAAGAATAGGAAACACAACTTCTCTCTCCCTTCCCTTGCAATTTCGGGTTTGGCAAGCTCCCACCTCCATCTTTGTGTTCTTGAGTCCTCAAAGAGAAGAACTACGTGGCTTTGATTCCCATGTGGATACGTAGGCATCTTGGAGACTCAAGCCAATCATTCGTTACCCGGTGTTCTTGTTTTGGTAAGAACTAGTGCTGAATTTTTCTCTTGTGAATCCATTCTTTGTTAGTTGTTTCATGGTTTTAATCGTCTCTTGCTTTTCCTTGATTTTCCGCTGCGAGTTGGTTCATCTCCAACCCTACCTCGAGACCCAACAGTGGTATCAGAGCCGTGCTACCTTCGGGATGTTGGGTCTCGAGGTAGGGTTGGAGATGAACCAACTCGCAGCGGAAAATCAATGAAAACCAAGAGACAATTAGAACCATGAAACAACTAACAAAGAATGGATTAACAAGAGAAAAATTCAGCACTAGTTCTTACCAAAACAAGAACACCGGTTAACGAATGATTGGCTTGAGTCTCCAAGACGCTTACGTATCCACATGGGAATCAAAGCCACGTAGTTCTTCTCTTTGAGGACTCAAGAACACAAAAATGGAGGAGGAAACTAGCCAAACCCGAAATGGCCATGGAAGAGGGAGAGAAAATGTGTTTCCTATTCTTGTCTTGTGTTTGTTATGTTGAAAAAAGATGACTTAAACATAACAAAACTCATACTTGTCCAACTAAAGGCATGGGACAAGTATGGTGTCAAGTAAGGTGTAAATAGGACAAAGTATGGCAAGACAAGATTGGGTTAGGTGGTGAATCACCAACACCTTAATCCTTGTCTTGCTTACTTAGTACTAATTAATCAAGACTTGATTAATTAGTTCCATGGGCCTTGGTTGCATGGGCCTCTTGGAACATGGCCCGTGACCATTTCCAACGAGGTCCCGTGATTCGCTCATCGCCTCCATGCCTTCCATACCGGAAATGTCCAACATTATCCGACGCGATCAATCCCAAGACTCCAAGCCTTGTCTCGATCCGTAAAGTCCTATTCACTTACGGGCACATGACCCAAAACCCAGTTTTGGTCATGTCCCGAGACAACTCCCTTTTGGCCATTCTCCATAAATGTGTCAATGAGTTTCATCCTCCGGTGTGACCCTTAGGTTTATGCATGTCAATAGATCAACGTAAAATCCCATTTTACTTGATCCTATTTAAGTGGCAACTAACGAGACTTTAGTATTGCCCGACATTACATAACGAATCGACCCTGTCGATTCTAACCTTTCCGTCGTCCCTGTCATTATCCTTTTATCTCCGATATCCTGATTGAGATAAGGCATAGAGCCGTCATCCTTATTATTCTCAATCACCGATCCTTGATATGTGAGATGACTGAAGATATGATACCCAGTATCATGTGCATGGCCATGCTATTCTTCCAGTCACTCTCGATCAAGTGGCCGAGAACCGATATCTTTCCCATACCTTAGTATGAGGGATAAATCCCTTAGCCGTCTTTCGTGTCACTCATGTAGCCCGTCCCCAAGCCAATCCTGGCCGTTATGGAAGCCCTGTTACGGACAACGTTAGGCTCAGGTCAAACTCAGTTGTTGACTACATAGCGATCACAAAGACTCCTTGGTCTAAGGATACATGACAAGCTACAACACTGAATATGTTCATGACTTAATCTATGGAACATATTCAGGGCGGGTCGTCCAATATCATGTCCCACATGATATCTATGATCAGACTCCGGAATCCCATTCCAATGACTAACAGAACGTAAGCCATAAAGAGCCATCTTTCATACTAGTCGGTTCTAGTGAAGCTTTGTTGACTAGGGACCCATCGAGTGTGATCTATCTCGATCTATGGTTCTATTCGCATGGTGGGCATAGATCAGAGCACACATCGATATATTACTCCAACACATAAGTAATATAAAGCCGCTTTAATTTTATTGCTAACGATGATATATACATTTGGACATTTAGGATTGAACTACGGGCACTAAGACTAACAATCTCCCACTTTCCCTAGTTCCAATCTAAACTCCAATATGTCCCCATCGACTTTACATGTCTAACATGTTCAGGCAGTGACACTGCCTTAGTCAAAGGGTTGGCTATGTTATCATCTGTTGCAATATCGGTTATCTTCACTTCACCTCAGTTCAGTATTTATCTGATGAGGTGGATACGCCGCAGTACATGTTTGGATTTGTTATACGATCTAGGCTTTTAGCTTGCGCAATGGCCCTTGTGTTGTCGCAAGATGGATTCACGGGGCTGGATGGGTTTTTAATTACACCCAGCCCTGCCATGAATTTCCAAATCCACATAGCCTCCTTAGCTGCCTCTGCAGCATCCATGTACTTGGCCTTTGTCGTAGATTCGGCAATGGTATCTTGCTTTACGCTTTCCCAGCTAAAGCTATGTCATTCAGCGTAAACACATATCCTGATTGACTTCTAAAGTCATCTGGATTTGTCTTGGAAAACTAGCGTCTACTCATCCTTCGACGACTAGTTCAGCATCATCTTTCCCCCGGGTTAGAATGATGTCTACTGGTACAACATAAAGCTTACGAGACGTCTGGTCTCATACATGTCATGGCATATATGATCGATCCTGCCCCCAGGCGCATAGGATTCTCATCATCCTTTTCAGCTCATCAGGTGTCTTAGGACACTGAGTCTTGCTGAGATGAATGCCATGACTAGTGGGTAAGAGTCCTTTCTTTGAATCGAGCATTAAGAACCTACTCAATGCCTTGTTCACATAGGTTCCCTGACTTAAATCCAAGACCCTCTTGGTGCGATCTCTACATATCTTAATCATTAAGATATGAGAAGCATCGCCTAAGTCCTTTATTGAAAAACACTTCCTCAACCAAGCTTTAGTCTCGTGCAAGGTTGGGATGTCGTTTTCAATGAGAACCAGAAAGGTAATCTTGCTCCCACTAGCCTTCTTATAAACGCAAGATTCATCCTCGTTCTTGATTAAGCCAAATCCAATTACAGCTTCATCAAAACGAAGGATCCAACTCCGAGAAGTTCGTTTCAATCCATAAATGGATTTCAACAACTTATAAATCTTTCCTTTATTCTTCGGATCGTCAAAACCTTTGGGCCGAGACATACAAACGTACTCAGTCAAATTTCCATTTAGGAAAGCGGTTTTGACATCCACTTGCCATATCCCGTAATTATGATACGCAGTTATGTCAAGAAGAATTTGGATCGATTTTGACCATAGCCACTAAGGAGAAGGTTTCCTCATAGTCAATCCATTGGATCTGCCTATAACCTTTCGCCACCAGTTGAGCTTTGTAGATCAGAGGGTTGCCGTCCATGTCCATCTTCACCTTGAAGATCCATTTGCATCCTATGGTCCTCACACCATTGATGGGATCAACCGGTTCCCAGACTCGGTTGTCCGACATGGATTGCATTTCCTCCCTCATGGCTCCCAGCCATAACTCGGAGTTGGGCCCATCCACGACTTCCTGAAAGGTGGCTGGATCATCGTGATCCACCATGACTTCATTGTCACCTCCGGATACCATATCTTGGAGGTGGAAGATTGATCCTTTCAAATCGCCTTGGACCTTCCGGAATTGTAACAGGAATTGGTTCTTACTCTACGACAATCTCTGGCTCCTTTCTACTGGGTTGCCAATTGGTTTAGACAGATCTGTACCATCCTGAATTTCTTCGAGATGCACAGTCCTCCCAATGACGTCTTTGGAAACAAAACTTCTTTTCCATAAAGACCCCACCCCAAGCGACGAACACCATGTTCTCACTGGGATTGTAGAAATAGTATCCCCTTGTTGCTTTGGGATACCACACGAAGGTGCATATCTCAGATCTTGGTTCGAGCTTAGTCGAAACCAAATGTTTCACATAAGCCTCGCAACCACAAATCTTTAGGAAGGACAAAGCGGGCATCATCCCGTACCATTTTTAAAATGGTGTCCCTTCCACACCATTCGTCGAAGCCCGATTCACTATGAATGCGGTCGTCTCTAGAGCAAAACCCCTAAAAGAGATTGGGAGATCAGTCCAACTAATCATGGAACAGACCATTGTCTAACAATGTCCGATTTCTCCGTTTGGCTACACCTTTCAACTACAGTGACCTAGGAGGAGTCCATTCCAAAAGGATCCCATTCTCTTTTAGATGATCTAATAACTCTGTGGTCAAGTATTTTCCACCTCGATCCAATCGAAGTGCCTTAATACCTTTGTCGAGCTGGTTTTCTACTATAGTCTTAAACTCTTTGAATTTATCAAAAGCTTCAGACTTATGTCTCACCGAATAGACATAACCATATTTACTGTAATCATCAGTAAATGTAATAAAGTAGCTAAAACCCCTCCTGGCAAGTGAACTTATTGGTCTACACATATTCGAGTGTATCAGCCCCAATAATTCACCCGCCCTTTCATCGCGATCGATAAAGGGCACTTTAGTCATTTTGCCCATCAAACAAACCTTGCACCTATCGATCGAATGGAATTCGAATGAACCTGAAAGCCCGCACTTCTGAAGTGCTGATAGGCGCTTCTTGTTTATGCGACCCAAATGACAGTACCATAACAGAGTTAGGTTTAAATCGTTGGATTTAGACCTCTTGGTATTAACGGAATATATAGAACTTGAGGCAGTGTTACCCATATCTAATATGTACAATCCTCCAACCATGTCAGTACTGGTATAAAACATATCATTGCATAGAACATTGAAAACTCCATTTCCAATATTAACATTATATCCTTCCTTGTCAAACACAGATACAGATATAATATTCCTACTAAAAGTAGGTATGCAATATACATTATACAATACTAAGACAAGGCCTCTTGGCAAAGCAAGACTCATGGATCCTACAGCAGTTGCCACAACTCTGAGGTCCATTTCGTGCTTTCCAAATCTCTCCTACTTTCAGCCACCATATATTAGTGCATGTGTGAGATTCAGTCATGGTATCTAATACCCATGAATCTTTGGAAGTAGAGAGATGTAGCTCTATAGAGTTAATACCGAATGAAGGCACGATCCAACCGCCCTTCCTTAGATCATCCAGGTTTCCTGATGATGGCAAAGTCATACTGCCCTTCTTCAGAACATCCAGGCTATATGATGAAGGCGCAGTCCCACTGCCCTTCTTCAGATCAGCCGTGAACTTCCTGTAATCCCGGTTCCAATGACCAGGCTGTTGGCAGTAGAAGCAGACATTCTCAGGTGTCTCATCTTTCCTGCCAAGTGCGCATGGGCCCAGCCCTTGCCACTTCCAATTCCCTTGTTGACCATCAGAATATCCTTGGATCCCAGATCCCTGAGATATTCTTCTCGACAGTTGATGACACTTCATGTAACTCTGATATGGTCTTAGAGACAGCCTTGTCAAGGACATATTCTTTGCGTTCAGACTTGAGGACTATCCTCAAAATTCTGTACCAGTCCAAATAGTTTGTCCCATTTAGCTTGACCCTGTCAAGAATGGTTTTTAATGACAAACTATTAATGTTCGCTGAATTTGCCATTTGATCTACAACAGATAAAATCAATCAGTAAACTGAATAAATTTTATGAAGATCAAGCTTAAACACCAACAATCAATTCTAAACCTTTAGAATCTGAAACCAAGATCCTTGATTCACTCGATTAAGCTGAACTAATGCTCACCACTTAATCGAGCTATGTAGGTAGGACTCCATCCAATCACATCCAATGTGACTCTTGGCTAGGGTATGTACTTATGTACACGACTTACCCTATCTGTTACCCTAGCTCAACCTCAGGCCGAGAATCGTAGTCGGGTCCACCAATTTTCAACTATGGCTCGTCACTATGTAGGTGCTCCGCTAATGCGCACGACACCCACATATGTCGTCCAAACCTACTACCCCGCTTCCCCATGGATGCTCCGCTAATGCGCACCACAACCATAGGACGGGGAGGTAGTAAGGTGTTGATGATTGGGAGGTATCGGACATGACCCGCTTTTACTTGTCCAGTTGTGTTCAAAACTTTGGCACATCCTAGATGCGATGAGCACATCAACTACATTCCAAATGCAATGATGCCTCAAATTACATCCAATGTAATTCTTCCTTTGAACCCGTCAACTACATCCAATGCAATGACGGTTCTAAGGGTTCACACACAAGGATTAAAATTCCAATTTTATCTTTGCATGTGAGGTGATATGCTCGGTAAATAAAGTTAAGCATGCAATTCTAAAACACATAGAATTAATCATGCATAAACTAAACCAAGCATAAAGCGATAAATGTGCACATAATAGCCCCCTAAACTAACTCCCACTAGCTTCTTGAGCTCCACCGACTCCAAGCCGATGCCAACACCCGAAAAGCCACCAAATGACCTTTTCGCCCTTTCTTCGTCTTGAGTAAAATATTCCAAGAGGCCCATGAAAGGCCCATGCAACCAAGGCCCATGGAACTAATTAATCAAGTCTTGATTAATTAGTACTAAGTAAGCAAGACAAGGATTAAGGTGTTGGTGATTCACCACCTAACCCAATCTTGTCTTGCCATACTTTGTCCTATTTACACCTTACTTGACACCATACTTGTCCCATGCCTTTAGTTGGACAAGTATGGGTTTTGTTATGTTTAAGTCATCTTTTTTCAACATAACAAACACAAGACAAGAATAGGAAACACATTTTCTCTCCCTCTTCCATGGCCATTTCGGGTTTGGCTAGTTTCCTCCTCCATTTTTGTGTTCTTGAGTCCTCAAAGAGAAGAACTACGTGGCTTTGATTCCCATTTGGATACGTAGGCGTCTTGGAGACTCAAGCCAATCATTCGTTAACCGGTGTTCTTGTTTTGGTAAGAACTAGTGCTGAATTTTTCTCTTGTTAATCCATTCTTTGTTAGTTGTTTCATGGTTCTAATTGTCTCTTGGTTTTCATTGATTTTCCGCTGCGAGTTGGTTCATCTCCAACCCTACCTCGAGACCCAACAGTGGTATCAGAGCCGCGCTACCTTCGGGATTCACAAGACGGTGTTCAAAGTTTCGGTTTTGCTTGAAAGTTTCGTTTTTGGCATGTTGTTTTGCTAAATTGTTTGATAACATGTTTTAAATTATTGTTTATGGATTTAATACATGTAAAATGAATTTTTGAAAATTATTTCAAATCTGGAAATTTTGAAAAAAAATTTGATTTTTCGGGTCTCGGGAGCGGGACTCTCGGGGAGCCGAAACCGGGACCGAACGGGGCTCCGTTGGACGGTTTAGGCCAAGCATGACCATTGGATGGTTGATTTGGCAAGGCTAAACCGTTTTGTTAGTTATGACGAGTTTGGAACCGTCATGATGAACTCGAAGATCAAATGTTCAAAAGTTTCATTTTTGGACGGTTTCGATAAACCGAGCATCAAAAAATTTCGAAACTTGGCTATTAATTAAAACCAGAAAATCACATGATGTTTGATAACATTCTTGTTTGATAACACGATGTGTGATGTGATGTTGGCATGGTGTACATAATAGCCCCGAGCTCGATTTAATTATTTATCGCTTTTCACGGCCTGCGAGCCGTTAGTGTTAGCGTGTAATTATTCTTTCAAGGTGTGGTCGTCGAACCACTTGTTTGTAATATTTATTTATTCCCGACCTGCGAGTCGTGTATTAAATTGTAATATTTTACTCAAGACGAAGAAAGGGCGAAAAGGTCATTTGGTGGCTTTTCGGGTGTTGGCATCGGCTTGGAGTCGGTGGAGCTCAAGAAGCTAGTGGGAGTTAGTTTAGGGGGCTATTATGTGCACATTTATCGCTTTATGCTTGGTTTAGTTTATGCATGATTAATTCTATGTGTTTTAGAATTGCATGCTTAACTTTATTTACCGAGCATATCACCTCACATGCAAAGATAATATTGGAATTTTAATCCTTGTGTGTGAACCCTTAGAACCGTCATTGCATTGGATGTAGTTGAAGGGTTCAAAGGAAGAATTACATTGGATGTAATTTGAGGCATCATTGCATTTGGAATGTAGTTGATGTGCTCATCGCATCTAGGATGTGCCAAAGTTTTGAACACAACTGGACAAGTAAAAGCGGGTCATGTCCGATACCTCCCAATCATCAACACCTTACTACCTCCCCGTCCTATGGGTGTCGTGCGCATTAGCGGAGCATCCATGGGGAAGCGGGGTAGTAGGTTTGGACGACATATGTGTGTGTCGTGCGCATTAGCGGAGCACCTACATAGTGACGAGCCATAGTTGAAAATTGGTGGACCCGACTACGATTCTCGGCCTGAGGTTGAGCTAGTGTAACAGATAGGGTAAGTCGTGTACATAAGTACATACCCTAGCCAAGAGTCACATTGGATGTGATTGGATGGAGTCCTACCTACATAGCTCGATTAAGTGGTGAGCATTAGTTCAGCTTAATCGAGTGAATCAAGGATCTTGGTTTCAGATTCTAAAGGTTTAGAATTTATTGTTGGTGTTTAAGCTTGATCTTCATAAAATTTATTCAGTTTACTGATTGAATTTTATCTGTTGTAGATCAAATGGCAAATTCAGCGAACATTAATAGTTTGTCATTAAAAACCATTCTTGACAGGGTCAAGCTAAATGGGACAAACTATTTGGACTGGTACAGAATTTTGAGGATAGTCCTCAAGTCTGAACGCAAAGAATATGTCCTTGACAAGGTTGTCTCTAAGACCATATCAGAGTTACATGAAGTGTCATCAGCTGCGGAGAAGAATATCTCAGGGATCTGGGATCCAAGGATATTCTGATGGTCAACAAGGGAATTGGAAGTGGAAAGGGCTGGGCCCATGCGCACTTGGCAGGAAAGATGAGACACCTGAGAATGTCTGCTTCTACTGCCAACAGCCTGGTCATTGGAACCGGGATTACAGGAAGTTCACGGCTGATCTGAAGAAGGGCAGTGGGACTGCGCCTTCATCAAATAGCCTGGATGATCTGAAGAAGGGCAGTAAGACTGCGCCTTCATCAGGAAACCTGGATGATCTAAGGAAGGGCGGTGGGACCGTGCCTTCAATCGGTATTAACTCTATAGAGCTACATCTCTCTACTTCCAAAGATTCATGGGTATTAGATACCATGACTGAATCTCACACATGCACTAATATATGGTGGCTGAAAGTAGGAGAGATTTGGAAAGCACGAAATGGACCTCAGAGTTGTGGCAACTGCTGTAGGATCCATGAGTCTTGCTTTGCCAAGAGGCCTTGTCTTAGTATTGTATAATGTATATTGCATACCTACTTTTAGTAGGAATATTATATCTGTATCCGTGTTTGACAAGGAAGGATATAATGTTAATATTGGAAATGGAGTTTTCAATGTTCTATGCAATGATATGTTTTATACCAGTACTGACATGGTTGGAGGATTGTACATATTAGATATGGGTAACAATGCCTCAAGTTCTATATATTCCGTTAATACCAAGAGGTCTAAATCCAACGATTTAAACCTAACTCTGTTATGGTACTGTCATTTGGGTCGCATAAACAAGAAGCGCCTATCAGCACTTCAAAAGTGCGGGCTTTCAGGTTCATTCGAATTCCATTCGATCGATAGGTGCAAGGTTTGTTTGATGGGCAAAATGACTAAAGTGCCCTTTATCGATCGCGATGAAAAGGCGGGTGAATTATTGGGGCTGATACACTCGAATGTGTGTAGACCAATAAGTTCACTTGCCAGGAGGGGTTTTAGCTACTTTATCACATTTACTGATGATTACAGTAAATATGGTTATGTCTATTCGGTGAGACATAAGTCTGAAGCTTTTGATAAATTCAAAGAGTTTAAGACTATAGTAGAAAACCAGCTCGACAAAGGTATTAAGGCACTTCGATTGGATCGAGGTGGAAAATACTTGACCACAGAGTTATTAGATCATCTAAAAGAGAATGGGATCCTTTTGGAATGGACTCCTCCTAGGTCACTGTAGTTGAAAGGTGTAGCCAAACGGAGAAATCGGACATTGTTAGACAATGGTCTGTTCCATGATTAGTTGGACTGATCTCCCAATCTCTTTTAGGGGTTATGCTCTAGAGACGACCGCATTCATAGTGAATCGGGCTTCGACGAATGGTGTGGAAGGGACACCATTTTAAAAATGGTACGGGATGATGCCCGCTTTGTCCTTCCTAAAGATTTGTGGTTGCGAGGCTTATGTGAAACATTTGGTTTCGACTAAGCTCGAACCAAGATCTGAGATATGCACCTTCGTGTGGTATCCCAAAGCAACAAGGGGATACTATTTCTACAATCCCAGTGAGAACATGGTGTTCGTCGCTTGGGGTGAGGTCTTTATGGAAAAAAAGTTTTGTTTCCAAAGACGTCATTGGGAGGACTGTGCATCTCGAAGAAATTCAGGATGGTACAGATCTGTCTAAACCAATTGACAACCCAGTAGAAAGGAGCCAGAGATTGTCGTAGAGTGAGAACCAATTCCTGTTACAATTCCGGAAGGTCCAAGGCGATTTGAAAGGGTCAATCTTCCACCTCCAAGATATGGTATCCGGAGGTGACAATGAAGTCATGGTGGATCACGATGATCCAGCCACCTTTCAAGAAGTCGTGGATGGGCCCGACTCCGAGTTATGGCTGGGAGCCATGAGGGAGGAAATGCAATCCATGTCGGACAACCGAGTCTGGGAACCGGTTGATCCCATCAATGGTGTGAGGACCATCGGATGCAAATGGATCTTCAAGGTGAAGATGGACATGGACAACAACCCTCTGACCTACAAAGCTCAACTGGTGGCGAAAGGTTATAGGCAGATCCAATGGATTGACTATGAGGAAACCTTCTCCCTAGTGGCTATGGTCAAAATCGATCCAAATTCTTCTTGACATAACTGCGTATCATAATTACGAGATATGGCAAGTGGATGTCAAAACCGCTTTCCTAAATAGAAATTGACTGAGTACGTTTGTATGTCTCGGCCCAAAGGTTTTGATGATCCGAAGAATAAGGGAAAGAGTTATAAGTTGTTTAAATCCATTTATGGATTGAAACGAACTTCTCGGAGTTGGATCCTTCGTTTTCATGAAGCTATAATTGGATTTGGCTTAATCAAGAACGAGGATGAATCTTGCGTTTATAAGAAGGCTAGTGGGAGCAAGATTACCTTTCTGGTTCTCATTGAAAACGACATCCCAACCTTGGACGAGACTTAAGCTTGGTTGAGGAAGTGTTTTTCAATAAATGACTTAGGCGATGCTTCTTATATCTTAGGGATTAAGATATGTAGAGATCGCACCAAAAGGGTCTTGGATTTAAGTCAGGGAACCTATGTGAACAAGGCATTGAGTAGGTTCTTAATGCTCGATTCAAAGAAAGTACTCTTACCCACTAGTCATGGCATTCATCTCAGCAAGACTCGGTGTCCTAAGACAACTGATGAGCTGAAAAGGATGATGAGAATCCTATGAGCCTAGGGGCAGGATCGATCATCTATGCCATGACATGTATGAGACCGGACGTCTCGTAAGCCTTATGTTGTACCAGTAGACATCATTCTAACCTGGGGGAAAGATGATGCTGAACTAGTCGTCGAAGGATGAGTAGACGCTAGTTTTCCAAGACAAATCCAGATGACTTTAAAAGTCAGTCAGGATATGTGTTTACGCTGAATGGCAGAGCTTTAGCTGGGAGAGCGTAAAGCAAGATACCATTGCCGAATCTACGACAGAGGCCAAGTACATGGATGCTGCAGAGGCAGCTAAGGAGGCTATGTGGATTTGGAAATTCATGGCAGGGCTGGGTGTAATTAAAAACCCATCCAGCCCCGTGAATCCATCTTGCGACAACACAAGGGCCATTGCGCAAGCTAAAAGCCTAGATCGTATAACAAATCCAAACATGTACTGCGGCGTATCCACCTCATCAGATAAATACTGAACTGAGGTGAAGTGAAGATAACCTATATTGCAACAGATGATAACATAGCCAACCCTTTGACTAAGGCAGTGTCGCTGCCTGAACATGTTAGACATGTAAAGTCGATGGGGACATATTGGAGTTTAGATTGGAACTAGGGCAAGTGGGAGATTGTTAGTCTTAGTGCCCGTAGTTCAATCCTAAATGTCCAAATGTATATATCATCGTTAGCAATAAAATTAAAGCGGCTTTATATTACTTATGTGTTGGAGTAATATATCGATGTGTGCTCTGATCTATGCCCACCATGCGAATAGAACCATAGATCGAGATAGATCACACTTGATGGGTCCCTAGTCAACAAAGCTTCACTAGAACTGACTAGTATGAAAGATGGCTCTTTATGGCTTACGTTCTGTTAGTCATTGGAATGGGATTCCGGAGTCTGATCATAGATATCATGTGGGACATGATATTGGACGACCCGCCCTGAATATGTTCCATAGATTAAGTCATGAACATATTCAGTGTTGTAGCTTGTCATGTATCCTTAGACCAAGGAGTCTTTGTGATCGCTATGTAGTCAACAACTGAGTTTGACCTGAGCCTAACGTTGTCCGTAACAGGGCTTCCATAACGGCCAGGATTGGCTTGGGGACGGGCTACATGAGTGACACGAAAGACGGCTAAGGGATTTATCCCTCATACTAATGTATGGGAAAGATATCGGTTCTCGGACACTTGATCGAGAGTGACTGGAAGAATAGCATGGTCATGCACATGATACTGGGTATCATATCTTCAGTCATCTCACATATCAAGGAACGGTGATTGAGAATAATAAGGATGACGGCTCTATGCCTTATCTCAATCAGGATATCGGAGATAAAAGGATAATGACAGGGACGACGGAAAGGTTAGAATCGACAGGGTCGATTCGTTATGTAATGTCGGGCAATACTAAAGTCTCGTTAGTTGCCACTTAAATAGGATCAAGTAAAATGGGATTTTACGTTGATCTATTGACATGCATAAACCTAAGGGTCACACCGGAGGATGAAACTCATTGACACATTTATGGAGAATGGCCAAAAGGGAGTTGTCTCGGGACATGACCAAAACTGGGTTTTGGGTCATGTGCCCGTAAGTGAATAGGACTTTACGGATCGAGACAAGGCTTGGAGTCTTGGGATTGATCGCGTCGGATAATGTTGGACATTTCCGGTATGGAAGGCTTGGAGGCGATGAGCGAATCACGGGACCTCGTTGGAAATGGTCACGGGCCATGTTCCAAGAGGCCCATGAAAGGCCCATGCAACCAAGGCCCATGGAACTAATTAATCAAGTCTTGATTAATTAGTACTAAGTAAGCAAGACAAGGATTAAGGTGTTGGTGATTCACCACCTAACCCAATCTTGTCTTGCCATACTTTGTCCTATTTACACCTTACTTGACACCATACTTGTCCCATGCCTTTAGTTGGACAAGTATGGGTTTTGTTATGTTTAAGTCATCTTTTTCCAACATAACAAACACAAGACAAGAATAGGAAACACAACTTCTCTCTCCCTTCCCTTGCAATTTCGGGTTTGGCAAGCTCCCACCTCCATTTTTGTGTTCTTGAGTCCTCAAAGAGAAGAACTACGTGGCTTTGATTCCCATGTGGATACGTAGACGTCTTGGAGACTCAAGCCAATCATTCGTTACCCGGTGTTCTTGTTTTGGTAAGAACTAGTGCTGAATTTTTCTCTTGTGAATCCATTCTTTGTTAGTTGTTTCATGGTTTTAATCGTCTCTTGGTTTTCCTTGATTTTCCGCTGCGAGTTGGTTCATCTCCAACCCTACCTCGAGACCCAACACTTCTCACCATGCTCTAGAGCTCAGCCACCTCCAACAATGCGTCCTGGAGTTCATCCTCCTCCAACCGCGTCCCAAAGCTCATCTTCCTCCAACCGCATTCCCGAGCAACCACAGAAGACCCTCTCTGAGCGTGTGAAGCAGCCATGGAGATCTGAGTCGTCGTCGGCCAGGTCAGAGGTTGATTCATCGTAAGAGAGGGTCCACTACGCGAGGATGGCTCTACAACGTGCTCGATTCGTTCAGAGACGACCACGCCAAAGGATCTACAAGAGCTAGCCGGAGTGTACGGTTGCTTAAGCGGGTGGAGAAAGACTATGGCGACGTCGGATCCGATTGCGGTAGATCTGGCCATGCCCAGATCTAGAAGTCGTGGCTCCTCGGCGAGCTTGTGGGTTGAGAAGCTAGTCATTGCAGCGCTGGTAGAGCTTACTCATCCCTCACCGCCATCAACGACCAACACATAGTGAACTCGCGACGCTACGGAGCATCACCGAAGAACACACGGTGAACTCGCACCGCTGCAGAACATCGTCGGAGAAACGCGTTGCAGAGTCGTCCTCGCGCAATGGATGTTCAGCCATGTTTGCGTATAGATCTAGCGCAGCTCGACTTCAAGCGAGCTTCTCCTCGTCGGCAGCACAATCTCCCCTCCTTAGCATTCCAAATCCCGTCGGAGATGGTCATTGTAAGCGGTGCGTTGTGGGCGATACCTGATCTTACTCTATGGTGTGTAATTTGTTTGTGTGTTTTAAACTTAATGTTTAAAAATATGTGACTGTCTTGTTATCTATTTTATAACTTTGCTTATAAAAATATGTGATTTATTTTAGGTTTAGTTGTGATTTTCTGGTTTATTGTTCGATAGTTTCATATTTTTATTGTTTAATTTCAGGTTTCATGTCCAGAGAGGGTTTGAATTAGTTATGATTTTCGGTGGCTTGGGCTCAAAAAATTTACAAGAAGTGGAATTGAGATTGAGCACACTGAAAATTAAGTTCTATAATACTAATTTTTATGTAACTTTCAGGATAGTTTTTATACAATATTATTATAAATTTTTTTGTAATTTTTGTTGTATTTTTATGTCTCCTTTGTATGAAGTGTATGTAATGTTTAAGGTATATTTCTATAACTTTAAAATTTTCTAATACTGATTTTTCTGTAACTTCTAAGATAGTGTTTTTATATCATTGTTACAAGCTTTTGCAATTTTTAGGGTAAACATCATCTCACTACCTTTAAAATAGTTGTGTTTCGTCTCATTATCTTAGTCATAGTTTGTTTCACCTTGCTATCCTAACTATGATTTTAGTTTCAGTTTAGTACATACAGTTAGTTTTTGTCTATTTTCCATCCAAATATTTAAAAAGTCCATAATACCTCTTACTAACAATCTAATTTTCAAACTCATACCATTTATTTTCAAAAATTATTTTCATTTATTTATTTTATAAAAATAAATTTTATTTTAAAAAAACAATATTTTATTTTAAAAATCAGATTTTATTTTTAGAAAATCAGAATTTACTTATTAAAAATAAATTTTAATTATTCAAAATCAGTTTTAATTTTCAGATTTTAATTGTTGTTCCTTTATTCTTTTATCTATTTTTCATTCATATTAGTTCTTACATTTTTCTTTTTTAATTTCAAAATCATATACTGGGTAGTAATTGTTTATGTGAAGAGGAGAAGAGAAACAAACCCAGATCTAAATCTTTTTTTGTATCAAAATCCTTTTTTCATTTTGCTCCCCATAAAATAAAAAACAAACCCAGATCTAATGTTCATTTTCCTTTCGGAATTACTTTACATTTAATCAAAATTAAAATTAAAATAATTAAAATAAAAAAAAATCCGAGGCCCTTCATTTCCCCACCCAAATCCAGAGTCGGCGACCACCATACCCACCCAATAGATGAAAAAACCCTAGATTTTTCTTTTCTTTTTCTTCAAAACCTAGAAAAGCCCTAGATCTCCTCCCCCTTCCATGGTCGTTGAGCCTTCAACCCCGGAGAGGATCGACAGAACCCCCTATTCTCTCTGCTTCATCTTTATTGTGCCACCACTGCAACCACGTCGGCCACGAACCACACCACCACCGAGATCTGAACGTATAGAAAGGAAGGAAGAGGCTACATCTGAACGTTTTGGTGTCGTCGAGTCAGAACGGAGAGAGAGGAAGGAGGCGGGGAGGAGTGTTGGGTCTCGAGGTAGGGTTGGAGATGAACCAACTCGCAGCGGAAGCAAATAAAACCCGAGACCATGCAAGGAAAAACTACCAAAGATTAGATACACAAGACCAAAACGAAATAAATGAAGTGACTCAACTTTCTGCTCGTTTATTTGAATAACCCATCGTGACGTGCCCCCACTTCCACCGTGCAACCGGCGGTGGCTGCAATAATCCAGCGGGACGCTGTTGTTCGGATCTCACCTGCCGACGGGCGAGGCATCGCGATACTAACTCCGCGACCGCTCTCCGCATCCCGCTCAACTAGACATGCCACCTGATGTCGCGCTCCTCTTAGTGCTATTCACGTGCACTGTTAGACGTGAATGCTGCGACTCTCGTAGCTCGTCGCCTCCGCCGTCACGCGGTATGTACAAACCTCCACGATACTGTAACTCCCAATTAGTACAACGATCCCAGCCCTCGGCGTCCGTACCGCCGGCAACTAACTCCCGGATCCTGGTCGTCCACAAAACACCACCACAAACTGATTTAAGAACAGCCGGACTATACTGTTCATCAGGCCCAAGAACTTTGCAGGTGCGTTCGGTAGTTCAGAGTCATCACCCAGAACTCGTAATGTTCATAGCATGTCCGGAATGCAGTCCTTGCGACGTCCCCCTCTCGGACTCGCAACTGGTAGTATCCGGATCCCAGGTCGATCTTCGAGAAGTATGCCGACCCTCTCAACTGGTAGAGCAGGTCGTCGATTCTCGGCATCGGGTATCGGTCATTCACTGTAACCCGGTTCAGTTTCCGGTAGTCCATGCACATCCGAAGCTCTCCACTCTTCTTCTTCACGAAGAGTGCTGGCGCTCCCCATGGCGATGTGCTCGGACGAATAAACCCCTTCTCCCGAAGTTCCTCGAGCTGACTCTTCAGCTCGGTCAACTCGGCTGGCGCGAACCTGTAAGGCGCCATCGATATCGCTGCCATTCCCGGCATCAGGTCAATCCCGAACTCCACCTCACGAACTGGTGGCAACCCGCTCAATTCCTTAGGGAAGACCTCGGGGAACTTGCACGCCACTCGCGATAATTCTCGGCTCTGTACGACCGATACTTCCTTTACTGCAGACAAGCCGACAGGAGAAACTCCGCTCCTACTGCCCAGAATACACGAACCTTTCGTGTTGCCTGTTGACACCGTCACTCGTCGTCTATAACAGTCGATAATGACTTGGTACTTCGCTCGCCAATCCATTCCCAGGATCACGTCAAGGCGGTCATTTCGTGGGTATCCTTCCCACGGATACACGCACAAGCTCAGTCGCTGCTAAAACTCACGGACCCTCGCGGTCTCTCTAAGACCTCGCTCCAATACCGTCGTCGTGCCTACCAACTCCGGACATACCCGAATCCTCGGGGTGAGGACTCGATCCAGCATCGGGGCTCTCGAGCCCTCTCTCGAACCTCCTGTATCGGTTTGCTTCTCTAACTCCGCAGGCACGACAGAACCTAGTCAACACCACCCCACCACCAACCGGCGTGTCCCGACGTAGGGGTGGACTCAACGGCTCTAAACTCAGCCCCAACCTCTCAGCACAACTCGACGAACAAACGAGTGTGATAACCCGGCATCCAATGAAACCGACGCCCAAAACGGAACCCGAACACCCACTCCATTAGTCACCCTGGTAAGGTCTAGTGTAACCCTCACACGGTCCTCTAGGCGTTTACTTGTAACTTTCCGCAACCAAACCAGTGTTCGCTACTCGTCCCTTGCGGGAAAAGTAGTAAAGGGGATGAGCGTTATGCTCACCTCCACGGACACCCGTTCGATTATGGCATACTAGTAAAGCACTAAAGACTTATCGATCTAACCAGGGCAAACCACTACCTCAGAACCTGAAGCCAGACGTCACACTGCTCACGCTAACAACACCTCAAGTACTCGCTCATGTAAGATAAACCTCGACACGGGAAACACTTCCTCGATTCAGCAATCACTAAGGTTCACAACCTCAATCACCCAAATACCCGATCACGTAGGGAAACCTCAGGACGGGAGAACACGCTCTCAGCTGAGCACACACCATTTCTCACACTATTAGTACTTCAGTTATAATAATACGTAAGCGAAAAACTCAATAACAACCCAACCGTACACCAGGCCTACGGCCTCTACAACCCACAACCGCGAACACAAACCCGTAAAACCAACGCTCAACCACACGAACACGACCGAGTCACACAACCACAAACCTACGCGCACAACGAAACTACCTTTTTTTTTCATTTTTTTTTTTTGAAAACCGGCTGGACCGGTCCGGCAGGTGGACCGGACCATATGGCAATCCGGGCCGGCAGGCCGTCCGTGCCGGTCTGGTTGCCGAGCCGGAACACCACCCGTGCCGGGCTTGCTGCCAGGCCGGCACGCCAGCCGGTCCGTGCTGGCTGCCGGATCGGACCAGCGAGCCCGTCCTGGTCTCGTACCAGGTCGGCCCGTGGTCCGTCCCGTAATTGCGACAGCTTCGCCCCTATCACCCCGTCACGTCGATCCTAGGACACTCGCATCCTACCCTTCTCCTAGCGACTCACACGCTTGTGCAACGCAGACACTCGACCACTAATCATAAAACCCAAGTACCAAAACAACGACCGAACACGAGTCACAAAACCCGACTAAACCACGAACAAGCCAAACCGGCCAAACACCCATAACAACAACAACGACGACACCCGCCCACCGGGCCAACAAAAGTCAAATAGCGCCCACCGGGCCAACCAAAACTGCACAACACGCCCACCGGGCCAACCAACAACAATCACAATACGCCCACAGGGCCAATCGAAGTCAAACACAAACGCCCACGGCGTCACACAAAATCAAGACACGCCCACCGGGCCTACCAACACCGAACCACGCCCACCGGGCCAATCAAAGTCAAACACAAACGCCCACGACGTCAAACAACATCAAAACAATCAAAATTTGTAAAGCTTTCTCCACTTCATTTTTAAAACCTCAAACTTGACATCACGCAGTCACAACCCGGTCCAGGCGTCCCCGAACTACGTTGTACCGACTTGATATCAGCATTGTCACGTTCGACTACAGGAGCGCTCCTGAGTCGACCCGCGACAGCTTAAAAACGTTTCACGCACCAACAACAATCAGCAAGCCAGCAAGAAAACACCGCACGTACACACAAACACAAGCAGGACTCACAACACCACGGGTCTACACACGGTTCCCGACCTGCGTACCCAACGTACGACGGGACTCTACCGACTCGACTCTCCCCACCTAATTGACGTACAGTCCGAGGTGTGAAACCTCGAGCTCTGATACCAAGCTGTCACGCCCCAATTTCAGTAAACCGAACTAGGGACGCGAACGTTTTAAAAACATAAAAGCACTTGAAACCTGTTTTCATTAAACACTTTAAAATACCAATTTAGTTCATCAAAATAATAATTACAGTTTAAAACACGTCCCAACAAGTGGATAAAAGTACTAGGTATCCGTCACTAGACTCAAAAGACAAACCCGGACTCCGCTCCTAGCTCCACAAGCTTCGAGAGCTCACCTAGTCCGTCCCACGAACAGTACCTGTAGGAAAAGCAGCTAGGGGTGAGCGTTCGCTCACCACCACGGATAACAGACTGACTACGGCATAATTAGTAGATAAAGCCAGTAACACTAAAACCAAACCCAACACCGGGACTACAGTCCCCAACTCAAGTACCCAACTGACCCACAACCCGTTACTTTCCTCAACAGACCCAACACTCGATAACACCACGTAGACCCGACACAACTATCGACGACCTCCTCCAAGGACACGACAGAAAGACTACACAACGCCAAACAAGATCACAAAGGATCGCACACCAGCTGCTCAGTAACCAATCTCAATCAGGTCAGGGATCGACCTATCGCAATTCCTCGACACGAAGTCGGATCAGGCTGTCGACCTTTAGAACTCGCAATTCATCGACACTAAGTCGGATCAGGCTGTCGACCTTTAGAACTCGCAATTCATCGACACTAAGTCGGATCAGGCTGTCGACCTTTAGAACTCGCAATTCATCGACACTAAGTCGGATCAGGCTGTCGACCTTTAGAACTCGCAATTCATCGACACTAAGTCGGATCAGGCTGTCGACCTTTAGAACTCGCAATTCATCGACACTAAGTCGGATCAGGCTGTCGACCTTTAGAACTCGCAATTCATCGACACTAAGTCGGATCAGGCTGTCGACCTTTAGAACTCACAACTTCAGGTAACCACAATCACAATCACAGGCAAGTTCAATCACACAGTCACTCAAGGCCACTCAAAACACCTCAACAATCAAGACTCGGGTTCAACAACCCCACGGGCACTCACTGCCACTCAAGACACACCAACGGTCAAGACTCGGGTTCAACAACCCCACGACACTCACTGCCACTCAAGACACACCAACAGTCAAGACTCGGGTTCAACAACCCCACGGCACTCACTGCCACTCAAGACACACCAACGGTCAAGACTCGGGTTCAACAACCCCACGACACTCACTGCCACTCAAGACACACCAACGGTCAAGACTCGGGTTCAACAACCCCACGGCACTCACGGCCACCCCAAAACATCAATAGTAAGACACGGGCACTCATGGCCACCCAAGATACCAATTTAAATACACGGGCTCTCAAGGCCACCCAAACTCAACAATAAATAACACGGGCTCTCCAGGCCACCCAAACTCAACAATAAATAACACGGGCTCTCAAGGCCACCCAACTCAACAATAAATAACACGGGCTCTCAAGGCCACCCAAACTCAACAATAAATAACACGCTTGCAACTTACCGAGACTCTAACTCGTAAGCCAGCTAAACACCAACAGTAAAGTACGGGCTCTCATGGCCACCCAAACACGAATAATAACACGGGCTCTCAAGGCCACCCAAGACTCAACAATAATAATACACGGGCTCTCAAGGCCACCCAAGACGCCAAAATAAACAATCAACCTCCGGCTTAACCCAAGCCTCCAACAGTCCTAATATCAACAGTTTCACAATCAACCTCCGGGCATGGTCATATGCCTCCAGTACTCCTAATATCGATAAGTTCACAAACAACCTCCGGGCATGGTCATATGCCTCCAGTAAATCAATTACGCTAAGTTCTCTGCTCCTACGACACTACTAAGTGTCACATGCCTTTCCAATAATTACTAAGTTCCCGTAACATGTTTTTCTAATAAACGCTACAATCCCGTATCATGCTTTTCTAATAATTAAATAACCTACTCAACCCACGACACCCCGGTGTCACATGCAATTCTACTGTTAACTTTCCCCAGTCAGGGCCGAGATCCGGCTACTTTTCCCTACCTCGTGCGTGTTCTCCAAGAGTGCCCAAATAAGCCCAGGCATGATCTCAGTCACTCGCCTAGCTTCCCTTTGCCTCGATCCGCAGCACGACCTAAAAGAACATAATTTCAAGGCACCTTTAAACTCGCAGGAATAAACTGAAATTCGATAAACTTAACGCCCAAACGTAACCCCGACAATGTCGATCACTCCCAAACTTCCCGATTACTCGACATTGTCGATAAAGGACCCGTAAAGGCCCGATTCGCCCGACATGGCGAATCTGCCCGGGTTTTGGAAATGCCCTTCCGGGGCTCCAAAAATTCCCGTTTTCGTTTCTACGGTCTTAGAATAATTCAAGGAACCCAATGTACTTGCCCGAATCGAATTCCGACTTCCGAGTCATTTAATTGACGTTTAAAGTTTCTAAACCCGAAATTCCAACTTTCACAATTTAATTCCAAATTCCGATCCGGGTGTGGATTAACTACTTGGGGATCGTCCTAAACCACCCGAACACGAAAACCCGATACTCGGGCACGTGGGCCCCACCCGGCCACAATTAGGAAAATTTCCTTTTCGCCCCAAAACGTTCCTAACGAACCCCTAACCTCAACCATTCACCTTTAAACCAATCTTAAACAAAACCCAACCTTAATCAAACCGTTTAAACTCAAACCATAAAATTCAAACGTTCCAAAATGAAAATCGGTTAGGTTCTTACCGTAGAGGAAGACGATGTGAGCTCGAATCTACTATCGTTGAGACAAACCCATGGCTCGATGCTCGTGAATAGTGACCACAAACCCCAACTCCTTCTCTTTTCTCTCTTCTTCTCCTTCTCCTTCTCTCTCTAAAAACTAACTCTCTTTTTCCATTTTCTTTTCCCTTTTTACATTGTATGGACGTGTACTCATTCTTCCCTTTTGTTTTATTTATAAAAAAAACATCAAACTAATACTTAATTACAAACTAACACCTAAAGTAGTCTTCCTTGTCTTGTCCCATACCTAACACCACCACTTGCTTGACAAGTGGCAAGTTGGGTCCCACACCTTTTTGGGAAAATATTCGGACGTTTCGGGCCCCGAACGGGCACTTTTTCCAAAAAATTATGAAACTTCGCGGGCTACAAGGAAACGGCTCAACTAAGATCGCTGCGACGACGGCTAAGCTTTTTGGATCCAAAACGGTCCTCGAATGGACCAAAACGTCGCTCGGTTGACTTTTCCAGCGAAAAGTCAACATTTCCCAAATTGATCAGAAAGTTGCCCTGAGTCCCCTGGAACTCATTTTGGTCGATAACGGGGTCAACTTAAGTCTGGTATGACCCTCGGGGTCCAATTGCGGTTCAATTCAGTGTCTGCTCACAAAATTTAAATTTTCCTGTTTTTCGCAGATTTGACTGGCGTTGACCGGGAGTGGTTATTACAATGGGCCTCTTGGAACATGGCCCGTGGCCCATTTGCAACGAGGTCCCGTGATTCGCTCATCGCCTCCAAGCCTTCCATACCGGAAATGTCCAACATTATCCGACACGATCAATCCCAAGACTCTAAGCCTTGTCTTGATTCGTAAAGTCCTATTCATTTACGAGCACATGACCCGAAACCCAGTTTTGGTCATGTCCCAAGACAACTCCCTTTTGGCCATTCTCCATAAATGTGTAAATGAGTTTCGTCCTCCGGTGTGACCCTTAGGTTTATGCATGTCAATAGATCAACATAAAATCCCATTTTACTTGATCATATTTAAGTGGCAACTAACGAGACTTTAGTATTGCCTGACACTGCATAACGAATCGACCCTATCGATTCTAACCTTTCCGTCATCCCTGTCATTATCCTTTTATCTCCGATATCCTGATTGAGATAAGGCATAGAGCCGTCATCCTTATTATTCTCAATCACTGTTCCTTGATATGTGAGATGACTGAAGATATGATACCCAGTATCATGTGCATGGCCATGCTATTCTTTCAGTCACTCTCAATCAAGCGGTCGAGAACCGATATCTTTCCCATACCTTAGTATAAGGAATAAATCCCTTAGCCGTCTTTCGTGTCACTCATGTAGCCCGTCCCCAAGCCAATCATGGCCGTTATGGAAACCCTGTTACAGACAACGTTAGGCTCAGGTCAAACTCAGTTGTTGACTACATAGCGATCACAAAGACTCCTTGGTCTAAGGATACATGATAAGCTACGACACTGAATATGTTCATGACTTAATCTATGGCACATATTCAGGGCGGGTCGTCCAATATCATGTCCCACATGATATCTATGATCAGACTCCTGAATCTCATTCCAATGACTAACAGAACGTAAGTCATAAAGAGCCATCTTTCATACTAGTCGGTTCTAGTGAAGCTTTGTTGACTAGGGACCCATCAAGTGTGACCTATCTCGATCTATGGTTCTATTCGCATGGTAGGCATAGATCAGAGCACACATCGATATATTACTCCAACACATAAGTAATATAAATCCGCTTTAATTTTATTGCTAACGATGATACATTTGGACATTTAGGATTGAACTACGGGCACTAAGACTAACAAGGAGTTCTGCTCAGTTTTGAGCTTGGTGTTGATGGAGGCGAGCGAGCTCCGATAAAATGAGGGGTGGGGTGTGAGGGGTGAAATGAGGGGTGAGCTTGGTGTTTATTGTTGACAAACTCATTTGGGGCAGTATTTGAAGAAGATAAGTAAAAGAAAAAGAAAAAAAACAAAGGGGATTAGAGTTTAAAAGAGATAAGGGGTATATTGGGTATTTTCAAAAAAAATTAGGGTTACGTGTCAGGCACATGAACTTTTCCATCCAAAAATAGACAGAAAATTAACGGTAGGTACTAAACTGAAACTAAAATCATAATTAGAGTAGTAAAGTTTATCAAACTATGGTAAGGGTAGTGAAATGAAACTCAAGTATTTTTATGGTAGTGAGGTAAAGTTTTCCCTAATTTTTATTGTATTTTTATGTAACCTTTGTATAAAGTTTTTGTAATGCTTAAGGTATGTTTCTGTAATTGTTAATGTTAGGTATGATTTTGTAATTATTAGGGTATGTTTTTTAATAACTTATTGTGTATATTTGACACTCAGAATATGTGTTGCTTAGGGTATATTTTTGTATCTGCTAGGATATGTTTGTATAATTGTTAGGATATATTCGATAACTGTTAAGATATTTTTGTAACTTATTGTGTTTATTTCTGACACTTGAAGTGTGAATAATAATCGGCAGTACTTGATAAAATAACTTGTGTTATATCTTATATTCAAACATGTAATGTTACATTTAATGTAAAATTCTGAAATATTATTGATGAGTTTGATATTCTTGATGCTTCAATATAATGAGAGCACCCCTTTATATAGGGTTTAACTCTATGCGAAATAGGAAATACTAATAGAAAACAACATAGGAAACCTAACTTAACTAGAATGGGAAATACTTGTAAACTGGAAATAAACTAAACTTTAACTCTCCCCCTCACGTGCAGATCGGATAACGAGTCTTGCACGTGGACGAAGAATAAATTTCAAATTTCTTCATGTTGTTGCTTCACCACTATGATGTTGTTGCCGAAGACTAAGATTTTTTTTTCAACACTCCCCCTCACGTGTAGGTATGATCTTCTACACGTGGGCCATAGCAGGTCTGGACATCTGCATATGTACCAGAGACCACATGTTGGAGGTGACAAACGGAACGATACCCAATAACGGCTTTTTGAAGCCTAAGATGATCTGGAGCTATTGGCTCATACCCTAATTTTACGGACACTCGATTTAGCTTCGAGCAATTACACCATGTGGTGGCAAAACATCTTCATGCAAGTCGCATAACGACAATGCGAAACAACTTTAAGCAACTACGTCACATGACGGTGCAAAAAATTTCAAGCAACTACGCCTCATAAGGATGGTGCGAAAGAACTTCAAGCAACTACGTCGACGGTGTGAAACAACTTCAACTAACTACGCCGATGGTGTGAAACGAATTCAAGTAAGCACGACGATGGTGCAAACCATACTGATTTTACGGACGTGTGAGTGTGTGATTTTTAGTTTCAGGAAAATCACGAAAACCCTAAAAAGTAGAATAACTGAGATGGAAGAAAATTGCCCGGACCAAATTTCCAATGAACAGTGCCGTCGGTGAACAGTATCTTCGTGAACAGTGATGGGGTGAACAGTGTTGTTGATGAACAGTACTCGTGGATGAATAGTATAAATGTCTTTCTCACCCGCTAAATTATATATTAACGAGTGGGCAAAGCCAAAACCCACGAAAATCTAACCTAGGATCGAAGAGGCTCTGATACCATGTAAAATTCTGAAAATACTATTGATTATAGTGATATTCTTGGTGTTTCAATACAATGAGAGCACCCCTTTATATAGGGTTTAACTCTATGTGAAATAGGAAATACTAATACTAAACAACATAGGAAACCTAACTTAACTAGAATAGGAAATACTTGTAAACTGGAAATAAACTAAACTCTAACATGTAAAACTTCTGAAATATAATTGATTATATTTGATATTCTTGATGTTTCAATACAAGGAGAGCACCCCTTTATATAGGGTTTAACTCTATGCGAAATAGGAAATACTAATACTAAACAACATAGGAAACCTAACTTAACTAGAATAAGAAATACTTGTAAACTGGAAATAAACTAAACTCTAATACTCCCCCTCACGTGCAAATCGGATAACGAGTCTTGCACGTGGACGAAGAATAAATTTCTAATTTCTTCATGTTGTTGCTTCACCACTATGGTGTTGTTGCCGAAGAATAAGTTTTTTTTTTCAACACTCCCCCTCACGTGTAGCTATGATCATCTACACGTGGGCCATAACAGGTCTGGACATCTGCATATGGACTAGAGACCACAGGGTGGAGGTGACAAACGGGACGATACCCAATAACGGCTTTTTAAAGCCTAAGACGATCTAGAGTCATTGGCTCATACCCTGATTTTACGGACGCACGATTCAGCTTCGAGCAATTCCACCACGTGGGAGAAAAACATCTTCACGCAAGTCGCATAACGACAATGCGAAACAAATTCAAGCAACTATGTCACATGACGCTGCAAAAAATTTCAAGTAACGACTTCCCATAACGACGATGCGAAACAACTTCGAGCAACTATGTCACATAACGACGGTGCGAAACTTTGAGCAACTACGTCGTACAACGACGGTGCGAAACATCTTCAAGTAAGCACGACAATGGTACAAACCATGCTGATTTTACATATGCGCGAAATGTGTGATTTTTAGTTTCAAGAATATCACCAAAGCCTTATAATTAAACCTGAAAGAAGAGAATCAGGGGAACAAAAAACAGCACCCGACATGAACAGTACCCCCGTGAACAGTACTACATGAACAGTAACCCGTGAACAGTACCGCATGAACAGTAGATAGTTAACAGTGTTGTCGATGAACAGTACTCGTGGATGAACAATAGAAATCTCGAACAATAATGCCTTGCCCACCCGCTAAATTATATATTAACGAGTGGGCAAATCCATAACCCACGAAAATCTAACCTAGGATCGAAGAGGCTCTGATACCATGTAAAATTCTGAAAATACTACTGATTATAGTGATATTCTTGGTGTTTCAATACAATGAGAGCACCCCTTTATATAGGGTTTAACTCTATGCGAAGTAGGAAATACTAATACTAAACAACATAGGAAACCTAACTTAACTAGAATAGGAAATACTTGTAAACTAGAAATAAACTAAACTCTAACATGTAAAACTTCTAAAATATAATTGATTATACTTGATATTCTTGATGTTTCAATACAATGAGAGCACCCCTTTATATAGGGTTTAACTCTATGCGAAATAGGAAATACTAATACTAAACAACATAGGAAACCTAACTTAACTAGAATAGGAAATACTTGTAAACTGGAAATAAACTAAACTCTAACACTCCCCTCACGTGCAAATCGGATAACGAGTCTTGCACGTGAACGAAGAATAAATTTCAAATTTCTTCATGTTGTTGATTCACCACTATGGTGTTGTTGCCGAAGAATAAGTTATTTTCAACACTCCCCCTCACGTGTAGGTATGATCATCTACACGTGGGTCATAGCAGGTCTGGACATCTGCATATGTACCGGAGACCACAGGGTGGCAGTGACAAAAGGGACGATACCCAATAACGGCTTTTTAAAGGCTAAGACGATATGAAGTCATTGGCTCATACCCTGATTTTACGAACGCACGATTTAGCTTCGAGCAATTCCACCACGTGGGAGCAAAACATCTTCACGCAAGTCGCATAACGACAATGCGAAACAACTTCAAGCAATTATGTCATATGACGCTGCAAAAAATTTCAAGCAACGACTTCCCATAATGACGATGCGATACAACTTCGAACAACTACGTCGCATAACGACGGTGCGAGCAACTACGTCGTACAACGACGGTGCGAAACATCTTCAAGTAACCACGACGATGGTGCAAACCATGCTGATTTTACGGATGCGCAAAATGTGTGATTTTTAGTTTCAGGAAAATCACCAAAGCCTTAAAATTAAACCTGAAAGAAGAGAATCAGGGGAAAAAAAACGGCACCCGACATGAACAGTACTACATGAACAGTAATCCGTGAACAATAGATGGTGAACAGTGTTGCCGATGAACAGTACTCGCGTATGAACAGTAAAATCCCGAACAATAATGCCTTGCCCACCCGCTAAATTATATATTAACGAGTGGGCAAAGCCATAACCCACGAAAATCTAACCTAGGATCAACCAGGCTCTGATACCATGTAAAATTATGAAATATTATTGATGAATTCGATATTCTTGATGTTTCAATACAATGAGAGCACCCCTTTATATAGGGTTTAACTCTATGCAAAATAAGAAATACTAATACTAAACAACATAGGAAACCTAACTTAACTAGAATAGGAAATACTTGTAAACTGGAAATAAACTAAACTCTAACAATATTATGTAATATGCACAAAGTTTGATAGACGATCGAAAATTTAAATTTAAATACGAAATATTTATGTTTAAAAAAATATATTTTTTTAAATAAAGTATTAAAAATCAGATCTAAGCAATAAAAAAATAATTTTGTAGTTATTTTTCTAAGGGAGGTGGAGTTACGAAACTAACCTTTTGTTCATTTTTCTATTTTGTTTCTAGATAATTGAGGCTGAAAATCTATAATCATTAGATTGAAAAATTCAATGGTTTAGATTTTGATAACAAGTAACAAGTTAAGTTATGGTAACGCTTGAAAGTGCCCCTATATATGTATTTGTATCAAATGAGAATGCACCTATATTGTGTAAACTATGAACTCACATAACATGTAATGTACCGACACTTTTTTGTTATGTAAGGTACCAACACTTTGCATGTTGGTACCACATCTTTGCATGTGCGAAAAAGGATACGTGTCAGTATCTTGTGTGCATAGGTACCAACACTTTACATGCACGAAAAAGGACATGTGTTAACATCTTACTAGTATCTTACATACACAAGTGCTAGTATCTTACATACACAAGTGCTAGTACCAATATGCAAAGTTGTGGTATCCTACATACAAAAAAAGTGATGGCACCTTATAAGCAATAGTACTAGTACCTTACATACACTAGTGCTAGTAACTTACATATACGGGTGCTGATACCTTGTGTGCTGCGAGCGTGGTCAACACGCGTTACAGTACGGTCAAAAGCGTAAAAAAGTTCACATTATTTAAAAAAAAAATCATCGTGCAAAAAAAGTCACGTGTACGCATCTGGTGCGCTATAATGACGTTAGCACGCGCATCCTACGACTTTTGTGCATTCTCAGTACAAACCTTATTTCGGGTCAGAACGTAGAACTAATCTGGGCCATTGATCACTCAGATCGAATGACCACCGAAATTCAGGGGGGGGGGGTGATTGATTACGAAATCAATTACAAGATATGCATTAATTAAAAAGATATTAAAAGATTGGTCGGAAAAGGAGTCGTTTACAGCCAAAGGAAAATTTGTTCCGAAACAGAGCATCGGAAGTCACGGAGTTGCTGCGTTGCAGAGCTCTATCAATGGAGTTGATGTGTTGCAGAGCTCTGTCAGTGGAGTTTCACGACATGTGGAGACGACTCAGAAGGTTGGGGTTTCACTGACGTCGATCGTCGGAAGTGTTGCTCCGAAACAGAGCATCGGAGACAGTGGTGGTGTTGCGTTGCAGAGCTTTGTGAGTGAGAAGGTTGGGGTGCTGCTGAAGCCGGTTGTCGAAGCTCTGTTGCCGGAGCTTTTTCAGGCGGTAATCAATCATCTTGGCCGATCTCTCCTTGATTCCTATCTCTTTTCGAATTTCAGTTTCGATTCAGTTGCGTCTGTTTCGCAAAGTTTGACTGAGGTTTCGGGTGAATATCGATCTTGTAGGGATTTTGCGAGATATGGTTTGGTATTTGACGGGAAAAAAGGGTGTGGTCAAATTGGGTTTAAAATTCCGGTTGGGCCTCCTCTACAGGCCCAATTTTTGGGCTGTACACAGATAGTTTCTAAAGCTTCTAAAGCCCTTGTTGATTCGGATGTTGATATGGCGGAGGTTTTGGGGTTTGAGCAGCAGGGCTTTGATGAGGCCCAAGGTGTATTGGGTTGTTCTCATAAAGTGGTGGATCAATCGGATGTTGAAAGTCCGGTTTCGGTGGATCGGGCAAATCAGGTGGGTTTGGAGACGAAGGAGACAAGTCCATGGAAGGACGTTTTGCTTAAACCTTCACCGCGTCAGAGTCGACCCTCCACGTACACGGTTGTTACTAGATCGAGAAATCGCTCGTTGACACGGCAACGTGCCATCAAATCTGCACCTCCTATTTCTAGTTTGTGGAAAGCGGCGGCTTCCAAGAAACCAGCGGCGTAGGTTGCGTTGTTCCTGTTCTTCTTTAGTTTATTTCCGTGTATTTTGTTTCGGCTTTTCTGTTTTTTGGGGTAAGGTTAGGCCTTACAGCTTCCCTTAGTGGAGCTCCTATGTAAGCGTGTCAATGGTCTTTTGACCTTTGCTCTCATTTCTCCTTGAAATGAGTCTCTTCCTAATAAAAAACTGAGCTTATCAAAAAAAAGATATTAAAAGATATGCATTAAATCTGGGCCATTAATTCTACGATCCAAGGGCCCAAATTGATAGTTCTACGTTCTGACGAAAGATACAAATTTGTACCTGATTGTTATCCTATATATATATATATATTACTAATGATTTATACGTTTCCTCCGAACATTACCAAAGTATAACTTTTCTCATCTCATCCTCCAAATCGTATATGTATTTTGTTTAAGAGAATAGATTGAGAATGGTGTGATTTCAAGAATATGTATTTTGTTCTAGGTAAAAATGAGATGAGGAATCCTCTTTCCCCCACGGGTAAGAACAAGACCAGAAATCCTTATCCCTTGCGGGACAAGAATGAGACGGAGTCAACATAGGATCAGGGGATGATTTAGGGGGGTTCAGGGTATGCCACAACATACCTTTCTCCGAAAAATTATATATATAATTGTAGAGCTTTCAAATATCTTCGATTTGATACTTTACGGGCCTAAATCGGATTTCGTATAAAGAAGTTATGGTCATTTGAAGATCTGTTGCATATATAACCTAACTATACTTGAAAATGCTTTTTTACACTCCAAATGTCTGTTACACTTTCAAACAACCTTATTCGATGTTTTATAGGTTTAATTTGACAAAGTTAGATGAACGACATAACAGTACAATAGTATGCATTTATAACTACTTATAGTTATTAACAATAAAATAGTTTTGACTCATTTAAAAAAATCATGTCTCATAATATATTATTTATGTTTTCATATACGTCGTATGACTGACTATATGTTTTTCCCAGAGCGCTCTGCCCATGGCAGACCAAACAATGTAAGGTTGACTGTTCAACTTGCACGATGTGTATGAGTTCATGTACCGAATTTTCTAGCTTAAATTCCTTCATGAAAATTGTAGATATCTTAATTCTATTCGATTTGATAACTTACGGACCAAAGTCAAAGATCGTATGAGAAATTTATGTCATTTGGAAAATCGATCAAAGTCTAACACTTTTTAACCGATTTTGATTTTTTTTTTCCATTTAATCATTATCGATGACATACCCTAAAAAAAATTTATGGATCCGCCTCTTCATAGGGTTGGACGAAAAATGGGACGGAGATAGGACACGAATACCCCGCCTCAAACCCGCACATTTCCATCCCTCATTTAGAGCATGCACATCCGTCAACGTGTTTATCAACACACCAAAAATGTACCACCGCGATACAGATGCTTACGTATGGGTGCTCGGCCGATTCGTTGGACGAATCCCTACGAATTGGGGTAAGTACAATACTCGAATTTTTGCGCAGATTTTACAAGGCCGTCATTGAGGTATTCGGGACTGAGTATGAGCGTACACCCACAACGGAGGGCTTGAACCGATTACTCGTAGAAGGGTACAACCGAGGGTTCCCCGACATGGTTGGGAGTTTTGACTACATGCATTGGGAGTGTAAGAACTGTCCAACCGCATCGCAAGGGGCCAATGGCCGGGGAGACCACCACGGGGATCCAACCATTATGCTGGAAGTGGTAGTGTCCCGTGATTTATGGATTTGACATGCTTTTTTTGGGATGGGTACAATGACATCAACGTCCTCAACCAAAGCCATTATTTCACGACACTTTTCATGGTTGTGAGCTTGTCGTGGAGTACGAGATCAATGGCCATTGGTACGATCAACCTTACTATTTGGTGGATGGCATTTACCCAACATGGTGTCGGTTCGTGAAGTCTATTCTCCATTCCTATACTCGCAAACATAAGTTTTTTTCTAAGGTCCAAGAAGATGCTCGTAAAGATATTGAACAGGCTTTCAAAGTCCTCCAAGCACGGTGACACATCATTTCCCGTCCCGCTCGTGTTTGGAGCAAGTACACTTTTGCTGATATAATGCACACTTGTATCATCCTATACAACATGATTGTAGAGGATGAACGCGACCGATACGAAGTAGGAGATGACGAGTTGTTGTTTGAGCCCGCTCCAGAAATGCCAAATTGGACACCACCGGGACGTTGGCACCACGTAGGTCACTTGCAATACCAACAACGCTTGGATGCTCGACTCAGTGTCACAAATGCTCATACCCACCATCAACTACAAGAGGACCTTATTAAGCACATATGAGGTCGATTTGGAGTACATTATCATTCCGACGACGAGTAAAGAAATCTTTATATATGCAACACTTTTGTACTTGGTGGTCTTTGTTCGAAGATGAATAATCTTTATGTCATTAATATTTAATTTTATCAAATTTATTTAAATTTATTTTATTATTCATTTTTTATCAAATTTATTTCAATTTTATATAATATTTATTACTTCATTAAAAAATTTAATAAAATCAGTAAAATACCAATTCAGCATCCACTTACAATACGGTTCTCAATCTGGTTTGTACCACTGTGGACCATAGTTTATTTAAAGGCTTGCAAACTACTATTTTACACAATCAACATACGATTTGATAGTGTTGTGTCTTCTCTCTCTCGAATTGAGAACCTACCATAGCCCTAGCCTGCTTCACCGCTATGGAGCTCCCGTCTGCTGCTGCTGCGCCGCCTGGGCCGGTCGGATTCGTCGTCCCTGTGTTCGCCTATCCAATTGACCTCGCAGAACACGCCTGGTGCGGGGTTTAACTATGGGTGGGAGTGGTTGGCTTTTCCACAGCCCTCAGCGCCTCTTCCCTTCCCCGCTCCTCTTGTGGTACCGACGACTCCTAATCTGATCGCCATGCCTCCTCGCCCTTTCCTGCCGGACTCGTCTGGAATCCCCCTTTGTATGGTCTGCAAGTCCTACCACCACCACCCTCTTCTTCTCTGCCACATGCCTTGCCCTGGCCTCCTCGGCCGATGGACTCCGTGACCTGGGTTTCGGATCCGTTGAGATCGTCAGGGTTCTCTATTCAGCGAGGATCGTCCCCCAATCCCCCTGGTGCTACTCTTTATCGGCAACACTGGGAGCGTCGGAGGTTGGTGCGACGAATCTTGGTGACTTCGGCTCCAAGCTACAGATCCTCTCCTCGGTGGCTGAACCCTAGCCCGCCTCTTAGGGCCCACCACCACCAAGACCTCACTCTGGTGCCAAGGGTGCCTGCCGCCCGATCTAGGGTTATGCCTCAGCCAGTGCCACTGCGACATTAGTCTCATCACCTTCTGCATGGGATGGGTGTCGCAAGTGTCGGGGTTCGGCCCTCGCTAGAAACCCCGGGGTGGGTAGAACTATGGAGGTGACGGTGTGCCTGGCATACACTATGACCACGGCGGTCATGACTCACCGTCATTATTTGATTCGCGACCGATATGGGGAGCGGATGACCATGGTGGAGACCTATTCCATGGTTGTTCGTCGAGATTGGACTTGGCAGCGGACAAGGGTGTGGGTTCCCCCTGATGGTGTTTCTCCCGACCCTATCCTTAAGAGAGGTGGCTCTCTGGTCTTGGTGGTGCGGCCGCAATCCTAGGGGGCATATGGTGGAGAAGAAGTTGCCCTAGACGGGGAACTGGAGGGTGTTGCCCCGGTCCCGCTGACAATGGACCCGATACCTATTGTTGGATCGCCTCGGGGGAGGGGACCTGGTGTAACAATGAACCCGGTACCTAACTAGGATCCTCGTGCTATGTCGACAAAGCCAGGCCTCCCTAGGTGGTCCAGCCTCCACACCCCGTCTGTTGTACACACGAAGATCCGGTAGAGGGCTTGTGGGAACCAACTCTCTGCTAAGTCCACTACTGATCCCCCGCCATTGGAGAGTGGTGGGATGGGCGGCGGAGGACCTGTTGAAGTTCAAGCGACCCGGGCTGGAGGAAGAGCAGCTGATGGAAGGTGGAGGAATGAGACGTCTGCATCTGATTGGGGCGACAAGTCACATGCGGGGAAGAAGCCCTGTCGAGAGGGATGATGCCATGCCTAAGCATCGGGGACTGGCCTTGGGAGGGGTCCCTAGACGATGTTTTGCCTCCTACCATCACCATTACCGTCGAGGTCTCTGATCTCCGCTACCCCGTTCCCCCCACCCATATTTTGTCCTTGCCCATAAGGCACCAATTCAAAACCGTCGAGGACGGTTCTACTGTGAAAAGAATAGCGAACATTCTTAAATGTTCTTGCCTTGTACTTCATGGTCATAGGATCTCTGATGCAACTTATTGTCATTACACAATTTGATTGATGAAATTTTGCACATTTCGTTCAAAAATACATACGGTTTGATGATACGATTTAAGGATATGGTTTGACCTATTGTACGCACTCTTACCGATGCTTAGCAAAAATGTGAATAGGAAATAAATCGTGAGCTTTTTCCATATACAAAACCGTTCGTAGGTTTACAGGTACCGTCTCCTCGCGGTACTATCGAACAACTGTTTGGTCAAAAGACCCACGCGCAGGTCAAGCGCGTGGCGTTAACCCGATTACACAAAAGAATAAGAGGATCGATGAAACAAAACATGGTAACAGCGCGAGAAAGTGAAGGAAAAAGAGAGTGAAGAGAGATCCGAAAGACGATCGATGGCGAACCTCCCGCAGTCGCTCTCGATGAACGCGCCGTTCGGAGGGCCGGGCGGTTCCAATCCTAATCCCGCTGGAGCGCCGGCGAACAAAGACCGGAAAATGGCTTCCGCCGAGCACCTCGTGCTGGACCTCAGCAACCCCGAACTCCGAGAAAACGCTCTTCTCGAGCTCAACAAGGTACTACTTCTCTACCCTCTTCATCATTTCTTTGCTAATTCCAGTTTTTGATTTTATTTCTGTTTTGAAGGTGCCATCTTTAGGTTATTTTAGGGTTTTGGTTTATTTTAATGGGGGGGGGGGGGGGGGGGGGGGGGGGGGTTCGGCTTTCTCGTGTCCTATATGCAAAAATTGTTGGTTTCGTCTTGGGTTTTCTGTGGATGATCTTTGTTTGGTCACCAAGAAACATTAGGAAAGTTCAAAGAAATCCAACTCTGTATTTTGTTGTTTGGTTTTAAAGCTGTGGAGATACTCACCTTAGCCTAACTTAATTGTTGCTGGGCTTAATGCTCTTTAAAGCGCAACAGGAATTGTTTTCTCAAGATCGAAGCAGCCTATAGAACCAAGCTTTGTCACAAATAAAATAATGCAACCTAAAGAGTAAAATATTAAGTTACATAACCATTCCACAAAATTTAAGAGAACCAACATGATACGAATAAACATACGAGCCTAAACTTAAGCTTGAGTTGAACTTGTTTGTAACTGGTATGCATCCATCTACTGACGAATCAAACTCTAAGGGGATCATCTAAATCTGTACTCGTATTGATATGAATAAAAGGTAGTTTTTATCCCCATGTTCACCAAGGAAATGATTGCCTTTTGACACTTCTTTTGCTATATTTTCTTATTGACTTTCTTAGTAACCAAAGGGGATCAGACCTAATCAAGTTTGAACTTGTCGTGTCCATGATATATAGCCAATTGCACATATTGTTGTAGACTCATGAATGTCTTACCCAACAACTTCATATATGTATAAATAGAGAAGCTATCTTATCTAGTGTTGGAAGGTGGAACTTTCTTTACGTGTGAAAGTTTATTGTTTATTGGCGTGAGAAATGAAAATATGTAACTTGTGTACCATAAGAGTAAATTGCATTGTGCTAGTAAGTTTGTTGAATGAGAAGATCATATGTTAATTTACGTAAAACGTACCACAACTCATTGACTGGCATTATGTTGGTGATCTTAGTTCTGCTATGTTTAGACGATGAAAAAAATGCTACCGTAAATGTGAACCAAAAAGAGTTGTGGGTCCTTGGCCTGACAATATGTGTAATGACAGTACTAAAAAGCATCATTGACCAACAATATGTAGTTGGTAACTGTATAGTTTAAGTGTTCGACCAAGATACAAGAGATGGACATGTGTAAACTGTACCAAAAGAAGTGTCAACCAATGTTAATTGGCTCACACTACTGAGTTATAATGGTTCCTAATGTGATATCGTCTCAATCTTGAGCAATAGTCTGAAAGCATGCTCTTATTATTTTTGTAGCTGTTTTCTATCACCACACTCAAATTTTTAGTCAGGCAGAGGCTGTGAATGAAACGGAGCTGGTTTCCTTTTTTAATGGAATAGATAATTTTTCATGAATATGGGACTCGGTTGTTGGTACATTTCTGTTTTCAAGATAAGGAATCATCAGATATTATTTTATGCACTATACCCTTACAATCTGCTCAATTACTGTATTTCTTAACATCTCTGTATAGGCATTTACTTTGTTCTTTTCTATAAATGGTTATGCAGTTTAGCTATTAACATATGTGATGTCGTCATAAACTTTTGTCTGTCTGGTTTTATATTTAGAACAAGGACTTGTTTCAAGATCTGGCACCTTTTGTGTGGAATTCTTTCGGTACTATTGCTGCACTCATTCAGGTATGCCTAATAAACTTGTTTTTCTTTTTCACTTTAGAAGAGAGAATTATTTCAAGATTTTGCTCCCTTGTTATGGAGTTCTTTTGTACTATTCTTGCATTGTTACAGGTGTGCACTTTATGGTTGGTCTTATATTAGGTTTCTGCATGTTCTTTCCTTTGAACATGTGATCATTAATTTGCATATCTCAATAGAGATTTGGAAAGGCTTCTTGAACTTTTGTTCTTTGTCTTCAGTTCTTTTGTTGAAAACTGTGAGCTCTGATTGATGTAATTGTTTATGGGATTAACATAGATACTCTTCTTCACTTTTTTTCAAAATTTTGCATAGTTCAAGTATTTGGGCTAGAGAAAAAGGCAATATTATTTGACGTGAAAGGGATACTAAGTGTCAAATCCTCCTCTTTAACATGCATCAGGAGACGGTGATCAAGTAATATAGATTTTTTGGTTATGTATAGGTCGATCCTACAGGGAGTAAGGGTATCACTAATATTCTTGTGAAAACCTAAGGATGTGCACTGTCATTATCACATTACTGAAAAGGGGAAAATAATGGTAAGAGAGTAAAATGATGTTTTGAAAGAAAAATTGAAAATGTATAAACGCTACCACCTAAGATACATAAAAATTGGTTCACACAGAAGAAGCCAGTAACGGGCACAAGTATACATGAAATCCAAAACTTAGGTGTAGTTATGTGAAATTGGCCCTAAGTTGGATGTAGTCGGCCATAATTAGCCCTACATTTTAATTGGAACTAAATGTATAATGGCACTGGTTGAGAATGTCACCTTGCACAGTAGGTCAATCCATAGATGATAGTTAAGTAGCACTTCACATGGAGTTGGGGGATCACAACTTATTTTTCAACCTTTCTTTACATATGATATGATTCTTCATTTCACACTTGTGCTTTCTATTTGACCTGCATACATGTCCTGATTTAACCTTAATTTCAATGATTATATTCATAATTACAAATGATGCATCCAATCTTCTCGGGGACATAACCTTATGGCGTCCTCATTTATGATATCATTATAGGAGGTTTGTCTCGTCTTTGTATTTGTAAAATTACATATTTTTTATGTGTAGGAGATAGTTTCAATATATCCTGTACTGTCACCGCCAAATCTTACTCCTGCACAGTCAAATCGAGTATGCAATGCTCTTGCTCTTCTTCAGGTCTGTATATTTCCCTTTCGATTATCAAACAGTAAGTTAGAGTTATTGTTTTATCCGTGGGAACACTTGGGCTATGTTTGGTACGTACGAATTCAAAGGAATGGAATGAGTATTCCAGCATTTTCTTTCCATTCATACATTTGGAAAGTACACCCTTGGGGAAAGCACATTCCAACCTTTCTTCCAAAACCATTCCTCACCTATATGCTAAGGTGTAATGAGTATTTCAATTCCACTTGGTATGTAATTTACAAAATTAACATCACGTGTAATATATTTTGATTTCAAAAATTAGTATCATAAATATAAAAATATAGATTGAAATAGTAAGTTATTCTTCTAAAGGTACTTAAAATTAATTCTTTATGATAATAAATTTAAGGGATAATTGTCAAAACATGCACTAATGTTTCGTCCACAAACGAGATAGTGCACAATGTTTTGTCCGCGTCGTTTGGCTACCCTTATGAATCGTCCACGCACTTCTGTTAGAAAAATTAACGGAATATTCCATTTCTGTTATACATGTGCAGTTAAAGTATAACTGAAATGACCATTTTACCCTTATCATGAATCTTTTGACTTTTGCATGAGACATTACTGTTCTACCCTTTCTAATAAAAAACAAATTAAAAAATAAATAAATAGACAAATAAAATAATTTTTTTATAAAATCAGTTTTTTTTTTATAAATTCAGTTTTTATTTATAAAAATTATTTTTATTTTCAAAAATTCAGATTTTAATTTAAAAAATACATAAAAATCAGTTTTTATTATTTAATTATATTTGTGTAGAAAAAAGAAAAATAAAAATATTAATTAATTTTAAAAAAAAACTGATTTTTTGTATTTTTTTTAAAAAAACTCTGATTTTTATTTATTTTTTAAATTAAAATATGAATTTTTGAATTTCAAACCAAAAGGGCAAAATTGAGGGTATATCAGTCTTTTAACTCATTCTTATTTTTGAATTTCAAACCAAAAGGGCAAAATTGTCAATTCAGGTTCTGCTGTTACACTTTTCTAACAGAAGTGTGTGGACGATTCATAAGGGTAGCCAAACGACGTGGACAAAACATTGTGCATTATTTCGTTTGTGGACGAAACATTAGTGCATGTTTTGACAATTATCCGTAAATTTAAAACATAATATCATCATGTAGTTATTATCGGAAAGTTTTGAGTATGTACTAAACTGAAGTTTTTTTTTTGATCAGCAATGTAGTTGACAACTGACGCTATGTTATTTTATTAAATCATCGTTAGATCTTTAATGATTTTAAGTGAAAAGGTGATATAGTCCCTGGGACTGAGACCTTGTAACTGGTTTTTGAAGCACAAAATCAGCCTCCGAAGACTGATTTGATGTGGACTTCTTTCCAATGGAAACTGTAACAGTAAGCTAACTAAGAGAAAGATAACAGCTACACTAATTACTAACACTAAATTGATAATATCTGCTTGTTCATTTCATGCCAGTTGGCTTCTTTAAATACTAGATGACCAAGCTAATAATAGTAATTGCTCATGGTGGGAGAATAATCTCCTAAATGCAAGGAATAAATACCAAACTTCTAGATAATGCAACAACTTACTGAAAGAGAGCTCCTAAATTTCAGCTGACTGGGGTTGACCATTTTCTGCTAGACCATAACAAAAGGAGTCTTAAAAAATTAGTTTGTAATAACACTGAAGGCATTTTGGTAAAATCTTATCAAACTATATTTCCATTCTAACTCAAGAAATTAGCATACCAAATACCAGAACAAGTTTTCTGGTTAGAACGGAAAACTAGTTCTGGTTTTAAATCAAACAAATTTTCTGGTTTTAGAACGGAAAACTAGTTCTGGTTTTATACCATGCTGACCATGTTCTGCTAGACCATAACAAAAGGAGTCTTAAAAAATAAGTTTGTTATTACACTGAAGGCATTTTGGTAAAATCTTATCAAACTATATTTCCATTCTAACTCAAGAAATTAGCATACCAAATACCAAAACAAGTTTTCTTTCTGACTGTAAAAACATTGTCCTGGAATGCTCATTCCCTTCCTTTTCATAATTACGTACCAAATGTAGCATCAGATTTTTATGCCGCTCTTTATGCGCGTATCAATTATTTTTATATGGATGTACTAATACTGAGTTCTAATGCTTTTCTTACAGTGTGTAGCCTCTCATCCAGACACAAGGATGTTGTTTCTTAATGGTAATATTACTTTGTTAATATCACATTATTGCTACTGTTCAGCAAACTGTCTGAGCTAGCTTCTTTTTCTGATAGAAGTTGTGAAACTTCAATCTGATTTTCCTCATGTAATCTATTGGTAGATGTCAAGGAAAAGAATTGATTAAGTCCTAATAAGGTCTGCTGTACCTTGATATACTTAATAAGTTGACCTTTTCATAATGTACAGTATTGATTTATGCTTGTCTTCTTCACTTTAAAACAGAAACTCAGTTGAGTTGAAATCATGTACATATGCTAGAGACATGTACATGAAAGATCAATTGGTGTATATATAAAGAAGTAACAGTCTCTGGTGCTCCCACCGAAGTATATGGGTCCTTAGGTGTAGCATGCATTGCTTATAAATTGAGTTTCTGGTTTTATACATAGTGACGTGTCTTTATACATCCATCGAATCAGCCTTTTCTGTGTGCTTCTTCAGAACATTTTCCTATCTTTCATTGAGTCTGTTTTTGCCTGGCAGACTTCTGCTCAGTATTGTAGCCTTTACTTTCTGTTAAAGTACTTTTTAATATTGTTTTTTAAATGCTTACCATTTTTATCTCTGTCTACTTTGTTTCTAACTTTTACCCTTACAGCCCACATACCTTTATATCTATATCCTTTCCTCAACACAACAAGCAAGTCAAGGCCTTTTGAGTACTTGAGGCTCACAAGCTTAGGTGTCATCGGTGCACTGGTGAAGGTACTTCATCCTTGCTGAAGCCAAATTTTAAATGCCCCAATATGGATGAATCTGTATCACCCGAGATCAAAATTTCACATTATTACTTTTGACTCTTATTTTTCCTAGGTTGACGATACAGAAGTCATTAGCTTCCTTCTGTCAACTGAAATAATTCCTCTGTGTTTGCGGACCATGGAAATGGGAAGTGAATTGTCAAAAACAGTTGAGAATCCTGAATCGTTTCCTTATCCTTTTCTTGGACTATTGTGTCTATTTTTCTATTTCCAATAACGGTTCATTCTGACAAGTCTTATGTATGCAGGTTGCAACATTTATCGTTCAAAAGATTTTGTTGGATGATGTGGGCTTGGATTATATATGTACGACAGCAGAGCGGTTTTTTGCAGTGGGTCGGGTGTTAGGGAACATGGTAGCTGCACTTGCAGAACAGCCCTCATCCCGTCTCTTAAAGCATATTATTCGATGCTATCTTCGATTGTCAGATAATCCAAGGTGTATAATCAGTCAATAGGTTTTCATAATTATTTGTTCCTTGTTTCATAATTATTGCCCCTTCAATCTCTTCGATGCAGGGCATGTGATGCCTTAAGGAGCTGCCTCCCGGACATGTTAAGAGATGCCACCTTCAATAGCTGCCTTCGTGTAAGTACTGCTATCGGCCAAGTTTGGCTGCAAATTAAGCCAAAGAAAAGCATCATTTACTTACCCACTTTTACTTTCCGTTATCAGTAACACACCGTAAGGTCAGTGCATATCAATAACACAGTGTCACCGGAAACCCGATTTTTTATGATAGCGAAAGGTGACAGTGTGTTATTGATACACACTAACCATTATGGTGTAAACAAAGGTCAAAGTGGGTGTGTTAATGAAGTTGCCCCTTCAACCAATATGGGAACTCTTGGACAATTGAACCATGTCATGTAAAACCAGTCATTGTATGACGAGGATCATTTTTGCGATTGTGTTATTCTTGAAGCAGGAATGACCATCTTATTTAATGTTTCTTTTCTTCGGTTTCAGGAGGATCCAACAACTAGGAGATGGCTACAGCAGTTGCTTATCAACGTTGGAGTAAGTCGAGTTCCTGCCCTTCAGGCTGGAGGAGGATTTGATCATATGATGGTGAACTGAAGTACATTGCCCTATGCTAGATTGACTTGGTCTCAGGCATTGGCTTCATATCCTTTTGCTGATTTGGTGGTTCAATATTGTAACTAGGGAAGTAGTACAAATTCCAGTTCGATGTTTAAGTTATTACACATACTAAATTGGTCTAGATTTCTTGAACTGATCCCCAAACCTTTGTGTACCAAATGGAACTCTCGAGTGTATTTAAACTGCACTTTTGTTGGTTTCAATTTGAAGTGGCACGTTTAATAAAGTTGTCATTTCCCTTTTCCCTTTTCCGTTCTGCTAGTGTTGCACTCTTCGTTTGATGCATGATTCCGGTTTTACTTAATGTCAAGGTCAAAAAAAAAACGCTAGGTGTTTGTCCGACGGTGAGGGGCTTAAGGTGTTAGGTGGGGATCAATCCAATTCAACAGGTCATTTTTAGAGAGAGAGGCAGCGCCTTCTCTCTAGAAACCTTAAAATCCCTTCACCTTCACACAATCGTCGGCCCTTTTCCTCTCCACTGTCGGCGATCTCCTTTCATGGAGGTTGTTGGCGGTGTCTCATCTCTTCCCCCTTCTTCGTCTCTTCCCTCTCATCCTTTGTTCTCTCTCTCTCTCTCTCGGCGTTCTCATCCTTCTATATTCTCGATCTAACCCTAGATCCACTCCTCCGACTTCAGTTTCAGCCAGGGTTTGTCTCACCGTCCACCCCAGCTCCTTACTACCTCTTTCTCTCCGTGGGGTTTTCTTCAACGGTGGTCGTCGGCTTCGATGCTGACCTCCGGCGCGGAGGCGTTCTTCGTCATCGAGAGGTGTGGGCTTATGGGTTCGGTTCGATTTCCCTAAGATATACTTTCTCCTCCTTCTTCTTAGTCAGATCTACACTTTTCTGATCATGTTAAGGTCGGGGTATCTCAGATTTCCGATATGGTCGTTCGCCTTTTGGCATGTGGTCAAATCTGATTTCTGGAGCTTGGGGGGTTTAATACCCGGCAAAGGAGAATCGTTGGCCGGTTCCTTGTCCGGGTCTCGTTTTCTTCTCTGCTTCTCTCCTGATCTGTCGTAACTGGTGGATGGTTCGTCGGATTTTGGTGCTGGCCGCCAACGTTTTGGAGGGGCTCGTCTCAATTGACTCTGGTTTCCTTTTCCTCCCTTTTTATGCTCAATACTATACCTTCCCTCCCCAGCCATGTTTGGTGGATGGGGCCTCGCGTTCGTTTAGGTGCTGGCCGCCAACGTTTTCTGCACTTGCAATTACTATTTTAGTCCGTTGTGAGAAAGGGTTTAAGGGACTTGATTCTTCTGGTTTCGGAGCTGAAGCGCTGGAGGCGACTCTGGACGAGGATGGTGGCTGGTGTTCGGTCGGAGGTCTTTTAGGGTTTAGATTTGTTGTGGGCCTTTTTGTATCTGTATTGTTTGTTCTTGTTTGATGATGGGCCATTGTTGGTTGTTGTTCCTTGTTGGACTTTGGTTAGTTGCCCCTGGTTGGGCGTAAGGTTGTTTTGTTGACTTGATCGTGTGTTATTCTCTTAATTTTAGCAAAATTTGGGTTTCTGGACCTATGTTGTACGCATTGATGGGGATATTGTTCTGGTTTGAGGTACCTGTATGGTATGCTCGGGGTTGTAATTTGAGGGGTTCCCCCTTGGCTATGTTTTTCACTTTGAAAACTTGGATTTTTTTAATAAAAAACTTGCTGATAAAAAAAAGGTGGGGATCAATCGTATTTGTATTTTTTAAATTATTAAATATAATTACCTAAATACTATTAAAAAAAATGAGTTCGATGATAGAAAAACTGGAAACTCATCTTATCTTAAAAACTGTGAGAACTCATCTTATTTATACAAAATTAAGATTCAACATTCATTATGATGATATATTATCGCCCTAAAAACACCAAAGCACACATACAAATTATCCCATCTCTCGTATAAATAAAGGCATAATTGTAATAGCATAGTGTCATGTGGACGAGTGTCCATTTTATCTTGTGCCAATATTTTTTTTGTCCAAGGGTTATCTATTAAGTAGCATATTGAATATATTTTGAAACACGGAAAAAATTATAACAAGGTGATAAAACTAGTGTTGAGTATTGATAAATCTTTATTGATAAATGTTTCATATCAGGGTGATAAAACTAGTTTTTAGTGTTGATAAAAAAAAGTGATGAAGTGATAAAAATCATGTTCAGTTTTAGTAATGAGGTAATAAACTAGAATTTTGTGTTGATATAACTAGTGTTTAGTGTTGACAAAAAAAAAACATTGATACGATGATAAAAACACGTTTGTTGAGATGATAAAAAACAAGTGATGATGTGATAAAACACATGTAATATGAAGATAAACCTAGTATTTAGTGTTGATAAAACTAGTGTTTAGTGTTGATAAAACTATTATTCAGTGTTGATAAAAAATACGCGACGGAGTGATAAAAACACGTGTGCCAAGATGATAAAAATAAATGGGTGCTAAAACACAAGTAACGCGGTGATAAACCTAGTGTTTAGTGTTAATAAAACTAGTGTTGATAAAAATCACCCGGATATGATTTTTTTTTAAATCAGTCCAGGTAAAAAAATGTGCTTCAAAATATATTCATAACTGGTCTTGGTAGAAAGCCCTTGAAAAAATAAAAATAATGCGCAAGTTTGAAGCCAGTCGAAATTCAAACGAAGCGGGAATGATTAAAATAATAAATTGGTAAAAAAAAGTAATATAACAATTTTACTAAAAAAACTTCTAGCACTTACCCAAATGAGTTGTGTTCTTATTGAAGTACTTTGCTCCAACTTTTCCAGAGCTAAAGTGTGGGGTTTCTTCCTTTTGAGTAAGCTGCGAATACGGCGTCGGCGTGTTCCTTGTCGATTCTGATTTGGAGGGCATTCGACCAGTAGAGTATAGGAAGTAACGGAGGGTGAATTTCTTTGATCCTCGGGTTGCTGGTTTGTGTAGAGGAGGATGGGGACAGAGATGAGACTTGGGGTTGACGAGTTGGTGGAACTGTTAGGGGGGATTGTGATCGAGGAAGAGAAGGAAGATATTGCGATCCCGGAGAAGGAGTTGAATCAAGGCGGTGATCATTATCGTTTTGTGGTGGCAGGTAAACTACTCTCGTCGAAGGGTTGCAATAAACTTGTGATAATTTAAATTGTTAAAAGGATCTAGAATGTGAAGGGTCTGTTAGTTGAGTCTTTATCCCAAACTGAGGCTTTGTTCTGCTTCTTCTTCCCCTCTAAGATATCGAAACAGAAACTTTTATCTATGGAACCTTGGTGGTTTAACAAATCATTGTTAATGCTGAAGGAATTTAACCATGATGTGAACCCTAAAAACATGTTTTCTAAGACCTTATTGTGGATTCAGACATCAAATCTCCCATTTAAGCAATGACGAAGAAGGTGGGTGAGATCATATGGAATAAGGTGGGGAAGTTTATGAAGGCGGACTGTAATGAGGAAGGTCGTGCTTGGGAGGAATATATTCGTGTCCGAGTTCGTTGGGATGTCAACAGACCTTTGGTGAGGAGAGCAAAGGTGTTGTTAGGTGATAATATGGAACCGAAGTGGGTTCAGCTCCATTATAAACGTATGCAAGATTTTTGTTACTGTTGTGGACATATTAGTCATACGGTTAGCGACTGCGAATTTGTGGAGGCTTGTAAAGATTCCTTTATCTTACCCTATGGTCCATTTATGAGGGGAAACATTACTAGACGACGAGGGAACTCGGTAGCTTCGGAACTGGAAGGGTTGTTAGTGGCAATGCGAAGGGAGAAGGAAGTAGGTTTAGTAACGGGTCTCTAGGCCTGCTTTATCACCAGTCCGTTCACACAAGCAATGGAGGAGAGATGATAGTGTTGAGGAAACCAATAGCGGTCATGCGACATGTTAAGCTTAGGGGTCGAAGCATCGTGTGGCTGATCTAGGGGACCAGACAAGGCATGAGAACTCGGACGGCTTATTAATTAAGGGTCTAAAGAAACAGAGAATATTAACTTGTTGGAGGTGAGTGAGGTGGAAGGTTCCGATATGGATTTAAATAAAGTCTTAGGAGAGAAGGGAAGATTGGTCGAGGAGAAGTTACATTCAGCAAACATTCAGTCAGGCCAGAAGGTTAATATGGAAATTGGAACGTTTGAGTTGGGGAGAAGGGTGTTGAGGAGAAGGGAGAAGAATTATGAGCAGAGGTTCAGTAGTTCGGTGGGTGTTTCGGAAAGTAGTTCGTGGGGGAGGAAGAGGAAAGGAGAGTTCGATGATCAACAGAAGGATTTTGGGAGACTCGACCCTGATTCCCAGGAGGATCGATTGACAGCTTTGGCGAGGGTTGCTAAGCAGACCCACATTTCCTAATGATAGTTCTTGCTTGGAACTACCGGGATCTTTGGACCCTTTGGGCGAAACAGTTCCTAATAGAACTTGTAGCTCAAAAGAAAATTGTTGTAATTTTCTGTCAGAAACTAAATACAAAAAGAAAATGGTAGATAATTTGAAAGTAAGTCTAGGTATGGAAGGGGCGTTTGGGGTGAATATAGTTAATGAAAGAGGAGGTCATGCTATGTTATGGCAACATAAGAACGAATTAACCTTGCAGACTTTCTCTAGGAACCACATTAATCTAGTGATTCTGAACGAGGAAGGGAAACAAGTTCAAATTATAGGGTTATATGGTGAACCGAAAAGGGAGAGGAGAAGAGTGACTTGGGAGTTGATATGAAATTTAAGTGCTTAGTCAAACCTTCCATGGACATTGATCAACGATTTTAATAACATATTGTCGGATAATGACATTAAGGGGGGCTCCCTACCCTCGAGCCCTTTTGAGGGGTTATCAGGAGGCCTTGTATGATGGAGGGACTACGTGATATGGACATTGGAGGTTACATGTTCACTTGGGATACCGTCATCAAGGTCCAAATAGGATTGAGATTCAGTTAGATAGATGGGCAGTGAATCAAGCGTGGGACACGTTATACCCGAACTCTTGTTTAATGAATGATGGCTTATCCACATCAGATCATGCCCCGCGGAACAGGGAAGGGTGGACGGTCGGAGGCGGGTGCAGGCGGTTGGAAGGAGGCCGACACGTGGAAGCGACAGGTGAAGCAAGAAGGTGGGGTGGACGACGACACAAACCAGACGAGAGGAATAAGAAGAGGGTGAAGAGAGAGATTCGACGACCCCCCAAAAAAAGGGAAACCGCCAGAGAGGAGAAGGGAGGAGGAGACGAAGAAGGGGAGGGGCAACGGTTGAGAGAGTTTAAGAGCATTAGGGTAATATAGATGAGGGTTGGGGGTAAATATTCTTCATTTCCTTGTTCTTGGTTTTCTTTTAGTGGTTTTATTATAATATTCTATAATTTCTTTACTGTAGATATGTGGAAGGTTGTTAACTCTTTTATACATTCTTTTCAATTCTTCATTATCTACAAGGCATACGCTGATTATCATTATATATAGTCAACCAAAAAGGACGAAGGCCCTAGACAATCTTCATGACATTCCGTAAGATCAGATGATGATCAAAGATAGAGACCGGATTAGACCCTTTTGGATAGGTCCAAACAACATAGTGAAAAGATCAGGAGATATAAGGAACATGTTGATAAGGCTACACCTGGATGCAGGGCCAAACCAAATGGCCATGCATGTTGGCCAGGGGAAGGTCAAGATACCTCACTGCCAAGATAAAATCACAAAACTTCGAGTTGTCACTGTGAAGATCCCCCTTAGAGAGATCTCTTCTTCAGAGCAAACCATGCTGAGGTCCCCTACGACGGGCAACACGGGCTTGACCAAATCCAAGAAAAAAGTAAAGAGGTCACACTTCGCTTGAACCGAAACTGAAGCATACATGTTCAGGATTGTCAAGGGAGCACCAGTAGGTAGATGAACTCCCAACCAAGCCAAAATGCGGTCCATAGTACGAACTTGCCTTACCGGAAACACCCTACTATATTAAATGGAAAATACCCCAAGACAAACAAGAGGAAAGAACAAATGTGTAAGTGAAATCCGGACCTAACCCACGTGAGTGAGTGATATTGAATCAGATATCAGACAACTTCGTTTCTTGGATTTAGACGAAATCAGCCCGGTGAACTCAGACCAGTGAAGCTAACAGACTCCTCTTTGGATGGGAGCCTAGGGTACATGCATTTTTTAAGAAAGTAAAATAACTGAGCTACTAAGGGGTCAGCGACCCCGCTTCTCTAAGTATGGTTGATAACCTTCCGAAAGCCTTCCTCTGCTGTCCCTCTAAACCAAACACCCAAACACTCAGAAAACCACAACACAGTATGGGTGATACTCTCGCCCGTACAACCATCAACTAGGTCTGAACAAAACACCAAAAAAGCAGGTGGTTGGGCACACGCTGGGGGAGATTCCTACACCCCTAAAGGATACTTCTCCGTAGTCCCCAAAACTTCACCAACAACCTTATGGGGGCCACCAAACATAACTAACGATGTCACAACATCTGACACTACCTCATTTATCAAATCCTTATCGGTCTCGGACTTAGAATCGCATGGGGGTATCAATCATAGTAAGTAGGGAGGTCTCGCGGGAAGGGCCTCAATTTCTACCAAGGAATGTGACGTAGCTCTGGTCATAAATCTGATTGGAAAACACATGGGAAGAGGTCATGGCCTGAATAATAGAATTAACGCCTAATCTAGAGAGAGCGGCGGTCGGGAGTCTGGATATGAGGGAATGTTATATAAGTGTTTCCTCTTGAATAACACCTCAGCACGAGCGTCGCCCATCCGCGTCGTAAATACTGATCATGGAAAGAGACATTTGTAGTGTGAATAATGGAAAAGACCCTAGTCATCTGGTCTGGTACTAAGGAACACGGGTGAACTGAAATCGAGGAACCGACCCTCTCCACAACACGAATCATGATATTTATACCACTGATAAAGGGGTAAACCAATTATTTCATCCCTCAACAACCGCCTCCCGAAAAGATTCGTGTCCAAACAATCCAGTACTGTGAAGTACTATGGTCGCAATCTACCCCCAATCATCATAGAAAGGGTCTCCCAAGTCGGACGATTAGCACACGTGAGAAAAAAATGTGCGAGACCCATGGTCGAGAAACTCTACACCAGTGATGTGTACTCTCTTCATAGAAACAACTAGTAAGGGTGAAGGAGCCATGGACACAGCCACCACAAAGACATCAAGCTCAGTCTGTCCGACCAGATCAAGTCTAGTTATAGAGATACTAACGTCCTCTAAGGTCAGTAGGAGAGGGAATTACTTGGAAGCAGAATCCACCTCATAGGAGACAAACCCTAGGACATTTCCGTTCAAAAGCTGAACCAACACTACTAAGTCTCCCTTCAGGCTCAACAACTTCCGTGGGGGAAACCCTGGGTCTAGAACTCCCGAGATCCGAGACCAATTGTCACGCCCCAAATCCAGTTTTGACCGAATTCGAGACGCGACTAAAGATTTACAGTAAAACAAGAGGAAAAGAGATAAATAAAGTTCCAAAATGAAATAAAACTTCCAAAAGTCAAGAGTCGCAGCTCAACCAGTAAGTACACAAGTCCGACATAAACGAAAAAGGTGTACGTCTCTAAACCTAGCTAAACCCTCAGCAGCTCCCAAGCTCCGAGAGTCCGGCTAGTACTGCTCCCGCTCAACACCTGAAACACCACAACGACAGGAGGGATGAGCTTACGCTCAGTAGGAAAAGTAAAAGGACTCCAAATACACCTTTGAACCTCACGGTAAATCGGTAATTAGAGTAAACTAGGAAGAAGACCCAACAAGTCGTCTCTAGGCAAAAACCTTACCAGCCCAACCATACAGTATAATACTCCTTGTAATACACACAGACAAACCAAAGAGAAAGGCACACAGCAGAACACACATAGAGTCCATAGGACGGCACACAGCAAACAACGGGGAAGGGTCCGGACGAAACGCACACAGATGTCGTAAATTACGGGAGTCAACTCCATCGATTTGCACACAGCTGATTATATCGCACCGGAACACACAGCGTCAGTCACGATATCTTCCTCCTCACACAAATGAAGGGCGCTACTCTCATATGTACCGAATTGGAACTCCATCGATTTGCACACAGTTGATTATATCGCACCGGAACACACAGCGTCAGTCACGATATCTTCCTCCTCACACAGATGAAGGGCGCTACTCTCATATGTACCGAACTGGAACTCCATCGATTTGCACACAGCCGCTTATATCGCACTGGAACACACAGCGTCAGTCACGATATCTTCCTCCTCACACAGATGAAGGGCTCTACTCAACGTAAATATAAAACCGACACACTCCTCAATCAATCCCATCCCGGATTATGAGTCATCTGAACACGCCATCCTTGGTCTCGATATGATTATCCATCCGGCTACGCCGTCTCTTAAACACACACAGGGTTTCGCACATAGCACACTCACTGATGGTCTCGGTATACCAGCCGAACCATCTTAGCATACACCCGGTCTATCACTCACCCGGTCATTTCACAAACAAGGGTTCACATAGTCACACATGGCACACTTGCCCACACAGTCACATAATGCAACAGCGATGATAGTTCTATTTAGACTCTCACACATCAGTCATAATATAATTTAGATTCTCACACAACGATTATGACGTTAATTAGACTCCCACACAACGAGTAAACACACAGCACACAACTCTAGGACCTAGACATGGCCCGTCTATCAGCACAACAATTTCCCAGAAAGTACAAGCAAGTCAAACGGATATCAAAACATGTTCTTTCCCAGTATTATCAAGACTCGTCCGATTAAACTAATAATATAACAGTTTTACCTATGTGTCACTAAGACGTTCCGGTTATTAATAAACCCTAGTCATGCATACTAGTTCGTTCCGGTTATTAGTAACCCTAGTCATGCATACTAGTTCGTCCACAATTAAGGAGGGGTTCGATACTTTCCCTACCTCAAGATGGTGACAAGGCGGCGTCTTCTAGCTGTGGACGACCGGGCCAACACCGTCTTCCAAGGCGAAGTCCCCGATATCCAAGTCTGTTTTAAACAGTTTAAAAGCCTCAATCAGATCTCGAGTTCAAGGTTCTCGGAAGGTCAAAACGTCTTTAAGATAACCATAAGTCAAATAATTAAATATTTAATTAATTAGATTCTGTCCGACCCGGATCCGTGAACCAGACCCGACCCGGTCCAAAGACCAGACCCGGTCGGACCAAAGCCCGACCCGAACCCCGGTCCCGGACCCGGTCCAGACCCGGACCCAAGCCCGAGTCCAGAATCCGTCCGGACCTGGGCCAGGCCCAAGGCTCACGTCTCCGGCCCAAGTCCGACCAACCGGCCCAATTCCAAAATCCAGCCTAATCCGCGCTGGCTCACCTGAGTTGGTTTCAGCTCCGGCGACGACCACGCTCTCCGGCCACCGTCCACCGTCCAAAGTGCTAGAAGGAGCTTGAACAGGGAGGAACTGAGGCGGAGATTGGCGTCAATTTCTCGGAGACGCGGGGGGGGGGGGGGGGGGGGGGGCGGCGGAGACTCAGAGGCGACTCAGAAGTCATCCTCGCCTCAGATCTGGCGAGCTCGGGGTCGCCGACGAGGGTTCCGACCACGCCCGCTCGGATTGAGCTCGGGTTGAGACGGTTTCCGGAACGGAGAGGTTGGGAAAGACGGACACGGCGAGGAGTAGTTCGAACCTACTGCTTCTCCGTCGCCGGCGTCGATCCGCGTGACAGGGACACGAACCCACGGAGGATTTCGCTGGCGATGGCTCAGATTCGTGCACGGTGAGGTTCGTGGTCACACAGAAGGGAAGGAGAAGGGAAGAGATGGTGGTTGCGAGGCTGGAGAGGGAGGAGAGAAGGAGGTGAACGGGGGAGGTCGAGAGAGAAACTGGAGAGGAGGCTGCGATGGTTTCATCTCGAAGTGTTTGCGGCGCAGCGAAGAAGAAGAGGAGACGTAGGGTAAGAGTGGGCTCGGCTCAATGGCTTGGCTTGGGCTCGCTCCTGGGCCTGAGCGCGCGCGAACTGGCCCCCAAGTCTGGCCCACTTCCGGTTCAGCCCAGATATCCCTTCCCCCCCCCCCCCCCTTTTTCTTTTAAACAACCCACTTGTTTCACTTTCCTTCCCCAACATTTCAGTTTGCACGAGAGTACCCTTTTAAACAAAGCGGGCTTTACAATCTACCCCCCTTAAAAGAATTTCGTCCTCGAATTTTAAAACGAACGTGTTCTACCTGGCCCTAACTCAGGGAACGTCCGCTTAACTCCCAGTCCTTCGTCTCTCATGCACACGGAACACTTAAAACAGTTAGTCGATACCGGAATCCTCTGTCGGTAGAGACGTCACAATGACACACGTAGTTTGGTTGGGATTTCCTATACCGGGACCGTTTGTGCTGTATAGGTATCATACTAGACCATTCTCACGTCGTCCTTAAAATGGACTCAACACACTGCCACTTCTCCTTAAATACCCACTTCACTTACACAAGTAATACGCACACAACCAAACAAAAGAAGACCACGTCCCGTTACCCGAACAAACGAAACTGAACTTCAAACATGGTTACGTCACGACCACCCATACACGAGAATACAAAGGAGCACACGTAAAATCAACCAATGTACAAGTCGTTACCTCCAAAGTCACCACAAAACTAAGGGCACACAAATACCATTTCCTCAGGGTCCGAACGGGTTTGGATACCTCGTTCGTACCTTAACTTCGCGCTTCCGCGTCGACTCTGCACGATTCTCATCGTTCACAATCCACGCGACCTTTCAGTCGCCTTTCTAGCAACTCGAGACCACAAGGGTCAACGGTAAACCCTCACGTGTGCCCTGCTTGAGCAACTAACCCGACCTACCACCCCATGCTTCGTACGGTGCCATAATGTTACTGGCTTGAAAGCGCTGTGGTAGTCGTACTCGGTTATTAGTTTCCTGATACCACGTGAGGTACTCCCATCTCTACCATACACATCACATACTCGTCAACCACAACGTACTTAGTTGGGGTGTCACACGAGCCTTCAGCTCGGAAAAGGAATGCTCACCCTCATTAGTTTGCACAAGTTCCGTTCCCTTGCTTGTCAAAGCAGTCATCGCAGTCAACACAGAACAAACACCAGGTCAAAACTACAATCAACGTCACCTCTGGTATCCCAGAACAATGTGCCGGATTCCTATGGCTCGGCTTGATCACACCATAACAAAATACCTCATCGGCCTATGGGTCTTCTCGGAACGCACAACGGGGCAAGACTCAAGCGCACATACCGGACCGGCATGCCTTCGGTGGGGTATTTTCCCGTCACTCGGGATCTTAAAACACACATGCAGTACTATGCAACCATACCACGGCGAACACATCACCCCAAGCCGCTCATCGACACAACTTACCAAGAACATCTCGTCGGTCTGGATATCCTATACCGGGATCTCTCGTCGGCATAGGTTTCACATCGGAAAACAACTTTTCTGCAGGAGTAGAAGAAAACGGAAGAGTGCGACACCTGTGGGTTATGAGCCCACCGCGCTTCCGCTGCACCACTCTGATCTCATCTCCACTCGGTCACATTCCCTGACTCGTCTGACTGTCTACCGGTGCTGCTGCGGTCCTTCACCGCTCGGTACTTGTCTCCAACGTACCGACTGCCGAAGGTGTGATCACACTGGGCCCCCGTTCTAACCAGAGGGGCCTTGACGATGCTCGAGGTCCTGTCGGCTTCATACCGTCAGACAGAGCCTGTGGCCGGAAGAACCCTGCGGTTCGCCGCCCCTCAATTCCCGAATCTCGTACGGTCTCGCAACACTGCTCAGTCCCTACCGAGTCTTACAGTTTCCGCGGTCTTTCTGTGATCTCGTTCCACTGTTGTCATTGTGTCCACCATCTCAAACTACACCTGATTCATCAAGTTGAGAACTTGATCCAAACTCTGGGCTCGGTGCCCTCTCTCGAACTTCTTGAATCCAATCGCCTCGACGGCCACCCAAACTTGGTGCAAAACGGCCCACGCCGTAACTCTGGCTTCGTTCCTCATCTCGGATACTCCATCCCGTGGCAGTCCGGGACCTGTTGGTGTTGCCCTTCCTAACCCCCAGTGGGTAACCCGGGCACTTGTGCCCCCAACGGCTTACCTCTCCTGCTTCGAGACGCCACGACGCGTTTACCCTCCACACGGTAACACCCACGCTCAGTTTCTTGTTCTTAGAAACAACACGCTTAAAATAACTAACGCCACACACAATCCCACACTTGTTTTTTTTTTCTTTTAAACAACCCACTTGTTTCACTTTCCTTCCCCAACATTTCAGTTTGCACGAGAGTACCCTTTTAAACAAAGCGGGCTTTACACCAATACCTATCTAAAGGGGGAGCAGGTAAATGCGCAATCCTAGATGACTCGGTACTAAAAGAAAGTCCATAATGCCTACCCATTTCCGCCACTAGCACATCTAAATTAGCATGTCCTACTCTAAGTAGTATTGGCATCGACTTGTCGGGTCGAATACAGACTCCCATATAAGAGCTAACAATATAGTTCTAAGACTGAGTAATATAGGGCTTCATATCCTTATTTTATGGAGATGACTATAACGTATGAGCCTTATTTCGATGAGTAGCGCAAAAGTAGTCATGTCATAAGACGAATAAGGGGACACTCCCAGAGCTTAGTCGCGTCTTTATGAATCACTCATTGTTCTTAGCAATATTGTTTAACAACTCTCACCTATTGGTTAGTGACATCCCCGAGGGCTTGCAGTGAGCTCGGAAGGACTAGCTTCGCTCATTTTGGGCAGAATAAATGGCACATTATCGTTGTCGTATCGTGTTTATGTTTACGAGTATTCGAGAATTCTAATCTTGAGACTGCTAACATACCAGTGTGTTGGTTTACCACACCTGGGTAAGGTGCATCGTTTCCCATCTAGATGGCTATATGTATTAGCTTTCCATTCTTCATAAAATATTATCTCGTAAGGAAAAACCAAACTTTTTTATAAAATTATAAATAAACTTGGTATCAGAAAATGAAGAAAATTCATTTTATTCTAATCTTTATTTTTTTTGAAACGGGTAACCGGAGACTTTCATTAATACCAATAGGTAATCAAACAGGATGAGGCGTGACCACCCCGGGTTCCAGATGTATGTCAGGGCCGACCGTAGCAAGCCCGGCGCTCATGGACACATAATAATATCCCACTTGAAATCGTGGGCACAAACTCAAGACAACTCCTTACCAACGTCTCAAAACAGCGAGACTTGGAATGAAAAGTCCTAAACAACATAAGCAACAGAATGTGTAACCAACAATTTATTCGACGTAAAACAGGATAAAAAATTAGCACATGATCGAAAGAACAAACTACCAAATATGCGATGCCAGTTCTTCTAGGCCTCGTGCCATTGGAGCGATCAGGTATCGTCAATTCTTCGTCTTGATTCGCCCGGATCTTTCGAAGTAGTGCGGGAGACGGGAGCAACGATTCGATCCGCAACGGTTTGTTTGGGATCGAGGGTCCCGACTTTGGGTGTCGTGGAGTCAGACCCCGGCCTATCGTCCTTCCATCCGAATCCCAGATCCATCGAGGGAGCGGACCCATGCCGGCGAGAGGTGGCCCTGGGGCGGGAGGCCGTTGCAGATGGAGGACGGCGCATGAAGCCCGTATCCCGGAGAACGGCGGCAGGAGGTCCACGATGTCTATTGAAGGATGCATCGAATCGCGAGCGGTGGGGAGGAAGGCCAGATCGAAATCGAGAAGGGGAGCAAGCTTGAGCAGTAGAGAACCGGTGGGGAAGATACTGAGGATGAGGAGGACGGCGGCGGCGATAGTAAACCATGGCTATGGTAGAACGGACCTCACCTGGAGGTAGAAGAGAGCTTGGAAGCAGGAGCTTCAATGGTGGAAGCAGGGGGCTTCAATGGTGGAAAAAGGAGCTTCAAAGATGGCTGCAATGAAGGTGGGGGGAGGGGCTGCGCGCAGAGAGAATTAGGTTTTCTCTCTGCCGCTTAAATGATTTTCTACTTACTTCCTCTTGAATGAGCGTTTTTATTCTAATCTTAACATACTCCATTTTTCTAATAGTTGTCTTCTTCAACCACTCAATCATTTATTACGTCTAATAAAAACAATATAGTTACAAAATAAGTGTTAAAGAGGCTAAAAGGCTCTCCACACACCTCCAAGTGAGGTCTCTCTCTTACCCTAATTAGGGTCGTCGCCGCCGTTCAATCATCACCATTTCCGATCATCTTCTACCCCTCTCGCCATCACCATCACCCGCACAACCCTCCTCTCTCCACAGCGTCATCGCCGCCAACCACACAGTTGCTTCTTCCCAGTCCTGCCTTCTCTTCCCCGAGCTCGCCGCCACAGCCGCCGATACCTACAGCACCGCCGCCGTCCTTCCTCCATCGTACTAGGACATTTCTGCCCGAACGATGTCGGATCTCCCCACCCCCAGTCCCCACAGACCGGAAATGGTCCCCCCCCCCCCCCCGATCAGATCCGATCCCATGCAAAGGTTGTCCACCGCCTCGAAGTCTCCGCCCAGCGAGACGACGGTCACGACGTCGTCCCTCCGCCGCTGACCGAGCCGGATCCTATTCTCCCGGTGCACCATCCTCGGCTGTCACCGCGGTCGTTGGATCTGAAAGACAGGTCGGGCGCGTCTCTGGCCCTAGGCGTGCCTCCGTCGTCATCGGAGCCGCTCCCAACCTACGTCGGGCACAACTCAACGGCGAGGGAGATCCACAGGGAACTGATATCCCTTCCTCGGCCACCCCCTTCTCCGGTGGTGACTCGTTATCTCCCGCCGTCAGAGCGCATACCAGTCCCGAGGCTTGACTGTCTGGTCGCCGGAAGCTCGTCGGGGTCTTCATCTGAGCCCCAACCAACTCGTATATCTTCGATCCTGGACTGGGAGGAAGAGGATGACGAGGTAGTGGTGTCGGAGGAGGGTGTCCCACTATTCACCTCTGGCTCGTATCAGTTCTCTCTTGCAGCAAAGGTCGCAAGGGATCGGACCTATAACCAACACATTGTCTGTGCGATGATGTTGCGTAAATGGAAAGTCACGGGGATTAAAGTGGAGTTTATGTCCCCGGAGGTCACGGGATACCACTTCCCGTCCGCCAAGGCAATGGAAGACATCCGTCATAGGGGTCCCTGGAGCTTCAAGGGATTCCCCCTCCTTCTCGAACCGCTTAGGAAATTTGACAGGGCAGACGAGATTAGCTTCGACCATGTGGAGCTGGGGGTCCGGGCACTGAATATCCCGGGAGGAGCCAGGAATCACTACATCCGCGGCCTTATTGCAGGCACCATGGGCACTCAGGTCATGTCGGCCCCAATCCCGACGACTCGACGGGAGGATATGCATCTCTGGCTAAGGGTCCGGATGGAGCTGATTCGACCCCTATGGCGCAGAATCTGTCTCCGGTTCCCCGGTACTGATACCCCTGCTGTGATTGATCTGTCTCCGGTTCCCCGGTACTGATACCCCTACTATTGACACTGTAGTCCGAGCTGACCCCGGATATACTGTAGTGAAGTGGGACGAGAAGGAGAAAGATCCCCTAGGACAACAGGGAGACACCCAGGAGGGCTTAGGGAAAGGCGGGCCCAGTCGAGGCAAAGGCAAGATGACCACCCTGAAGACCAGAAGTGGTTCGTTGTATGCACGCCCGCCGGAGACAAAGAAGCAGAGGGGAGATCCGACTTCTCAACAACAGACCTGGTATCCGCCCTTCCAGGGGGAGGGGAGAGTAGATGAAGCGGAGGCACAGAGGCCTCCGATGGAGAAATGATCTGCCCCAGCAGGGGTGGGTGGAGTCGGCCCCGGGCTATACCTACAGACCCGGGACAACCACTGCTGGGCGGTCCCGGGCAGCCTGCATTTTCAGCACCTATCTTTTACTTATTATGTTATTGTTTGTGTTTCTGTTGGGATTTTTTTATTTTCTGCGGATTTTGGAACTTGATATTTTTTGCCTCGTTATGTTGGAACGATGGTAGGGAGTTGTCTTGAGTTTGTGCCCACGATTTCAAGTGGGCTATTATTATGGGTCCATGAGCGCCGGGCTTGTTACGGTCGGCCCGGACATATATCTGGAACCCGAGGCGGTCACACCTCATCCTGTTTGATTACCTTTTGGTATTAATGAAAGTCTCCGATTACCCGTTTCAAAAAAAATAAGTGTTAAAGACATATTCATTCATTTTTTTTTCTCGAAAAGAATTATCTATAATTCTTTTGATATTTTTAGCTACTTAAATATAGAAAATTTTAAATTAAAAAATAGTTGATATAAAAGACATATATATTACGTAATAACGCTCTAAGTCTTGTTGTCGACCAGTGATGACTGCTTATCATTACTTGAAGGTTAACTCAAATGATGAAAAAAAATGTAAACATACAACAGAACTGAGAAGAAACCATATACATTAGAAACTCTATATATAAATTAATATTCATGAGACCATTAAAATTTATTAATTAAAAACACTATTAATTAATCTATAAATTAATATTTTATTAACTTACAATAAAACACTTAATTATCAAAACATCTTTCAAACTTCCACTCAATTAATTATTATATAATATATGTACAATACATGTGCATATATCAAATGAAGAGTTCAATTATATTGTGTTCAATAAGTAATGTGTATATAAATACAAGATGAAAATATGTTAACTCAAACAAATCATATAGACACAATATGACTTCACATCGTAAAGCCGTGAAAAAAAAAACAATGACCGGCAAGATTCAAAGAGAATTATGCAAGCACAACAAGGATAATCCAAGTCTCACTCAAAAGCAATTGAAAGAATAGGTTCTTAATAATTATTGTTTGCAGGTGAGTCAAGGTGCATTATGAAATACGTCTTCAGAGTATCTATCACTTGCTCTCAAAAGAGGTGATGTTAAATGACACCAATCAACAAAATTTCCCGAGATAAAAAAAAATCTTTCTATGAATTGATTCTTCAATATCAAGGACAAGTGAATATGACAGGTAAATTAATCATCAAGAAAGCGAAAAAAATCATAAAAGATATGTATCTTGTTGATACTCTGGACTTTACTTTTTCTATTGGTTGGCTTGGAAAGGCCAAAGCAAGATATGGAATTAAAAATTTCTTACATTTTGGAGAGAGTGGATCAAGAAATCTTCCTAAATCATTCATGTAATAAGTTGTATTTAAGCAAATTATTAATTTATAACCCTATCCCCAAGTCGGAACCGCACAAAAACATTATCTTAAAGAATTTATTAGATAATCGAGTATTAATTTATCAAGTTTTCACTGTATTATATAAACAATGAAAGACAGTAGTAAAATGGTTCACCAACTCAATTGATCCTAAAACCCATGAATCTTCTTATGAGAATCTTTCCTCTGTATCTTCAATTGTTTGTGAAAATTCCCTGTACATATCAGCTTTTGTGAAGAGCTAATGTCCTTCGCAGGGGCCTAAATATATGAGACGAAAACCTATTCTAATTGAAAAATATAATAAGAGTAACGACAGTAACATATTCAAAACATTCTTTAAGTTGTATGTAAGGTTAAAATAGAAAAGAAAAACAAGTGTTAACAGAAAGCAAGACTAATGTTGAGTATAACTTATGTCAACCTTAGAATGTTGAATGTTTCACTTGCTACTACTTGCCATCAAATTGATACAGGCGCCTCTGGCGCGCAAGGTCTCCAAATTGTTTCCTTGCCCACATCCATTAAAGCAATGCCCTTGGCGGAAAGATCAGCCCTGACCTTATCGCTCCTTTCAAAGTCTTTGTCTCTCCTTGCTTGGGCTCTTTCTTCAATCAGCAGTGCTATGTCCTCTTCCTTCAAGTCCGCTCTTTTCAAAGCCTTATCCTTCAATTGCTGCAAGACCTGTCCGTGGATCGTAACATGTTTATATAGATTCCCCACTAGGTGTGAAGTAATCTATAGCATTAAACAAAAGAATCAGCAAGTTAATCACCTCAGAGTTGGCAAGAGGGGGGAGTAACCCCATGACATCCAAAACTTCCTTGACTTCCTTCTCTAATTCAACAAGAGATTGAATAGTTGATAGTTGTTCTTGCTTCGGCATCTTCTTCTGGCAAAATATAAAAAACAGCTACTACTATTGTTAATATTGTTAATACATTTGCATATTAAAGCATGGAGAGTCTGAGAGAGAGAGAGATTGGAAAACCGAAAATAGTTTCAAAGGCTTACCTTAAGTTTGTTCAACAAAGTGTTAATGAGCTTCAAAACTTCTTGAAAAGCACCGGTCAGTATCTGTGAAGTACTCAAGTCATCGGACAGCTTAGTTTGGACATCACTGCGGAGCTTACTGATGCAGTTCTGGGCATCAGAAGTAATCCGAGCTGGTTTAGCATTACCTTTGTTGTCCTTTACACTAGTTTCTTGGGGCAATGACAAGGCATCTTCACAATCTTGCAAAGTCTAACAATGAACGGCAATTGACATGATTTTCTAGACAAGTGAATATCAAAAGTATCCATGTGCATGCATTTATTTTGGTTTGTGTCCACAAGAGCTAAAAAAGGAGCAACCCGATGAGTTGTAAATCACTTTGGTGTAAACTTTCAATGAAGACATTCTATTCTCTGTTATTCTTGTTAATCAAAGAGAGTGATATCATATAGTGTAAGCTTATGAATATTGAACCTATACCAGTAAAAGTTCAGGATGGCCAACAGCCTAATACATGTACAGACAGGTTCTCATGGGTATAAACTTCACTAGTGTTGAACATACAGAAAAAGTGTAAACCTGATATATGTAAAAGACAGCATCTGATGAACCTTCCAGCTGCATGAATGTGTAACTGAGAGGAGAGCGGTAGTGTGCACTCATCAAAAAGTGTCTTAAGGCCAGTGGATGGTAACGTTCAGTGATCTACATGAAATAGGATAGATTAAATAACACTCAGGCAAAACATTGTGAAGGAGCAAATAAGGGGAATATGGCATATAAACAAGACTGGTGAAACTTTACCTCTCGAATTGTGAAAAAATTGCCCAATGACTTGGACATTTTCTCGTTGTTATTGGTAACATGCCCGTTATGCATCCAATAACTCACACGGCTTTCTTGGCAAGCAGCACAACTCTGAGCAATCTCGTTTTCATGATGTGGAAATATCAAATCAATTCCACCACCATGAATATCAAATTTGTAGGTAAGATAATGTGCACTCATTGCACTGCATTCTATGTGCCATCCTGGTCTTCCAGGACCCCATGGGCTTTCCCAACTTGGCTCATCGGGCTTTGCAGCCTACAAGAATAGGGAGATCACTGAGAAATTGACAGGATAATACAGATAAAGGTTATGTAAGTTTCCACACCTTGCAGCCTCCAAGAACATGGATATTAATAACATTAATAAGTTTATACTGATAAACATCATGTAAGTTTCCACACCTTCCACAATGCAAAATCAGCAGGATGACGCTTTCTTGAATCCACAGCAATACGTTCACCAGCTCTATTATTTTCCAGCCTCTGTTTAGATAACTGCCCATAATCTACGGCTTTTTCAACAGCAAAAAACACATCTCCATCAACTGCATATGCACAGTCATTATTGATAATCTGCAAAATAGATCACCCGTTTCAAGAAATATGTAAGAGGAATTAAGAAAACAAGGCGATTACCAAACAAAATAAGGGAGCAAAGGTCAGAATGGCCAATATTTCAAAAAAAATTGAGATTGCTCAAAAAGCGCAAAACAATATTTACAGGAGGAATCCGGTAAAAACGATTTGCATGTCCATAAATATGCATTCTAAAATCAGAACAGTTCTTCAAATATTGTACTATATTAAATAAATCATTTTTGTCGGGTATTCTACCTTTAGTGAGTGTACTGATCATAGCTAGAGAAGGTTGCAAAATAGCAATGTTCTATAAACATTATGAGCAGAAATGGAATGGTAATGAATAACCTGAGTGATCATATCTTTGATCTGCTCCATGTGATCAGAGACATGTGGCTCATGAGTAGGACGGAGGCACTGTAGATCATCCATATCGGTGAGATATTCTTGGCAAAAACGGTTGCTTAGATTCAATGGATCTTCCTTAGTTTCATTTGCCCTGCGAATTATCTATAAAGATCCAAAAGTTTAACGATTACCACACCAGCATTCACAAATCACGGGATAAAGACGTAACCAAGTAAAGGATCCAAAGAGAATCGACATGTATTGATGAACTTGGAGCGATATTCACAAGTGACTTGACATTTATAAAGCAGCAAATTTTCAGTTCAAGAAAATGGTAAACCATTGGCAAACTACACATGGTTCTATGTTTTTCTTTTGGTCAAAACCGATACAAGATAGTGATGATAGGTTCAAAGTGATACAAGATAGTGATCACGATTCTTATCTACAAAAGACAAATCATGCAGGTTCCAACTGTAACTTCAATTTAAGACGGTGTGCAATCATCCCAGAAAAGAAACACAAGAACAAAAATGCTAACCTTGTCATCGACATCAGTGAAATTCCGCACGTAAGTAACTTCATAGCCCAAGAACTTGAGGTATCTGAAGAAGGCCATTCAAGTAAAAACAATTACACCGCATTTCAAGTAGAAAAACAGTGCCAGTTGAAGCAGAAAACAGCATAACTGCAGGGTCCTAAATACTCATGCTGACATATTCCTCAATAAATCCAAGTTAAGAAGATAAAAGGGGCAAGTGAAGTTTCAGTTTTGAATGCTTAGCCAGCATTATAGGCTCAGAGTATATCTTTAAGCTCAAAAACACAGATATGTAGAGGTTTTTAAATATTGACTGTGTTACAGAAAACAATCACAATCCTGTTAACAATTCAAGCTATACATGTAATTTCTTAAACATCTAGATTAGGTCAGATCAAAAGAATCGAATTCATCTAAGAGACGAACGGACCTGTAGAGGACGTCGAAGGAGACGGCGGCGCGTGCGTGTCCGAGGTGACTGTAATCGTAGGCTGTGACGCCGCAGACATAGATGCCGACCTTGCCGGGCTCCAAGGGGGTGAAGATCTCCTTCTGCTGGGTCAATGTGTTGTAAAGCTTCAGTTCCTCCTTGGCAGCCATTGACGAATCTGAACCAAACCCTAACCCAAATCGTCTGCCACTATATATGGAAACTTGAACACGACTTGGGTTATATGCGTTTTCTTACAAAACCAGTACCGTACGCGTTACGAGTAAGCCCAAAAAGAGAGAGAAAAAACTTGTTGAAAGGCCCAAGTCGAAAAGAAAAAAAACGAAAGAAGACACGCGGATCTTCTCAGGCGCGCCGGTCTGCCAGCCGACTGGGTCAGGATGCGGAGCGGGTCAATATATATTGGAATTAATTCTAAAACGACTTCTTACTTTCCAAAAATGTATTTTTCACAATGGATCGTGAAAGATGAAAAGAAAATGGAAAGGTTCTTTTTCTAAACGTGATCGATCAGTTTCTTGGAAAACACGTCAAGACGGTAAAATATACGTACTCGTGTAAAATTCGTAACGTACATCTGATTCGGCTCTAAAACGTAGAACACGTGCAAATAGATGAAAATCAAACGTGTTTTCAACAACTAGAAGTTATCCGATTAAAGAATGACAAATTGAATGTGTTCAATTTAGTCTTGATTGGAATAAAGCTATACAATAACTTGAAAAGAGAAAATGAATATTTTCGACTTTCAACGTACGAACGAATAAACTGAACTAACCAATTCGAATTCCGTAATACAAGTTAAATCGAACGTATCGATTTATTGACAAGATAAGTTTGATCGGTGACCAATTAATCGGTTTCTGTTTTCATTGCGAAACACGTTAGAGCGATTAAATTTGGATTCTCAATTCAAGCTAATTTTATACTTTGACCAAGTTGAATGATTTCAATTTTGGATAATTATAAAAAGGGAAAAAAAACCTTTTTTTGTATAATTACTTGTAAATGTGGTGGTCGGTCCCACTACACGGAGTATTTTCGACCAACTAACATATGTGTCTACGACATACGTGTATGATTCAGTAGCTACTAATAAGACACAGAACTTGAGTTGACATAACAATTGATCTCAAACGTGATAACACCGCGGATCCACCAATCTAAACTAAATGTTACATTGAGATCTAGTTGTGAAAAAGACATCCAAGGGAATGTGACGGAAGCCCATTTAAAGGCGTTATGTGAAGGAAAACCCAACCTAGTTGACTGGAGATCCCAAGATCTAGGTTCAATGGGACAACCTAATTACATAACTTGTGTACGGTCACTGTGGGGGTCCAACCCCGAGTCCATTCCTATAATGCAAACAAGTGACGTGTGAAGGATAAGCATTGCTTTTAATGATTCCTTGCATCAAAAGTATTCAGCAAAGTGAATCACCTATGTGAGAGTAAGTGGGGTCGCTTCAACGGTGACTAATGGGGCTAGTCATCTTAAACTCTTATAGAACCAGGCAATGTACATGACCATAACGGGGCACACTCATGAGAACCAAACCGTGTTTATTGGTACTGTGTGGGGTATATCATCATCTGCACAAACGACAGAATAGTTCAAGGACATCGTGAGTCAGTCAGCAGAGTAAATATACTTTCACAAGGGAAGGTTCAAGGATGAACATCTACCTATCCTATGCAGGTATCGACTTTGAGAAGTCACCGCTCCCTCGTTACTTTTCCGTTCCCATCACATATTTGTGGGAGGTTGTTGGAAAATGTGGTTAAAATGTGATTTTGTTGTTTTAAATGTGATTTATGGTTTTAAATATGATTTATGTAGTTGGTTGGCCATTACCTTTTAATGAGAGGCTTTTATGGGATTAGCTACCCTATAAAATTACCTTCTTATCCCTATTAGAGAGCCTATAAATACCAACCTACTAAGTCATCTTCTACACACTTCAAAAAAGTACCAAAAAGATCAAAAACCACTTTCTCTCCCAAATACGTTTTCATTCTTCCTTAGTCCTGGTGATTTCTCTACACGGAGTTGAGTTCGTTGACGCTAGTCATTATATCATGAGAGACCGTTGCCCATACGGGGAAGTCAAGTGTCTTAAGGAGACAGGAGTACCTGGACTCAACTAAACCCTAATTTCCTAATCTGTAATCAGTAAGCTAGCTGATCGGTAAAGGTTATTCGTTATTTCAATTTATTATTTCGTTTACCTGAATTTTTTTATCGTCATTATACTAACCCTATACTTCCTACATCTCTTATGGTTTTCATCGATTTCTCTTATGCTTCCTCCTTGAACAACAAGCTCGGCCACATCAGGACCCTCACTTGGCCGCACCAGATACCCGAACACGGGAGCACGTCATCGTCGCGACATGATGAATTCGTCGGCATCGAGCCTCCGCTGCGTGAGCCTCCGTCTCTGCGTATCGGTACCCCATCCCACTAGGTATCACCACTAGGGACGGTGGAGCCCTCTCCAAGAGCCGACGCAGACGGCACATGCAACCCGCTCCCCAACCGCCGTGGCCAGGCCCAGATTTGTGAGACTCAACCACCTGCACGACCCTTTCTTCGGCCCCCATCAACGATGTCGACAACACCCATCAGGCCAAGGCCGCTGCTTTCACCTGTTCACCCATCAAATGGTCCCCTGGAGACCATTTCGGACCGTTTAGGATGGTCTCTTTGGATGACGACGATGATAAGGATGTTGTGGTCATGGTCCCAACAGAAGCGATTCCGGTTATTTTCGACGGACGGTACCGGTTGTCGTTGGTGGGCAAAATAGTAACTGAGGTTAGGTGCAACCCCAAGATCATGTGTGGGGTCATGCTTACGTGGTGGTAGGTCAACGATATGGAGGTCGAGGTCCTCTCCAAGGACGTCGTTACGCTTCCCCTCGAAAACGGCACTCAACCGGATCCGACACAAAGACCCGTGTACTTTCCGTGGGTATCCGTTGATTCTGCTCTTGTTCGTCCCTTCCATGCAACCGGATACAATCTCATTCTGATTCATGGATATTGACGTTCGAGCATACAACGTCCCAGGAGATGCTCGGAACGATCCCATCTAGTCCCTACAACGAATACATTGGGCACGGAAGTGGGCGAGGCCCCCATACCTACCCCAAAATCATGGGATGACTTCCTCTGGTTCCGGGTCAGCCTCGACGTGGACAAACCGCTCAAGCGAAGGATCCTACTGCAATTCCCAAAACACCGACAACCCTCCACTGTAGGGTTTCAATATGAATGTCTCTTGGGTTTCTGCAGCCGTTATGGACAGCTTACTTACCGGATCCAAGCATGTTATGCCCATATCCAGGGGGTTGGTCGGTCGTAGTTCATTTTGACGATTCACTCTGAGTCCATATGAGAGTGGATACGAATAGACTACTCCAATTACATTGAGGAGCACCGAAGCATCGCCCGGGACCTCACATGGAGGATCTATTGAACTCCCTCATCTTGGAGTCGGGGAGACAAGGTAACCCACATGGAATACAACTACCTCTCCCGTCGGGCTTTCTTGTATTGCTAGTTGTTGGGGGGAGGGATGAAGTACCGAAGGCTGGTGACTTGGCTAAAGAGAGTCCCGAGGGGACACCTCTATTTTTTCAGGGAGCGCATCTAGGATCGTCATACGAGAATAGCGAGATCGAGAAGACCTGTGACCTGGCTAACCTAAACAAGGAGGTCGTTCAGGAAGTTGTGGATAGGGAACTCAATTATGTCATTGGGAGCCCCACACAGTCACTGTAGCCTTTCCTGGAGGGCCTTTAACAGATGGCGGAAGCGTCCGCTCGTGGTGGGAAACAAAAAGAACCTTGGGAAAACTGGGTGGATTAGGTCTTAAGCGGATGAAGATGCTAAAGACCAGGGGAAGAAACAAGACGGGGCAAGTATACAACTGGGCCTCCCAACTGAAGAGGGCCCTGGAATCATCGCACCACCAACTTGCACGGTATCGGCTTCTTGATGAGGAGGTGGCTGAGGATGGGTCTGATTAGGCGCTAGCTACAAAACAGCCCCGCTAGGCCCCATGAGGCTGTTTGGGGGTCGGGGGGAAGATTGATGGTGGCCTACCCCTAACGGGAAGTATACACCATGGAGTTCCAGTTGTTTCTACTGTTTATTTTCTGTTCTGCAAAATTTTGTTTGGTTATTGTTTTACTATATGGATTTCGGATATTTATTTTCCCAATTTAGGGTAGGACGTAGGAATATATATCGTTGTCTAGGATGGAAAGTAGGTTATTTCTATGGGTTCATGCGTGCTAGGTTTCCAACAGCAAGCTCGGACAATATGTTGTTCTCGGGGCTTCTAGCCCTATTTGTAATGTTTGGTTGGCATTAGTAATGCAATTCCTCGTCGCACGTTTCAAAAAAAATTTGTTACGATCAAACATGTAAAAACGATAAAAACTTAATACAAATTAAATCAAATATATCGATTAATCAATTCTGTTTTATTCCGAAAATCACATTAGAACGATTAAATTTGGACTCTTAAATTAAGTTCGAGAATTTAAGATCAAGTTAATTTTGTTCTTCGGAGACCTCCAAAAAAGTGAGAGAAAAACTAATAAAACCGAGAGAGGAAAATTCCTCAAAACGCAACAACCAACAAAAACAATAAGGTACCACAAAAAAAACATGGACTAGGAAGCCCAAAGACCACCAAAGAAACGAGAAACAAACCCACAAAAGGAAAATAACCAAACAACAAACCCCCCGAAGCGACCCAAAACGGATGATCAAACTTTACAGTAGGCTTAAAATCACCTTCACCACAAACATCCTCGTACTCTAACTCCACATCACTACCTAGATCTAATTTTCCAGAAATCTCAACATTACTAGGTTGTCCTTGTACGGCTCTTGAGTTTAAAGCTTTGAGACCCTTCTGCTTGACTAGACCCCAAGCTGACTTCCTTGATTCCTTAATCTTATCACATGACCCATATTGAGTAGGAGTGTGTTGGTACAACTGTGGTTGGCTACATTTGAGTCAAGACAGGATGTTATCAAGGATGTTAGTAGACATCAATGTTGAACCGGTGCAGAGTTAATCGACGATGTCCACACAAAATGTCATTGACATAGTAGTGATGATAGCACACGCGCGGTAAATCTATTAAGTATATCCAGAACGCGTTTATCATTATCTGGTGAGATATGTTTCCTTTAAGTGTGAATATTCGTAACTAAAGTTCTACTTACGTTAGAAAACATTGTGATTTACTTTCCAAGATCAGAAGATATACTCGCCGATCATATTGGATAAATATTGGAAAGACTTGGTAAACAAAGAAAGAAGAGATTCAGTAATGCTGAACAAGGAAAGAAGATGTTCAGCATAATCGTGACTCTAAAGTCACCAAACCCTAGGATATATATAGGGGAACAATCAAGTACAAACCCTATTTCGGGTCAGAACGTAGAACTAATCTGGGCCATTGATTATCCAGATCGGATGGCCACCGAAATCCTATATATATATATATATATATATATATAGGATAACAATCAGGTACAAACTTGTATCTTTCGTCAGAACGTAGAACTATCAATCTAGGCCCTTGGATCATAGAATTAATGGCCCAGATTTAATGCATATCTTTTAATATCTTTTTAATTAATGCATATCTTGTAATTGATTTCGTAATCAATCACCCCCCCTGAATTTCGGTGGCCATCCGATCTGGATAATCAATGGCCCAGATTAGTTCTACGTTCTGACCCGAAATAGGGTTTGTACTTGATTGTTCCCCTATATATATATATATATATATATAGGGCGGGTATCCAGTAAAAACAGGTCTTATTGTGCAAACTACAAACAAATATGGGCCATAGGATGCGGTCAAAGTGACGTCAGCAGAGCGCACCAGATGCTGACACGTGGCCACTTCGCGCGCGCGTCTGCCCGCACAGTAGTGTGTGTTGACCACGCGCGCAACGCGAAAGGCACTAACATCCTGTGATTTTAAGGTATTAGCACTGGTATATAGTTACTATCAGCACATGTGCATGTAAACTATTAGTACAATTAGATGTAAAGTATCAGCATTGTTTTGCATATGAGGTATTAGCACTGTGCTATGTAAACTATCAGCACTGGGCGCACACACCAACAGCGCGCGCGCCCACATGTAAGCATCTGGTGCGTCTGTAGCTTGCACAATAAGGTGTAGGGTTTTTTTTATTTAATTGACCACGTGTCAACATCTGGTGCGCTCTACTAACATCACTTTGGGTGGATCCTATGGCCCAGATTTGTTTGTATTTTGCACAATAAGGGGCTGTTTGTACTTGATAGCAATATATATATATATATATATATATATATATATATATATATATAGGAGAGCAATCAGGTGCGAACCACCTGATTTGGTGCGAACATGCGCACTGCGTGATGGCCGTCCGATGTGAATTTCGCGATGGCGCAGATTTGAACGCGTCATCAGTGGCACGCGTCGTAAATAAGTCGTGCGTGGGATTCATTTTAACTGATTTGCTATGGTTCGGGGGTATAAACGTACTTTTATCTACCCGTTTGTGCAGAAACGTTTCGTGCTCACCAAAACACTTGCAGAATCGAGTTTTTAGCGAAACGAACATTTCGGAATCTGATTTTTTGAGCTTCCATTGCCTTGATATTCGTCTTCTGCGTGATTTCGAAGTGAATTTCAATAGTTCATTGTGGTGAGTTACATTTTTTGGTGTTTTTAGGGTTTTGATTCAATCTTGTTCGTTTGGTTATTTAGCTTTTTGATTATAGTAATCCGTTTGTAGAGAATGAAGAACAAGGTTGCTGAATCTACAACATTCTGCAACAGGGACAGCGAATCAGGTAATTTGAGAATATAGTGTTTGTAGTTTGCGGATTTTTTATAGGTGCTATGTTTTCAGAGTGCTTGTGTTTTGCTTTTAGTGTACACCATTTCAAGTGAATAATGAAATACCATGAAATTATTCAACTATGAGATGATTTTGATCTACTTTTGAGGAAAACCAAGTTGTTGGTTGAGGTTTTGGGGTTTTTGTGTTGCGAGTATCTTGTTTTGCGGACTTTGTTTTTCTGTTTTGCGAATAATGAATTCATGTTTTGCTATTATATTTTACCTAATTTGCGGATAAAGAATTTCTGTTTTGCGAGTGTGCGCACTCTGGTTTGAGAAACAATTTTGAATAATCCTGCATTTGATATGTGCGTAGGTTTATTGTATGCAAATATGCACATTTTGGTTTGCAGATGTGTTTTGTAGTTGATGCATACCCTGTTATTGTTTGACTTGTTTTGATAATATGCTTTACCTTGTTTGCGGATAGTGAATATATGTTTTGCGAATTAGATTTATGTAGTTACGGATAGTGAATTTATGTTTTGCGAATATATAGTATCTGGTTTGCGGGCACTGTTTTTCTTTCTCGCGAATATTCAATGTTTTTGTATATTGTCTGTTTTGCTGAAATGCTAACCCTTGTTTGCGAATTATAGATAAAACTCCGGATACAGTGGTACCTCTTCTTTTAATGGATAGGCCATCCATAGAGGCTGATGTTGGTGAAGGAAATACGACTCTTGCTAATATGTTGAAGGAGCAGAAGTCTATTAAGAATAAAAATAAACGAAGACTTTCAATTAAGAAGAAGAAGGTAGCTGAGGTTCGTGAATGTCTCGATGTAGCTGTCCGACCTGCTAAAGCCGGAAAGAAGAGAGGTGGAGAATTAGCAGTTGAGAAGAAGAATGTTAAGCGCACCAAGGGTTGTGAGTCTGATAGAGTTGTCCCGTTATCTGATAAGGTTAGCGTGGATGCTAACCTTATCAGATATTACCTGGTGTCTAAGTATAACCACCATAGCTCATCATTGGAATTGCCAGATGCCAAATTGCGTATCACAGAGAATGAAGTGCATGAAACTTTGGGCATTCCAAATGGTGTGCGCGACGTCATAGTCGATAAGTGGGCCACCCTGTGTACTGATGAACTTAAATTGTGGCAGCAACAGTTCAATACAAAAGACAAAGGCGAGATCAAGCGTCTTATCACCAGTAAGCAGTTGGTTGATCAGATGAAGATGCAACTTCAAGGGGGAGATGATTTCAAAAGAAACTTCATGATGTTGTTTGTGACTTGCATGATCGATTCGGGGAATGAGGGTTATGTGAATCAGTCATGCTTCCGTTCTATTGTTGATGTATCTCACATACAAGATTTTAATTGGTGCAAGTTTTTAGTCAAGAAACTTGTGGATACAAAAAAAATCTGGTTAAAACAACCCGAAGGTTCAAAGAGTTTTTCTGGATCAATAACTCTCTTGTTGGTAAGTTTTATTTTTCATTTTAATGTGTTGTATTTTATATTTAATAAATCTTATGTTATATTCATGTGACATGTCTTTTCCTTTCAATGATGCAGTTGTTTTATCTTGATCGTGTTGAAGTCAGCACGTGTGAGGTTCTTAGGGCGTGGCCGTCTTTGATTGGATGGAATACTGCATTGGTGAACAGAAGAGTCGGTGATAAATTACAGTGTGAGTCATTTGGAATGGGTCACATACGGAGGGAGGGTCCTCCACGTGTTAGGGAGGAAGAGAATGTTGCTCAGCATCCACCACCTAACGTAAATAGGGATAATGAAAGTGGTGATAGAAATGGTGGAGATCCGCCGGCCCCGAATACCCCCCCTTTTCATAATGAAAGGGGTTCTGCAGAGGTATTCTATTATTTAATTAATTTTTTTGTGGGGGAATTATGTTTTTCAAATATACAGTGAGGTTTATTGATTGACTTGTTTTTTTTGCGGATAGTGAACATATGTTCTGCGAATATGCTTTACCTAGTTTGCGGATAGTGAATTTATGTTCTGCGAACAGTGAATATATGTTCTGCGAATAGTGAATATATGTTCTGCGATTAGTGAAATTGTTTTTGCGGATAGTGCATATATGTTTTGCGAATATGCTTTACCTAGTTTGCGGATAGTGAATTTTTGTTTCGCTAGTATGGTTTAAATAGTTTGCGGATAGTGATTGTATGTTTTGCGATAGTGCGCACTCTGGTAGGAACAGTTTTAAAATATGCACATTTTAGTCTGCAGATGTGTGTTTTAGTTGATGCATATTCTGTTATTGATTGTCCTTTTTGCTAATATGCTTTACCTAGTCTGCGGATAGTGAATATATGTTTTGCGAATATGCTTACCCTGTTTGCGGATTGTGAATTTATGTTTTGCGTGTATGCTTTACCTATTTTGCGGATAGTGATTCTTTGTTTTGCGAGTATGCGCACTCTGGTTTGCGAAATAGTTTTGAGTATTTGCTGCATGTGATTTGTGCCTAGGTTTATTGTGTGTAAATATGCACATTTTGGTTTGAAGATGTGTTTTGTAGTTGATGCATACCCTGTGTTTTATTTGTTTGCATTTAATCACATTAACATGCTTCTTTTTATCGTATTCAGAGGATTGCAGAAAGGTTTCGAATAACAGGGAATAAAGTTGCAGAAGGTTTTTTTGGAATGGCATCAGTTGTTGGTTGAAGGGCACATCGCTGATCCCAATACTGAGTGTTTCAAGACAATGTCAACCATGTTTGATGGTTTGACCGGGAAAAAAAATCCCGAAGATGCCATGTCTGACACACAAAGTGTGTTGCTGTCACAAGACTCATGGTTTAATCTACCCGAGGTTATTGGGACCATTGAGAAATTGATTGAAGCAGCAACACGCGTTGGGGAAGGGTACAAAGGAGGAGAGAAGCCACCTGCTCGTGCCGTTACTCCACCATCATTCAGACTTCTTTCATCATCCCAAAAATCGCCTGCCAATGTTCTTTCATCATGCCCTACTGGATCCACTACATTGTCAAGCCCTGAATGCGATAATGTGGTTCGGAAATTGTTCGCAAGTAATGATGCAGCCCCTGTGGATAATATTGTTGCAGAACAAACTGAGCCAGAAAAGAATAACAGTGTTGGCGATGAGTTTGACGTTATTTCTGTTGCTTATGTTATTGGGAAGCAAGCTTGTGACATGGTTGTTGATAATCCAATCGCGGAATGTGAAACTCTCGATGTTGTTAACAAAGATGATTGTTGGGCTCTTGTAGTGGAATCAGACCCACTTACTATAGAATGCAGTCAAGGAAATGTCAACGGGTCTCCGTCTGTTAATGACTTTTGTTAGACACTTCAAGAGCAACCCGAGCCACTCAATATAATTGTTGTCGGAAAAAATGTCATCAATGATCCACCTGTTAATCAAGCTTGCAAGACTCAACCCCCGCCAATTGTTACTGCACGGGTTGACCAAAATATCAATCGTTCTATTGGTGGGAAAGAGGTCTCTAAGACAGTTGACGAGAATCCTGAACTTGCAATGGCAAGATTTCGTGAATCCATAGTCCAACGCCCTGGGCTCATGCATCCTCCTAAGAAGTCGACTGATGGTGTTGGTCATGTGGAGCCTGGCTCAATTATTGATCCACCGAAGAAGAGAGGTCCCGCTCGTGCACTCGGTAAGAAAGGCCCCACTGCTGTCCCCGAGAAGAAAGTACTCCGTACTGTTGCAGCAAAAAAAGCTCAAGGTGGTGTTAAGAAAAATCCCCATGTTGTTAAGAAACCTGCTGCAAGTGGCAATAGTTTTACGTCAATTGGATGTAGCAAGGCATCTTTATTAAGGGAAACCCCAGACAAACAACCTTTACCTCGTTTGATTGCACCGTCTAAATTTCTGTGTTCTTCGTACGTTGATCGTCAAACAGATTATTGGTCCGATATTCTGGAGGTTGAGGATTGTGTTGCTGATTGGGTGCTGAATAAAAGCAAAACCGAGGATTGGTAAGTAAAATATGTTTTTCCCCTTATTTTGTTTTTATATTTTATTTTTGCAAATACACTGAATAGGCATTTTCTCTCTGTGAATGCAGGGCTTTTATGTTTCAGTGCTCTGAAAATTATATTACCAAGGGGGGCTTTAATTCTTTCAAAAAGGATGCATGGATTGAAGTGGAAACCATTAATGGGTGGTATCACTATCTGAATCATCTGGAAACTATCAAGAGTGATTCATCACCTAACCGGTTCTTCTTTTCAGCTACTCTTAGTGTAAGGATAGTTTGCGCAATTTTTTTGTTGATTACGTTTATAGTTTGAATTATTTTAATATGTTTTTGTTATTAATATTTTTATTTTGTAGGCTACGCTTTCGGCACATAAAAAAGATGTAGCTTTTGACGAAATTTTCAACATTGAAACTAAGGAGTTCCCTTCTTTTTCATGGAGGAAGTTGGACTTGGTAAGTATAATACATGGTTGGTTTTAGAATATTCAATATGTTGGTTGCGGGTAAGGTTTGTATGTTTTGCGTCTATACGCACCCTTGCTTGAGAAATAACGTTTACCTGTTTGTGACACGCAATATCTGGTTTGAGGGTATGGATTTTCTTGTTTGCGAATATACTCTATCAAGTTTGCGGATACTGAATACTTGTTTTGCGGATATGCGCACCCTGGTTTGAGAAACAGTTTCCCTGGGTTGCTGATAATGAAAATGTAGTTTGCTGATAGTGAATATGTGTTTTGCTGATATAGTAGTGAATGGTTGTATTATATAAACCAATTTATCCATTATATTAATATTCTGATGGATTTTATATATTTTCTACAGGTTTTCATAGTTGCTTTTATGAGCAATCACTTCACACTGTTATGCATCGACATGAAGAACGAAAATTCAAATATTATTGACAATGTGAAAGGAACGGTTGATGACGATATTCGTTATGAAAAAATTCACTATACATTGGTATGTATTCTTTTCTCATTGAGTATGTGTTTGATTACTGTCTATCTATTCATTTCTGTTTTTATTTATTTTTCTTTTGTGTTTTTGTGTTGCGTAGAGGTCTAAAATTTGCAAGGTCATATCAAAAACTGATAAAGCTCTAGCTCAGAAAATTTTCAACGGTAAGATTGATCGGTTCCATGTACCATGGGAATCTAACGACAATCATATGGATTGTGGGGTGTATGCTATGTGGCACATGGAATCGTATCTTGGCAATGGGAATTGGGCAGGAGAATTGGCCGTTAATGATGTAAGTTAAACCAACAATTATTTCTTTGTCAGTATATAGCAATGAGTATAGATTTGATCTTTAAATTTTGATTTTGTAGGCTGCACAAATCGAATTATTGAGGAAAAGATTTCTCTTTAAGTTGATAACATTTGAGAAGAACAGCCTGTGGCTAGGAATTGAGGAGAATATCAAAGATTATTTCAAAAAGAAGAAGGCCACATTCAAATTTAGTGTCAAGTATAAAGCCTTATTACCATGCGAACGTCATAAAGCTTAGTGAATTACTTTTTTTGATTACTGGTGTTTGTTTTTAGAAACGACAATTTTTTTTGTTTGAGAATTTATGATATATTGTTTGAGAATAATCTGTGTACTATTTTCAGAATTTATAAGATCTTTTGTTTCTGAATATGCTGTATTTTAGGATAAACAAGTTGTTGGCTGAGGTTATGTGTTTTCTGTTTTGCAAATGTATAGTGTCTAGTTTGCGGGTATTGTTTTTCTGTTTTGCGAAGAGGCTATCCTTGGTTTGCGAAACTGGGGTTACTCTGTTGGTTGAGGTAATGTGTAATCTGTTTTGCGAATATATAGTGCCTAGTTTGCGTGTACTATTTTTCTGTTTTGCGAATAGTTAATGCTTGGTTTGAAAACTGGTTTCCTTGTTGGTTGAGGTCATGTGTTTACTGTTTTGCGAATATACAGTGTCTAGTTTGCGGAACTATTTTTCTGTTTTGCGAATAGTCAATCCTTGGTTTGAGAAAGTGGGGTTCATTGTTTCAGATTATGCAATATCGTTTGCGAATTAAATATAGGTGAATTTCACAGTGATAAGCAGATACTAGTCATACATTCACTGAGAAACCAAGTTTTCAAAACAAAACACAAAAACATCAAAAGCCTATTGACATGATAATAGGGAAAATATAACTACATCCTTCATGGGTCGGATGTGCCCTACTCCATGTCTACCTCAATTGTTTTGAAGAAGTCCTGAATCTTTTCCAGTGTCGCCATCATCTTGTCCCTATCTTCCTTGTGCTTTTCAGTCGAGTTGCTCATGTCAAGCACTTGCAGTTCATTGGCAAGGCTTTCCACCTTCTCCTGCATCAGCAAAAATTGGATATGGCATAGTGCCAACCTTATTTTGCGGAACTGCAGTTTATACTGCAAAGCGGCTTCCTCTCTGGTACGTTCTATAGCTTATGCGGTGCAAACGTTTCCTTCCCCTCTGGTGCGTTTCCTGTTTGGGGCCATCGCTTTTGCAGACTGGTGGTTTGAAGTTATTTGAGAAGAGAAATTTAAATTGAAAGAGAGTTGTAGGGTTCAGTGATATAGGGGTGGGGGGTATTTATAGTTGAATTCTTGCGGTGGCATTATCGTTATTATGTTTAAAGTAGAGTTCTAATTATAGACAGATTAGTTAACTAATAATAATTCCGCAAAACATATACCTTATTTTCGCAATCCGTATCTCTTAATTCTCAAACTAAATGCTATTTTTACGTGTATCGGTATGTGATACTGTAAGATATTGTAGAGGACACGTGTCAATCGTTACGAAAATCAGACGTATCATGTAATCGATATGATTTCAAAATCAGACGGTTAAGTTTTCACGGTTATATTTCATCATTAATAAATTCCCACTCGAATGCACGAAGATATTATCGCATTTAATGCGTTGGTAAGTCTCATCGCACTTGGTGTTTGCGGATACGGACTTGTAGTTTGCGGATACAGAGATCCTTGTTTGCTGATACAGAGATCCTTGTCTGCGGATACGGACTTGTTGTTTGCGGATACTGTTATTATGTTTCGCGATTTTAATTATGGCCTGTAGTTTGCGGATATGCCCTAGTTGTGTCCAAACATGTTAGCATTTCAGTAATTTTCGTTTGCGAACAATCATGTTCTCATTTACGAAATTAAAACTACGTCTTCGAGAATACATAATATGTCTTTTGCGAATTTATATAGATTACTTTAACAATAGAATAGGTAGATATTAATCATCATTTCATTGAGATAACAAGTGTTCAAAACACAAAACAAAAACATCAAAAGACGCTTGACATGATAATAGTGAAAATACGATTACATCCTTCATGGGCCGGATGTGTCTTCGTCTTCTGCTATCGCCATGGTTTTGAAGAAATCCTGAATCTGTTTCAGTGCCATCATCATCTTGTCTCTGTCTTCGTTAAGCTTTGCAGTCCCGTTCCTCATGTCAAGCACTTCCAGATCATGGATAAGGTTTACGACCTTCTCCTCCATCAGAAAAAAGTGGCATTGGATTAGTGCCAACTTCACTTTGCGAATCTCCATTTCCGTTTCCATAGCCGCTTGCTCCATCTCACACATCTTCTTAGAACGTTCCTCTATGGTACGTTCCACAGCTTCTTCGGTGCAAACGTTAACTTGAGCTCTGGTGCGTTTCCTGTTGGAGGCCATCTCTTTTGCAGATCTGGTGGTTTGAAGTTATTAGAGAAGAGGTTTTGAAATTTAAGGAGAGTTCTAGGGTTAAGTATTATAGGGGTGGGGGTATTTATAGTTGAAATCTTGCGGTGGCATTATCGTTATTTTGTTTAAAGTAGAGTTCTAATTATATATAGATTAGTTAACTGATAAGGATTCCGCAAAACATATATATTATTTTCGCAATCAATAACTCATAATTCTCAAACTAAACGCGGATTTACGTGTATCGACGTGTGATACGATAAGATCTTGTAGAGGACACGTGTCAATCGTTCCCCAAAATCAGATGGTATGATTTCAAAATCTGACGGTTAAGTTTCCACGGTTACATTACATCATTACTAAAATCCTCCATGAATGCACCAAGATCTTATCGCATTTAATGCGTTGTTAAGTCTTTTCACCGTCGTTTGGTTTAGTTTAAATCAATTTTTTAACCCTACAAATCATGTCATCATAGACCATTTTTTTAATTAAGTCATGTCACCATATAGAAAGTACTGTAGTAGCGGCGAGGAAGAGGTAACTTCAAAGAGACGAAAGGTTATTTCACATGGTGATGAAGAGGATTGCCCTATTATCATCAGTGACGATGACGATGATGAGAAAGAGAAGGATAAAGAAAATGTGGAGGAAGACGATGATGGGTATAATGGTGATGTTGAAGAGGATGATGATGTTGAAGATGATGATGATGATGATGAGGAAAAGGAAGAAGAAGATTATGGTTATAATGGTGATGTTGAAGAGGATGAAGAAGAACATGATGATGTTGATGAAGACGAAGAAGAAGAATACTCGGAGAATGAAGATTGATGAATGTAACTTATGTGACAAGTTCTTTCAGTTTTATGAAATAGGACTCTCTGTTTGTGAATATAGAACTTATTTTTTGGGGTATTAATATATGGCCTTGTAGTTTGCGGATACAGAGATCCTGTTTTGCTAATATTGTTATTTTGTTTCTCTTAACATGTTGTTTGCGGATACGGACATGTTGTTTGCGGATACGGACTTGTAGTTTGCGGATACCGTTATTATGTTTCGCGAATATAATTATGGACGGAAGTTTGTGGAAACATAGATCCTGGTTTGCGGATACAGAGATCATGGTTTGCTGATTCTAATCCGCGTGTAACATAAATAACGGAATTATATATAATCGAAAGTGAAATATAAACTATTTTAAGGAAAACGATTTTTCTAATTACTTTAAACTGGTTAAGAACAGACAAAAGGAATCAAAGAGAATAGGGTTTGTTATCCCTATACCACCAGTTTCATAGCCTTGTTCACAGCTATGATCACTTCGGTTATCTTCCTGGTGAAGGTTGTGTTTGCAAGCACCTCTTCGGTGCTCATGTCAGTGCACAGCTCGTCGCCAACATCCGAGGCCAATATTTGAAGCTTAAGCTCGATCTCAGAAAGCTTGGGCTTGATTTCTTTGAAGCTCGTCACGAACTTCTCGTGTTTGATGAGACGCTTTTGTTTTCTGTCCTTCTTGTCCTGCTCCTTCAGCTTCCTTTCGCGTTCGTCGAGTTCATCTTCATAGATTTTACGCTTCCTACTGCTTGACGACGCCATTTGTTCAGAGTAAAATTGGGTATTCGAAGAGTTGAGGGTTGAGTATAGAAGGATACTGTATTTGGGTATATATAGGGGAACATGTAGGGCATCGTGGGTTAGTGGAGCAACTAATTCTCCCCCACGTTTCCACGCTGTCATTATTTGATTGGTCTACCACAAACCGTTTCACTTCCCTTTCGTACGCAAAACGAAAGTAGTAAATTCTCAAATCATTATATATTTTTTGGTAAACAAAATTTGAAATATTCGCAAACAATTTGTTATATTAAATCTGCAAAACCGTTGACCTATATCCGCAAACAGAAAAAGCCAATTCCGCAATCGATAATCTTCATCAGTCTACTTCTTCTTCCTATTCTTATTCAGCGGGGCAGGTCCTTGTGTCATGGTCTTGCGTTCTGTGTGTACAATATATTATATTAAATTTCATATAAATAAAAACATGTGCAGAAATGAAATTTATAGATTCGGAAAACTCAAACAAATGTATCATCAAACAGTCTTTATTTATTCGCAAAACTTATTGTCTATATTCGCAAACTGAAACAACGGAATCCGCAGTTGAAAATATACATTATTTCTACTTCTTCTTATTCTTCTTCTTCTTCTTCTTCTTCTTCTTCTTCTTATTCATATTCAGAGGGCAGGTCCTTTTGTCATGGTCTTGCAATGTGCGGTATGTGGCGCATAGCCGTTTTCGCTTGTTACTAGCATTGATTGCCTTTTCTTTATTACTGATCATTCTACTCCCAGATCGCAAGCGAGAGCCCTTGGTGTTTGTGATATTTGGTGGCTGGACAGTGACTATTTCTGGTAATTTGATCCCTGTCACCGATGCTATGAAACTTGTTCTATTGAGTCTATTCTCATTCACTATGTCATCCACCGTCTTCACTCTGTATCGATTTAGAGTGTCCAAAAATCCTCGAATACTTGAAATTGCTGCATCTTCTGTCCCAATCATTTCAGTAAACCTGGTTTTCACTGCATCCATAACTTCATCGTCCTTCAGACTAGGACCTTCAGGTGCAACACCATTAGAAGACAATGTAGCTGTCAAGTTTGTGTCTTTACACCATCTCGGGTTTACCAGCGTCATAGGAATCTTCCTTAACGTTGTGTTTTGCAGCGCAAAGAATATGTGAGAACATATATAGCCCGTTGTTAGAAGTTTGTTGCAATTGCACTCAAAGTTGTTTTACTCATCGTCCAAGTCACCCTGAATTCCTTACCATCTTTAATAATCGACGAATCCCTGACTTTATAGACAATGGTGTCATCCATGCCTGGCAAGCTGCAGCGGTTGAGAGCGTAAACTATATGCTTTTGTATGTCAACAAACACAGTATGTGTGTATACGGTCCAAGCATCCGCTTCAAACCACGTGTTTGTCTTCAGCACCGGATATGAATTGTAGCTGTGCATCATAAGACTGAAATGCTCACTCCTTTGGTTCTCTATCACCACTCCACACCGCCAGATCAAGTGAACAAGGTTTAGGTAATGATCTGTGAGTTGTTGATAGGCCCGGTTGGCTGATTCAGACCTTGATGTTGTTCTCATAAACAACCCCATTGGGAAATCCCTATGGTATGCTGGGATCCAACTGTGTCGCATATCGAATATGCCGTTGAGCCAAGTGTTGTCCTGCAAATTGAAGTCTTCAACGATGCTAGCCCACTCTTCATCAAACTCATCAGGGCCTATAAGGTTGTTGTATACTATGGAATCCAACCTTTTCTCAAAGTCTGTATCATTTGTTATACTTCCAGGCACCTGTAACATTTTTCATAAGATTTGTAAAGTCGAACAAATAAATAATAGAAATTGACAATACTGTGGCGTATGGATATTTTGTATTCATAGATTGAGAAAACAGACATAACAGTTTGAGAATAGATATAAAGTCATCGCATAGTAGTTAACTATGAGAACCATATTAAGAATAAAACGTTTTGAGTAAACAAGCATTACAAGATGTGGATACAGAGTATATGATTTTCTTATAGAGACTGACCTTAAGACGAATCTTATTCATAATGTGCCACATGCAGAGTTTGTGCTTAGTGTCTGTCATGACTTTCGGTATTGCAACTTTCATTGCTGGGTCTTGATCTGTCACCAGATACATTGGTTGCTTCTCATTCATCGCTTTCAGAAAAGCGTTAAACATCCAAGTGAAAGACTCGATATCCTCATGTGTTACCAGTCCCAGCCCAAAAGTCACAGATTTGTCATAGTTGTCTACTCCTGTAAACGGACAAAATGGCATCGAGTACCTACAAAACATCAATCGTTAATAAAGAATAATGTTTAAAATTTCTTTTTCAATGGATTAGCGAATACGAGTAATACTTACTGGTTAGTCCTGTAAGTTGTGTCAAAGGAAACATTATCTCCGTAAAGCTCGTAATTCTTGATAGCTATTTCATCACACCAGAATAGTTTAGTGAGGCTTCCGCTTGGGTCAACATCGTACTCATAGTAGAACTTGTTGTTGGCTACCTTCTTGTCACGGAACTGGTCAAGGATTATCTGAACATCACTTCCTCCAATATAGGCTTTCAAGTCCCTGTGGTAGTTGAAGAAATCTTGCTTCAAAGCTCCAACATGGCTGGGGCCTCCGCGTGTTTCACTGATTAGTCTGTGTGCCTTTGAGGGACCTATTCCCGATCTCTCGCAAAAGTTCATATACTCAACATGGTTTCCTTCCATGTGTCGGTTACCTCTCATCTCATGTCTGTGCTCAGCTCCAACCATAGGGTGGTTATGACCTTCAACAAATTTTGATACTTTGTATCCCAATTCCTCCGAAACAAATGTGAACCTTATCATTGCTTCACAATTAATTCTTGTGAGCAATCTGTTCCTCTTTTTTGTAGGCTTTGAAAGTTGAGGACTGTTTTGTTCGGGGATCTCACCCTGTTTGGAGCATACCATGTACTTTAGCTTTATGTTGTTTGTTTTATCCTTCTTCTCGGTAGACCTTCTTGTAGTGAATCCAGACAGTCTAGCGTAATTTTGGTAGAAACCTATCGCCTTATTCAATGTCTTGAATTCCTTTCCTACAAACGGCGTTCGTTCAGGCTGGCAGGATGGCAAGCTGGTTCCTCCAGCAGAAAACAGAACAGTGTTTTGGAGATCTGATTCTGCAGTACAGTCACTGTCTGTGCCTGCAGCTGATATTCATCGAAATAAGGATCAGTTTGAGGATGTAATAATTTCGGATTGCATATACAGCACACATAGAATCAGATAGTTATAATATACTCAAATTGATACACAGTCAGTAGTATATAGTAACAGGCAAAGTAGATTATTTATGCTTTGCGGAAATAAGCAAGTTAGTTTTCGGATAATGCACACCTAGTTTGAGAGTTTGTCATGAAGGAGATTTTATATATTGTTTGAGAAGAAACAAATATTATATGTCGCTAAATATCGTACAACACAAACTACTGTTTTGAGTATCTAGGCATTCTAGTTTACGGATAAAAAAACCACCATGATCATGACGTGTTGGTCAACAGAAAATTAGAGTTTGCAGCGATTCTAGAATAAAATCAATTTTGTTGAATAGATCTATACTTACATATTGTAGATGACATCTCGATTTGTGTATTGTTTGCTGTGTTAAAATCCGACGATATCAATCAATATCTCCGGCGATCTCTGTTGCGATTTCCGATGATCTCACGGTGCGATCTCTGGTGCGATCTCAGGTGAGATATGAGATTTTGTTTTGGAATCAAGTTTCGAAGAATCGCAGTCTTTTAACCTTGTCCGTGATCTAGATTTCTTCGAGAAAACTCCGATCTAGGTTTGATACTTGGAAAATCGTAGAGAATTTTTCGAGAGACTTTGTAACTCTGTGTTTAATTCGATTTCTTATTTCTTGTTTAGGAACTTTCCGTTTTTGAATTTCGAGGTTTTATAGAGAAAGTTGGGGTAAATTCGCGCGCTAATCTAGGACCGTCGATATATTAGTCGCAATGGACGAACCCGATTCAGTTTTGAAAGTTCAATCGAAACATTTTATTTTATTAGCGAATAGATTCTTTGCGTATTTCACATTTAGTTTGCGGATTTTTAATGTAAAGTTTGCGGATATTTCAGAAGTAGTTTGCGGATATTTCATATCTAGTTTGCGGATTTTTGAGTTATTGTTTGCGGATACTGTCAGTCATGTTGAGAATACAGAAAGCATGGTTTGAGAAAATACAGCATCTAGTTTGAGAATATTTATAGATTCATTACGAAAAGATGGTGTGTGAAACACCAAACAAAAACATAAAAGACGACATGCATGAAAAACTAGATACCACCAATCTTCTTCTGGATGTGGCTTAGGGATCTACAGTTATTTTCCCGAGGAATTCTTGATACTCCCTCAGTTTCTCAAGCATGCGTTCTTTCGAAGCTCTTTCTTCCGTGTTCCACATTAGGTTCTCATCCGTTTCGATTTCAGCAAGTAGCTTGACCACCTGCGCATCAATCATCAGCATATTATACTGGATTTTTGTGAATTTGAGCTTCCAGAGATGGTGGATGGTAGCCAAACGCCTGGCTTCATCCTCGACATTCATCCGAGCCCATTCAGCATTCATTGAGGCCATTTTCGTTGCTTTTTTTGAGTTGAAGAGTGAAAGATGTGTGAAAGTAGTTACTCAGTAGTGGTATTTATAGCAATGGTCATAGGGGGTATTATTGTAATCTTGCACAAAGTAATGGGGTTAGTGGGTAGTTACTTTTCAAGGTCAGAATATCAAGTGTTTTATCCAAAACTGACGATTTGTATTTCATATGTATTAAATTCTCAAACAATTATAAAATTATCCTCGGAATAAAAATCACTGGCTCTTAGCAGTATACAATCGTGTTTTGACACGCGTCACTTCCAAATCTCACCATTGTCTGATCAGTATCTTTGGTAAATCTCTCTCGAGCCACACGAAATATTTTCTCAAATATTAAACAATAACGAATTATGAAGTTTGCGTTTGTGAATTTACGAGTTTGAGAATACAAGGCATCTTGTTTGCGGAACTATTGTGTACATTTTGAATACTAGGAATTTCTCTCGAGCCACATGAACTATTTTCTCAAATATTTAAGAAGAACGAAATTTGATATTTGCGTTTGTGGCTTTACGAGTTTGAGAAACCAAGGTATCTTGTTTGCGGAATATTGTATACATTTTGCAAACTAAGTAGTATATTGTAATATATTGTGTCAATTTTAATGCATATTTAGATAAACAAAAAGCTTTTCATTGATTCATGTGGAGTCTGAAAGAACAACAAAAAAATACGACATCAAACATAAGAACCAAAAGCCAACACAAAAGACATGAAAACAGAAGAGAAAGTACAAGCAATCCCTTAGGAGCTCTCTTTCACAATGATTCTAAGTGCAGACCTATACTTCAAGAGTTTGTTCGCCATGCTTTCCCTACAATCCATGTGTTCTTCATCCGCGTTGGATATGTTTTCTTCTTCCAATTCAGCCATCAGGTTGACCACCCTGTCATGTGCTATCATCAAATGGGACTTGATGATGGACATCTTCAGATGTCGAAGCTCACGTACAGACACATGATGTTCTTTGTCTAGAACTTCCATTTTGAGTTTTTTTGATGATGATTCCATTTTCGTGTATATGATCTGATAATTCAGAAGAGATGTGAGTGTGAATAATTTTTCATTTGTGATAGAAGGGGTATATTTATAGGGGTATTGATTTAATGTATTTGGTGGGACACGTGTTAGTCTTAGTGCCCGTAGCTCAATCATAAATGTCCAAATGTATATATCATCGTTAGCAATAAAATTAAAGCGGCTTTATATTACTTATGTGTTGGAGTAATATATCGATGTGTGCTCTGATCTATGCCCACCATGCGAATAGAACCATAGATCGAGATAGATCACACTCGATGGGTCCCTAGTCAACAAAGCTTCACTAGAAGCGACTAGTATGAAAGATGGCTCTTTATGGCTTACGTTCTGTTAGTCATTGGAATGGGATTCCGGAGTCTGATCATAGATATCATGTGGGACATGATATTGGACGACCCGCCCTGAATATGTGCCATAGATTAAGTCATGAACATATTCAGTGTTGTAGCTTGTCATGTATCCTTAGACCAAGGAGTCTTTGTGATCGCTATGTAGTCAACAACTGAGTTTGACCTGAGCCTAACGTTGTCCGTAACAGGGCTTCCATAACGGCCAGGATTGGCTTGGGGACGGGCTACATGAGTGACACGAAAGGCGGCTAAGGGATTTATCCCTCATACTGAGGTATGGGAAAGATATCGGTTCTCGGCCGCTTGATCGAGAGTGACTGAAAGAATAGCATGGCCATGCACATGATACTGGGTATCATATCTTCAGTCATCTCACATATCAAGGAACGGTGATTGAGAATAATAAGGATGACGGCTCTATGCCTTATCTCAATCAGGATATCGGAGATAAAAGGATAATGACAGGGACGACGGAAAGGTTAGAATCGACAGGGTCGATTCGTTATGTAGTGTCAGGCAATACTAAAGTCTCGTTAGTTGCCACTTAAATAGGATCAAGTAAAATGGGATTTTACGTTGATCTATTGACATGCATAAACCTAAGGGTCACACCGGAGGATGAAACTCATTGACACATTTATGGAGAATGGCCAAAAGGGAGTTGTCTCGGGACATGACCAAAACTGGGTTTTGGGTCATGTGCCCGTACGTGAATAGGACTTTACGGATCGAGACAAGGCTTGGAGTCTTGGGATTGATCGCATCGGATAATGTTGGACATTTCCGGTATGGAAGGCTTGGAGGCGATGAGCGAATCACGGGACCTCGTTAGAAATGGCCACGGGCCATGTTCCAAGAGGCCCATGAAAGGCCCATGCAACCAAGGCCCATGGAACTAATTAATCAAGTCTTGATTAATTAGTACTAAGTAAGCAAGACAAGGATTAAGGTGTTGGTGATTCACCACCTAACCCAATCTTGTCTTGCCATACATTGTCCTATTTACACCTTACTTGACACCATACTTGTCCCATGCCTTTAGTTGGACAAGTATGGGTTTTGTTATGTTTAAGTCATCTTTTTTCAACATAACAAAGACAAGACAAGAATAGGAAACACATTTTCTCTCCCTCTTCCATGGCCATTTCGGGTTTGGCTAGTTTCCACCTCCATTTTTGTGTTCTTGAGTCCTCAAAGAGAAGAACTACGTGGCTTTGATTCCCATGTGGATACGTAGGCGTCTTGGAGACTCAAGCCAATCATTCGTTACCCGGTGTTCTTGTTTTGGTAAGAACTAGTGCTGAATTTTTCTCTTGTGAATCCATTCTTTGTTAGTTGTTTCATGGTTTTAATCGTCTCTTGGTTTTCCTTGATTTTCCGCTGCGAGTTGGTTCATCTCCAACCCTACCTCGAGACCCAACAGTGGTATCAGAGCCGTGCTACCTTTGGGATTCACAAGACGGTGTTCAAAGTTTCGGTTTTGCTTGAAAGTTTCGTTTTTTGGCATGTTGTTTTGCTAAATTGTTTGATAACATGTTTTAAATTCTTGTTCATGGATTTAATGCATGTAAAATGAATTTTTGAAAATTATTTCCAATCTGAAAATTTTGAAAAAAATTTGATTTTTCGGGTCTTGGGAGCGGGACTCTCGGGGAGCCGAAACCGGGAAATCACATGATGTTTGATAACATGCTTGTTTGATAACACGATGTGTGATGTGATGTTGGCATGGTGTACATAATAGCCCCGAGCTCAATTTAATTATTTATCGCTTTTCACGGCCTGCGAGCCGTTAGTGTTAGCGTGTAATTATTCTTTCAAGGTGTGGTCGTCGAACCACTTGTTTGTAATATTTATTTATTCCCGACCTGCGAGTCGTGTATTAAATTGTAATATTTTACTCAAGATGAAGAAAGGGCGAAAAGGTCATTTGGTGGCTTTTCGGGTGTTGGCATCGGCTTGGAGTCGATGGAGCTCAAGAAGCTAGTGGGAGTTAGTTTAGGGGGCTATTATGTGCATATTTATCGCTTTATGCTTGGTTTAGTTTATGCATGATTAATTCTATGTGTTTTAGAATTGCATGCTTAACTTTATTTACCGAGCATATCACCTCACATGCAAAGATAAAATTGGAATTTTAATCCTTGTGTGTGAGCCCTTAGAATCGTCAGTCAAACCTGCGAAAAACAGGAAAATTTAAAAATTTTAAGACAGACACTTAACTTAACTTAAATTGACCCCGAGGGTCATGCCGGACTTAAGTTGACCCCGTTATCGACTGAAATGAGTTACGGGGGACTCAGGGCAACTTCCTGGTCATTTTGGGAAAGATTGATTTTTCGCTGGAAAAGTCACCCGAGCGACGTTTTGGTCCATTCGAGGACCGTTTTGGACCCGAAAAGCTTAGCCGTCGTCGTAGCGGTCTTAGTTGGGCCGTTTCCTTGAAGCCCGTCCAGTTTAAAATTTTTTTTGGGAAAAGTGCCCGTTCGGGGCCCGAAACGTCCGTTTTTCGCGAATCTGATTGGAAAATATCAACTAGATATTTTCCAAAAGGTATGGGACCCACCTTGACACTTGTCAAGTATATGGTGGTGTTTTTTTTGGAGGGAAAAGGTGTGGTTGGAGAGGGTTGGCCGAGTATGGGGTTTTAAGGGAGAGAAAGTTAGTTTTGTTGTTAGTTTAATTAAATTAGAAATTAGAAGAGAGGTTTTAGAGAGAGAAGGAGAAGGAGAAGAAGAGAGAAGAAGGGAGGTTGAGCTAGGGTTTGTGATCGAGCCCTTGGATCGAGTCAAAGCAAAGAGCAATCCCGTTCCCCTCGTTCTCCTCTACGGTAATACCCGAACCGATTCTCGTTTTGATTATTTTCAAGAGCTAGGGTTTGGTTATAAACTAAGGCTTAGGGTTGTGTAGAGTGTGGGGAGGTGTTGGAGACGTTTTAGAGGTGTTTGGGGGTTTAATTTCACGTTTTCCGGTGACCGGAGGCTCGGGAGGAGCTCCGGCCACCGTGGGTGGTGGCCGGCCGGCCATGTGGTGGCTGGCCGGAGGTGGCAGCAGCCACCACTTGGTGGCCGAGCCCCTCCCTCAAACCCTAGGGTCTCGGCCAAGCCTCTTGGGTGGGGCCCACGTGCTCGGTTGCTCGGGTTTTAATGTTCGGGTGGTTTAAAACGTCCCCCGGACCACTTTTTCCTAATCGAATCGAAATTTGGAATTAATTTGGAGAAGTTGTAATTAACGGGTTTTGGGAAACTTTAAACGTTAATTAATTGACTTAGAAGTCGGAATTCAATTCCGTCAAGTGCGTTGGGTTCCTTGAATTATTCTAAGACCGTAGAAACGAAAATGGGGGCTTTTGGAGCCCCGGAAGGCAATTAACCAAAACCGGGCAGATTCGCCATGTCGGGCGAATCTGGCCCTTACGGGTCCTTTATCGGCATTATCGAATAATTGGGAAGTTTGGGAGTGACCGACATTGTCGGGGTTACGTTTGGGCGTTAAGTATGTAAATTTTTGGTTATTCGTACTAGTTTAAAAGTACTTTAAATTTGTGTTCTTTTAGATCGTGCTACGGACCGAGGCAAGGGGAAGCTCGGCGAGTGACTGAGTGTGCTTCGGGTGTTGTTGGAGCGCTTTTGGGATTGTATACGAGGTAGGGAAAAGTAGCCGGATCTCGGCCCTGATTAGGGAAAGTTAATAGTAGAATTGCATGTGACACCGGGGTGTCGTGGGTTGAGTAGATTTATTTAATTATTAGAAAAGCATGATACGGGATTGTAGCGTTCAAGAGAAAAGCATGTGACACTTAGTAGTGTCGTAGGAGCAGCGAACTTAGCGTAATTGATTTACTGGAGGCATATGACCATGCCCGGAGGTTGTTTGTGAAACTAGTGATTTTAGGACTGTTGGAGGCATCGAGTATGCCGGAGGTTGTTGTGTGTTATTTATTGTTGAGTTTGGGCGGCCTTGAGAGCCCGTATTTAATTGTTGAGTTTGGGTGGCCTTGAGAGCCCGTATTTAATTGTTGAGTCGGGGTGGCCATGAGAGCCGTGTATTTAAATTGGTGTCTTGAGTGGCAGTGAGTGCCCGTGGGGTTGTTGAACCCGAGTCTTGACTGTTGAGGTGTCTTGAGTGGCCTTGAGTGCCTGTGTGATTGAACTTGCCTGTGATTGTGATTGTGGTTACCTGGGGTGGTGAGTTCTAAAGGTCGACAGCCTGATCCGACTTAGTGTCGATGAATTGCGAGTTCTAAAGGTCGACAGCCTGATCCGACTTAGTGTCGATGAATTGCGAGTTCTAAAGGTCGACAGCCTGATCCGACTTAGTGTCGATGAATTGCGAGTTTTAAAGGTCGACAGCCTGATCCGACTTAGTGTCGATGAATTGCGAGTTCTAAAGGTCGACAGCCTGATCCAACTTAGTGTCGATGAATTGCGAGTTTTAAAGGTCGACAGCCTGATCCGACTTAGTGTCGAGGAATTGCGAGTTTGAAAGGTCGACAGCCTGATCCGACTTCGTGTCGAGGAATTGCGATAGGTCGAACCCTGACCTGATTGAGATTGGTTACTGAGCAGCTGGTGTGCGATCCTTTGTGATCTTGTTTGGTGTTGTGTCGTTTCGTTCGAGTCCTTGAGGAGGTCGTCGATAGTTGTATTGGGTGTACACTGTTTTTATCGAGTGTCGAGTCTGTTGAGGAAGGTGACGGGTTGTGGGTCAGTTGGGTACTTGAGTTGGGGACTGTAGTCCCGGTGTTGGGTTTGGTTTTAGTGTTACTGGCTTTTTCTGCTAATTATGCCATAGTCAGTCTGTTATCCGTGGAGGTGAGCGAACGCTCACCCCTAGCTGCTTTTCCTACAGGTACTGATCACCGGACGGACTAGGTTAGCTCTTGAAGTTCATGGAGCTTGGAGCGGAGTCTGGTCTTTACTTTTGTTGAGTCTAGTGACGGATGTTGTACCTTGTCCACTTGTTGGGACGTTTTTGTATTGTAAATGCTATTATTTTGAGAAGTAAATGGAAATGTCAAAGCTTTTATTGAAAACAGGTTTCAAGTGTTCATGTTTTTAAAAGTTCGCGTCCCGAGTTCGGTTCGCTAAAATCGGGGCGTGACAGCTTGGTATCAGAGCTCGAGGTTTCAAACCTCGGACTGTCCGTCACTTAGGGGGGGAGAGTCGAGTCGGTGTAGACCCGTCATGTCTTGAGCCTTGTTTGTGTTTGTGCGTATGTTACAGTATTTTGTTGCTGGCATACTGATTGTGTGTGATTGCGTGAACTGTTTTTAACTGTCGCGGGTCGACTCAGGAGCACTCCTGTAGTCGAACGTGACGGTGTTGATGTCAAGTCGGTACAACGTGGTTCGGGGACGCCTGAACCGGGTTGTAACTACGTGATGTCAAGGAACGAAGTTTTAAAATGAAAGGGTGAAGGTTTTAAAATTGTTGGCCCTGTTGGCATGTCTTGAACTTGATTGGCCCTATGGGCGTAAGTTTGATTTTGGTTGGCCCGGTGGGCAAGGTTCGATTTTGATTGGCCCGGTGAACGGGGGTCGTCGTGTTGTGCGGGTTGGTTTGCCGCCGCTTGTTTGGTGCACGTCGGTGCGGTCTCGTTTACTAATGCTAGTATATAAAGTACGTTTAGCTTGAGCGGTGTAGCGCTTTAGTGATAAGCACGTTAGTGTAAGCTTAAGCGGGTGGACGTTAGTGCTTTTGTACTGTCCTTTTTATTTAAGTTCGCAAACTGAACGTTTGCATGTATCCGTGCAGAGGATATTGTTTATGGCTCGCGGTAAGCGGGGACGACCATCAGGAACACGGGGCCAGGCACCCACGCGAGGCCGGCGGGGACGGTCAGTAGGGGCACCAGGGAGGGTGCCGACCGTCGAGCCCGCCGACTATGCGGAGGCACAGGGTACTCCTGTCGGAGAAGACAGGAGGAGTGATGCGGGGCCGTCTGCAGGCACCCCCAGTGTTCCGCCAGTCGCGGACCCTCCAGTGATGACTGCCCTGGATGAGCTTACCAGGACCGTTCAGAGTTTGGTGACGATCATCGCCAGCCGAGAGTCGGCTTCGCCAGCACCAGAGGCAGCCGCAGTCCCGGTGAGGGCCGCGCAGACAGAGGATCTTACCTCCCGAGCGCTACTAGATTTCCTGAAGCTCGGGATACCTGTTTTTGTTGGGGAGCCGAATCCCGACCTGGCCGAGCGATGGATAGAGCAGGTCACACGAGACTTGGACACATCGGGCGTCGAGGATGGCCGTCGGAGAGTGTCCTTCGCGGCCCATCAGCTGAGAGACAGCGCCTACCACTGGTGGGGGCGGGTGAAGGACACGGTCGGATACGACTACAGCGTATTCCAGGAGGTATTCATGGCACAGTACTTCCCCGAGTCGGCTCGGCTGGAGCGACATCGGCAGTTCTTAGACCTGGAGCAAGGGGGGATGACGGTAGGAGAGTACGAGGCCAGGTTCACAGCCTTGGCCAGATTCGCGCCTGAGATGGTGACAAGCGAGACGAACCGTTGCCTGCGGTTCCAGGACGGACTGAGGCTGGGCATCCGGAACCAGGTTCTCGCCTTGAGGATACGGAAGTATACCGACCTCGTGGACACCGCATCTACAGTAGAGCAGGGCGCCAGGGATGCAGTCAGGAGCCGTGAGGTCCGACCTCGGCCGATCAGTTGGGCAGGGCCGTCAGACTCACGAGACTCGCGGAGGCAGAGGACCGCGGGATCCTTCCGACCACCGCCTCATCAGAGTGGATCGAGACAGCAGGGGTCAGTGGCATAAGTGGGGCCAGTCGCCTCAGAGAGGAGGCCGTCATGCTATCACTGCGGGCAGCCAGACCACTTACAGCGAGACTGTCCGACGAGGGGAGGAACCGCGGCAGTACCAGCTACTAGCCGGACAGGCCAGGGCTCGGGGTTAAGGGCTGACGAGATCAGCTGTTACCGATGCGGCCGGGCCGGTCACACTATGGCATGGTGCCGAGAGCAGTTGGGGGAGACATCAGTGCAGCGACCGCAGCAGTCGCGGACAGTACAGTCGCCCAGAGGTCGCCCTCGACAGGGTCAGCAGCCGAGATCATCACGGTCGTCTACGAGCGCACCAATTCCGAGACAGCAGCAGAGTCACGGGTATCCAGCAGCCAGTGCGCAGGGTCAGAGGCAGCAGGCCTCGCAAGGGAGAGTATATGCAGTCACCGACTCCAGAGCCCCAGGACCTAGCACGTACCGTGAGACCATCCAGGGTACGTGTTTGTTGTATCATTTATGGGCTTTGTTCTTGTTTGATACCGGGGCATCACACTCTTTTATTTCGTCGGGTTGTGCTGAGAGGTTGGGGTTGAGCTTAGAGCCGTTGAGTCCACCCCTATGCCTGGACACCCCAGTTGGGGGTGGTGCATCGTTGACTAGAGTATGTCGTGCCTGCGAGATTAGAGTCGCAGACTGTCCTTGCCCTGGTGATCTTCTCGTGTTGGGGATGACTACCTTTGATGTGATTTTGGGTATGGATTGGTTGTCGAGGTACCGAGCCAACATCGATTGCTACAGACGACGAGTGACAGTGACAGTGGGCGGTACGAAGGTGACGTGCGTGCTGGGGAGTAAGAGTGGGGTCCTCCTGTCGGCGTTGTCCGCAGAGGAGGAAGTACCGGCTGTGCAGAGCCGAGAGTTACCGAGAGTGGTATGCGAGTTCCCCGAGGTCTTTCCTGAGGAGTTGAGCGGGCTGCCACCGATTCGTGAGGTGGAGTTCGGGATTGACCTAGTGCCGGGAACGGCGGCGATATCGATGGCGCCTTACAGGTTTGCGCCGGCAGAGTTGACTGAGCTGAAGCGTCAACTGAAGGAGCTTCAGCAGAAGGGGTTTATCCGTCCGAGTGCATCGCCGTGGGGAGCACCAGCACTCTTCGTGAAGAAGAAGAGTGGAGAGCTACGGATGTGTATAGATTACCGGAAGCTGAACCGGGTTACGGTGAAGAACCGGTACCCGATGCCGAGGATCGATGACTTGTTTGACCAGTTGAGAGGGGCGACTCACTTCTCGAAGATCGATCTGCGATCCGGTTATTATCAGTTGCGAGTCCGTGAGGGGGACGTCGCAAAAACTGCATTCCGGACACGCTATGGGCATTACGAGTTCCTGGTGATGCCATTCGGACTGACGAACGCGCCAGCAGCGTTCATGGACCTGATGAACAGCATCTTCCGGCCGTACCTGGATCAGTTTGTGGTGGTGTTCGTGGACGACATCCTAATATATTCGCAGAACGAGGCGGCGCATGAGGCACATCTGAGGGCTGTTCTGACCCTACTGCGCGAGCACCAGCTATATGCCAACCGGGAGAAGTGCGAGTTCTGGCTCTCTGAGGTGAGATTCCTCGGCCACATCGTATCCCGTGACGGTATCCTGGTCGATCCGTCGAAGATCGACGCGGTCTCGAAGTGGGCACGGCCCACGAGTGTTTTCGAGATCCGCAGCTTTCTGGGATTGGCAGGCTACTATAGGCGATTTGTCCAGGATTTTGCACGACTAGCCGCACCGATGACTCTGTTAACGCGCAAGGGTGTTGGGTTCGTGTGGACAGATGACTGTGAGCATGCGTTCGCGGAGTTGAAGACTCGACTGACTACAGCTCCAGTGTTAGTGGTGCCCGAACGAGGGTTTGGCTATGATGTTTACTACGATGCATCCGGAGAGGGACTGGGTTGCGTGCTGATGCAGTCGGGCAGAGTTGTGGCTTATGGCTCCAGGCAGTTGAAGATACACGAGCGCAACTATCCTACCCACGACTTGGAGCTAGCAGCAGTCGTGTTTGCGCTAAAGAGCTGGCGATATTATCTGTACGGCGAGGGGTTTCAGGTGTTCTCGGATCACAAGAGCCTCAAGTACATATTTTCCCAGCGAGACCTGAACATGCGTCAGCGACGGTGGATGGAACTACTCGAGGAGTACGACTTCGAGCTACACTACCACCCAGGCAAGGCGAACGTTGTCGCCGACGCCTTGAGTAGGAAGTCGGCTCCGAGCCTCGCCAGCACATCTGTCCGAGAGTGGGACATGATGGGGGAGCTGAGCACATTCGGGCTTGAGCTAGAGGAGGTTACTGGCGGTGTTGCCATGTGCTCCCTAGTGGCTCAGCCCTCACTGCTTGCCCAAGTGTTGGAGGCGCAGAGGGAGGACGTCGAAGCATCAGAGATCCGCGAGAGAGTCGTCAGGGGTGACGAGGTGGTGGGCTGGCAGGACAGTACTGATTGGGGACTACGGTACCGCGGGGGGCTGTTCGTACCAGTTAACTATAGAGATGCCGTGTTACGAGAGGCACACCATTCGCGTCTCGCATTGCATCCGAGGGGCACCAAGATGTACCGTGACCTCAGGAGGCACTACTGGTGGCGCGGCATGAGGAGAGCAGTCGCAGAGTTTGTGTCGAGATGCCTTGTCTGTCAGCAGGTGAAGGCAGAGCATCAGCGTCCCGCGGGATTGTTACAGCCACTACCGATTGCTCAGTGGAAGTGGGAGCACATTACGATGGATTTCGTGTGTGGACTACCGAGATCGCCCAAGGGAAACGATGCCGTTTGGGTGGTAGTCGACCGGTTGACCAAGTCGGCCCACTTTCTGGCTATGAGGATGACAGACCCGGTCGACAAGTTGAGCAGTCTGTATATCCAGGAGATAGTGCGCCTCCACGGGGTCCCGGTGTCGATAGTGTCTGACAGGGATCCCCGCTTCACGTCCAGGTTCTGGCCGAGTCTGCAGAAGGCACTGGGGACAGAGATCCTACTCAGCACAGCACATCATCCTCAGACAGACGGTCAGTCTGAGCGTACCATTCAGATCTTGGAGGACATGCTGCGAGCATGTGTGCTGGATTTCAGGGGATCTTGGGAGACCCACCTGCCATTGGCCGAGTTCGCCTACAACAACAGCTTCCAGGCCAGTATCGGGATGGCACCGTTCGAAGCGTTGTATGGTAGGCCGTGTCGGTCACCAGTATGCTGGGCAGAGGTGGGGGACAAGAGTCTGCTGGGGCCAGATCTTGTCAGAGAGACGACGGAGAAGGTCACCTTGATCCGCGATCGGTTGAGGACCGCGCAGAGCCGGCAGAAGAGTTATGCAGACAGGCGACGTCGACCTCTTGAGTTTGCAGTCGGGGATCACGTGTTCCTGAAGGTGAGCCCGAGGAAGGGGCTGGTGCGGTTCAGGCGCAGCGGGGGAAAGTTGGCTCCGAGGTACATAGGCCCGTTCCAGATCTTAGACAGAGTGGGAGCCGTGGCTTATCGTCTGGCGTTGCCACCGCAGCTTGGGAGAGTACATAACGTCTTCCACGTATCCCAGTTGCGGCAGTACAACGCAGACCCATCCCACGTCATCGAGTGGACTGATATCGAGGTGGCTGATGATGTCTCCTATGAGGAGCAGCCGATTCGGATCATGGACACACGGCAGCAGATTCTGCGGGGAGGCAAGATTATCCGCTTGGTCCGAGTGCAGTGGAAACATCACGGAGCTGAGTCGACGTGGGAACGCGAGGACGAGGTTCGCGCGAAGTATCCCGGCCTGTTCGACTCCCGAGGTACGTTTGTTTTAAATTTCGCGGACGAAATTCCTTTAAGGGGGGTAGACTGTAATAACCACTTCTGGTCAACGTCAGTCAAACCTGCGAAAAACAGGAAAATTTAAAAATTTTAAGACAGACACTTAACTTAACTTAAATTGACCCCGAGGGTCATGCCGGACTTAAGTTGACCCCGTTATCGACTGAAATGAGTTACGGGGGACTCAGGGCAACTTCCTGGTCATTTTGGGAAAGATTGATTTTTCGCTGGAAAAGTCACCCGAGCGACGTTTTGGTCCATTCGAGGACCGTTTTGGACCCGAAAAGCTTAGCCGTCGTCGTAGCGGTCTTAGTTGGGCCGTTTCCTTGAAGCCCGTCCAGTTTAAAATTTTTTTTGGGAAAAGTGCCCGTTCGGGGCCCGAAACGTCCGTTTTTCGCGAATCTGATTGGAAAATATCAACTAGATATTTTCCAAAAGGTATGGGACCCACCTTGACACTTGTCAAGTATATGGTGGTGTTTTTTTTGGAGGGAAAAGGTGTGGTTGGAGAGGGTTGGCCGAGTATGGGGTTTTAAGGGAGAGAAAGTTAGTTTTGTTGTTAGTTTAATTAAATTAGAAATTAGAAGAGAGGTTTTAGAGAGAGAAGGAGAAGGAGAAGAAGAGAGAAGAAGGGAGGTTGAGCTAGGGTTTGTGATCGAGCCCTTGGATCGAGTCAAAGCAAAGAGCAATCCCGTTCCCCTCGTTCTCCTCTACGGTAATACCCGAACCGATTCTCGTTTTGATTATTTTCAAGAGCTAGGGTTTGGTTATAAACTAAGGCTTAGGGTTGTGTAGAGTGTGGGGAGGTGTTGGAGACGTTTTAGAGGTGTTTGGGGGTTTAATTTCACGTTTTCCGGTGACCGGAGGCTCGGGAGGAGCTCCGGCCACCGTGGGTGGTGGCCGGCCGGCCATGTGGTGGCTGGCCGGAGGTGGCAGCAGCCACCACTTGGTGGCCGAGCCCCTCCCTCAAACCCTAGGGTCTCGGCCAAGCCTCTTGGGTGGGGCCCACGTGCTCGGTTTCTCGGGTTTTAATGTTCGGGTGGTTTAAAACGTCCCCCAGACCACTTTTTCCTAATCGAATCGAAATTTGGAATTAATTTGGAGAAGTTGTAATTAACGGGTTTTGGGAAACTTTAAACGTTAATTAATTGACTTAGAAGTCGGAATTCAATTCCGTCAAGTGCGTTGGGTTCCTTGAATTATTCTAAGACCGTAGAAACGAAAATGGGGGCTTTTGGAGCCCCGGAAGGCAATTAACCAAAACCGGGCAGATTCGCCATGTCGGGCGAATCTGGCCCTTACGGGTCCTTTATCGGCATTATCGAATAATTGGGAAGTTTGGGAGTGACCGACATTGTCGGGGTTACGTTTGGGCGTTAAGTATGTAAATTTTTGGTTATTCGTACTAGTTTAAAAGTACTTTAAATTTGTGTTCTTTTAGATCGTGCTACGGACCGAGGCAAGGGGAAGCTCGGCGAGTGACTGAGTGTGCTTCGGGTGTTGTTGGAGCGCTTTTGGGATTGTATACGAGGTAGGGAAAAGTAGCCGGATCTCGGCCCTGATTAGGGAAAGTTAATAGTAGAATTGCATGTGACACCGGGGTGTCGTGGGTTGAGTAGATTTATTTAATTATTAGAAAAGCATGATACGGGATTGTAGCGTTCAAGAGAAAAGCATGTGACACTTAGTAGTGTCGTAGGAGCAGCGAACTTAGCGTAATTGATTTACTGGAGGCATATGACCATGCCCGGAGGTTGTTTGTGAAACTAGTGATTTTAGGACTGTTGGAGGCATCGAGTATGCCGGAGGTTGTTGTGTGTTATTTATTGTTGAGTTTGGGCGGCCTTGAGAGCCCGTATTTAATTGTTGAGTTTGGGTGGCCTTGAGAGCCCGTATTTAATTGTTGAGTCGGGGTGGCCATGAGAGCCGTGTATTTAAATTGGTGTCTTGAGTGGCAGTGAGTGCCCGTGGGGTTGTTGAACCCGAGTCTTGACTGTTGAGGTGTCTTGAGTGGCCTTGAGTGCCTGTGTGATTGAACTTGCCTGTGATTGTGATTGTGGTTACCTGGGGTGGTGAGTTCTAAAGGTCGACAGCCTGATCCGACTTAGTGTCGATGAATTGCGAGTTCTAAAGGTCGACAGCCTGATCCGACTTAGTGTCGATGAATTGCGAGTTCTAAAGGTCGACAGCCTGATCCGACTTAGTGTCGATGAATTGCGAGTTTTAAAGGTCGACAGCCTGATCCGACTTAGTGTCGATGAATTGCGAGTTCTAAAGGTCGACAGCCTGATCCAACTTAGTGTCGATGAATTGCGAGTTTTAAAGGTCGACAGCCTGATCCGACTTAGTGTCGAGGAATTGCGAGTTTGAAAGGTCGACAGCCTGATCCGACTTCGTGTCGAGGAATTGCGATAGGTCGAACCCTGACCTGATTGAGATTGGTTACTGAGCAGCTGGTGTGCGATCCTTTGTGATCTTGTTTGGTGTTGTGTCGTTTCGTTCGAGTCCTTGAGGAGGTCGTCGATAGTTGTATTGGGTCTACACTGTTTTTATCGAGTGTCGAGTCTGTTGAGGAAGGTGACGGGTTGTGGGTCAGTTGGGTACTTGAGTTGGGGACTGTAGTCCCGGTGTTGGGTTTGGTTTTAGTGTTACTGGCTTTTTCTGCTAATTATGCCATAGTCAGTCTGTTATCCGTGGAGGTGAGCGAACGCTCACCCCTAGCTGCTTTTCCTACAGGTACTGATCACCGGACGGACTAGGTTAGCTCTTGAAGTTCATGGAGCTTGGAGCGGAGTCTGGTCTTTACTTTTGTTGAGTCTAGTGACGGATGTTGTACCTTGTCCACTTGTTGGGACGTTTTTGTATTGTAAATGCTATTATTTTGAGAAGTAAATGGAAATGTCAAAGCTTTTATTGAAAACAGGTTTCAAGTGTTCATGTTTTTAAAAGTTCGCGTCCCGAGTTCGGTTCGCTGAAATCGGGGCGTGACAGCTTGGTATCAGAGCTCGAGGTTTCAAACCTCGGACTGTCCGTCACTTAGGGGGGGAGAGTCGAGTCGGTGTAGACCCGTCATGTCTTGAGCCTTGTTTGTGTTTGTGCGTATGTTACAGTATTTTGTTGCTGGCATACTGATTGTGTGTGATTGCGTGAACTGTTTTTAACTGTCGCGGGTCGACTCAGGAGCACTCCTGTAGTCGAACGTGACGGTGTTGATGTCAAGTCGGTACAACGTGGTTCGGGGACGCCTGAACCGGGTTGTAACTACGTGATGTCAAGGAACGAAGTTTTAAAATGAAAGGGTGAAGGTTTTAAAATTGTTGGCCCTGTTGGCATGTCTTGAACTTGATTGGCCCTATGGGCGTAAGTTTGATTTTGGTTGGCCCGGTGGGCAAGGTTCGATTTTGATTGGCCCGGTGAACGGGGGTCGTCGTGTTGTGCGGGTTGGTTTGCCGCCGCTTGTTTGGTGCACGTCGGTGCGGTCTCGTTTACTAATGCTAGTATATAAAGTACGTTTAGCTTGAGCGGTGTAGCGCTTTAGTGATAAGCACGTTAGTGTAAGCTTAAGCGGGTGGACGTTAGTGCTTTTGTACTGTCCTTTTTATTTAAGTTCGCAAACTGAACGTTTGCATGTATCCGTGCAGAGGATATTGTTTATGGCTCGCGGTAAGCGGGGACGACCATCAGGAACACGGGGCCAGGCACCCACGCGAGGCCGGCGGGGACGGTCAGTAGGGGCACCAGGGAGGGTGCCGACCGTCGAGCCCGCCGACTATGCGGAGGCACAGGGTACTCCTGTCGGAGAAGACAGGAGGAGTGATGCGGGGCCGTCTGCAGGCACCCCCAGTGTTCCGCCAGTCGCGGACCCTCCAGTGATGACTGCCCTGGATGAGCTTACCAGGACCGTTCAGAGTTTGGTGACGATCATCGCCAGCCGAGAGTCGGCTTCGCCAGCACCAGAGGCAGCCGCAGTCCCGGTGAGGGCCGCGCAGACAGAGGATCTTACCTCCCGAGCGCTACTAGATTTCCTGAAGCTCGGGATACCTGTTTTTGTTGGGGAGCCGAATCCCGACCTGGCCGAGCGATGGATAGAGCAGGTCACACGAGACTTGGACACATCGGGCGTCGAGGATGGCCGTCGGAGAGTGTCCTTCGCGGCCCATCAGCTGAGAGACAGCGCCTACCACTGGTGGGGGCGGGTGAAGGACACGGTCGGATACGACTACAGCGTATTCCAGGAGGTATTCATGGCACAGTACTTCCCCGAGTCGGCTCGGCTGGAGCGACATCGGCAGTTCTTAGACCTGGAGCAAGGGGGGATGACGGTAGGAGAGTACGAGGCCAGGTTCACAGCCTTGGCCAGATTCGCGCCTGAGATGGTGACAAGCGAGACGAACCGTTGCCTGCGGTTCCAGGACGGACTGAGGCTGGGCATCCGGAACCAGGTTCTCGCCTTGAGGATACGGAAGTATACCGACCTCGTGGACACCGCAGCTACAGTAGAGCAGGGCGCCAGGGATGCAGTCAGGAGCCGTGAGGTCCGACCTCGGCCGATCAGTTGGGCAGGGCCGTCAGACTCACGAGACTCGCGGAGGCAGAGGACCGCGGGATCCTTCCGACCACCGCCTCATCATAGTGGATCGAGACAGCAGGGGTCAGTGGCATAAGTGGGGCCAGTCGCCTCAGAGAGGAGGCCGTCATGCTATCACTGCGGGCAGCCAGACCACTTACAGCGAGACTGTCCGACGAGGGGAGGAACCGCGGCAGTACCAGCTACTAGCCGGACAGGCCAGGGCTCGGGGTTAAGGGCTGACGAGATCAGCTGTTACCGATGCGGCCGGGCCGGTCACACTATGGCATGGTGCCGAGAGCAGTTGGGGGAGACATCAGTGCAGCGACCGCAGCAGTCGCGGACAGTACAGTCGCCCAGAGGTCGCCCTCGACAGTAAGCTGTGTACATAAGTGCATACCCTAGCCAAGAGTCACATTGGATGTGATTGGATGGAGTCCTACCTACATAGCTCGATTAAGTGGTGAGCATTAGTTCAGCTTAATCGAGTGAATCAAGGATCTTGGTTTCAGATTCTAAAGGTTTAGAATCGATTGTTGGTGTTTAAGCTTGATCTTCATAAAATTTATTCAGTTTACTGATTGAATTTTATCTGTTGTAGATCAAATGGAAAATTCAGCGAACATTAATAGTTTGTCATTAAAAACCATTCTTGACAGGGTCAAGCTAAATGGGACAAACTATTTGGACTGGTACAGAATTTTGAGGATAGTCCTCAAGTCTGAACGCAAAGAAAATGTCCTTGACAAGGCTGTCTCTAAGACCATATCAGAGTTACATGAAGTGTCATCAACTGCTGAGAAGAATATCTCAGGGATCTGGGATCCAAGGATATTCTGATGGTCAACAAGGGAATTGGAAGTGGCAAGGGCTGGGCCCATGCGCACTTGGCAGGAAAGATGAGACACCTGAGAATGTCTGCTTCTACTGCCAACAGCCTGGTCATTGGAACCGGGATTACAGGAAGTTCACGGCTGATCTGAAGAAGGGCAGTGGGACTGCGCCTTCATCAAATAGCCTGGATGATCTGAAGAAGGGCAGTAGGACTGCGCCTTCATCAAGAAACCTGGATGATCTAAGGAACGGCGGTGGGACCGTGCCTTCATTCGGTATTAACTCTATAGAGCTACATCTCTCTACTTCCTAAGATTCATGGGTATTAGATACCATGACTGAATCTCACACATGCACTAATATATGGTGGCTGAAAGTAGGAGAGATTTGGAAAGCACGAAATGGACCTCAGAGTTGTGGCAACTGCTGTAGGATCCATGAGTCTTGCTTTGCCAAGAGGCCTTGTCTTAGTATTGTATAATGTATATTGCATAGCTACTTTTAGTAGGAATATTATATCTGTATCCGTGTTTGACAAGGAAGGATATAATGTTAATATTGGAAATGGAGTTTTCAATGTTCTATGCAATGATATGTTTTATACCAGTACTGACATGGTTGGAGGATTGTACATATTAGATATGGGTAACAATGCCTCAAGTTCTATATATTCCGTTAATACCAAGAGGTCTAAATCCAACGATTTAAACCTAACTCTGTTATGGTACTGTCATTTGGGTCGCATAAACAAGAAGCGCCTATCAGCACTTTAGAAGTGCGGGCTTTCAGGTTCATTCGAATTCCATTCGATCGATAGGTGCAAGGTTTGTTTGATGGGCAAAATGACTAAAGTGCCCTTTATCGATCTCGATGAAAGGGCGGGTGAATTATTGGGGCTGATACACTCGAATGTGTGTAGATCAATAAGTTCACTTGCCAGGAGGGGTTTTAGCTACTTTATCACATTTACTGATGATTACAGTAAATATGGTTATGTCTATTCGGTGAGACATAAGTCTGAAGCTTTTGATAAATTCAAAGAGTTTAAGACTATAGTAGAAAACCAGCTCGACAAAGGTATTAAGGCACTTGATTGGATCGAGGTGGAAAATACTTGACCACAGAGTTATTAGATCATCTAAAAGAGAATGGGATCCTTTTGGAATGGACTCCTCCTAGGTCACTGTAGTTGAAAGGTGTAGCCAAACGGAGAAATCGGACATTGTTAGACAATGGTCTGTTCCATGATTAGTTGGACTGATCTCCCAATCTCTTTTAGGGGTTTTGCTCTAGAGACGACCGCATTCATAGTGAATCGGGCTTCGACGAATGGTGTGGAAGGGACACCATTTTAAAAATGGTACGGGATGATGCCCGCTTTGTCCTTCCTAAAGATTTGTGGTTACGAGGCTTATGTGAAACATTTGGTTTCGACTAAGCTCGAACCAAGATCTGAGATATGCACCTTCGTGTGGTATCCCAAAGCAACAAGGGGATACTACTTCTACAATCCCAGTGAGAACATGATGTTCGTCGCATGGGGCGGGGTCTTTATGGAAAAGGAGTTTTGTTTCCAAAGACGTCATTGGGAGGACTGTGCATCTCGAAGAAATTCAGGATGGTACAGATCCGTCTAAACCAATTGGCAACCCAGTAGAAAGGAGCCAGAGATTGTCGTAGAGTAAGAACCAATTCCTGTTACAATTCCGGAAGGTCCAAGGCAATTTGAAATGATCAATCTTTCACCTCCAAGATATGGTATCCGGAGGTGACAATGAAGTCATGGTGGATCACGATGATCCAGCCACCTTTCAGGAAGCCGTGGATGGGCCCAACTCTGAGTTATGGCTGGGAGCCATGAGGGAGGAAATGCAATCCATGTCGGACAACCGAGTCTGGGAACCGGTTGATCCCATCAATGGGGTAATGACCATCGGATGAAAATGGATCTTCAAGGTGAAGATGGACATGGACGGCAACCCTCTGACCTACAAAGCTCAACTGGTGGCGAAAGGTTATAGGCATGGATTGACTATGAGGAAACCTTCTCCCTAGTGGCTATGGTCAAAATCGATCCAAATTCTTCTTGACATAACTGCGTATCATAATTACGAGATATGGAAAGTGGATGTCAAAACCGCTTTCCTAAATGGAAATTTGACTGAGTACATTTGTATGTCTCGGCCCAAAGGTTTTGACGATCCGAAGAATAAAGGAAAGATTTATAAGTTGTTGAAATCCATATATGGATTGAAACGAACTTCTCGGAGTTGGATCCTTCGTTTTGATGAAGCTGTAATTGGATTTGGCTTAATCAAGAACGAGGATGAATCTTGCGTTTATAAGAAGGCTAGTGGGAGCAAGATTACCTTTCTGGTTCTCATTGAAAACGACATCCCAACCTTGCACGAGACTAAAGCTTGGTTGAGGAAGTGTTTTTCAATAAAGGACTTAGGCGATGCTTCTTATATCTTAAGGATTAAGATATGTAGAGATCGCACCAAAAGGGTCTTGGATTTAAGTCAGGGAACCTATGTGAAAAAGGCATTGAGTAGGTTCTTAATGCTCGATTCAAAGAAAGGACTCTTACCCACTAGTCATGGCATTCATCTCAGGAAGACTCAGTGTCCTAAGACACCTGATGAGCTGAAAAGGATGATGAGAATCCTATGCGCCTGGGGGCAGGATCGATCATATATGCCATGACATGTATGAGACCAGACGTCTCGTAAGCCTTATGTTGTACCAGAGACATCATTCTAACCCGGGGGAAAGATGATGCTGAACTAGTCGTCGAAGGATGAGTAGACGCTAGTTTTCCAAGACAAATCCAGATGACTTTAGAAGTCAATCAGGATATGTGTTTACGCTGAATGGCAGAGCTTTAGCTGGGAGAGCGTAAAGCAAGATATCATTGCCGAATCTACGATAGAGGCCAAGTACATGGATGATGCAGACGCAGCTAAGGAGGCTATGTGGATTTGGAAATTCATGGCAGGGCTGGGTGTAATTAAAAACCCATCCAGCCCGGTGAATCCATCTTGCGACAACACAAGGGCCATTGCGCAAGCTAAAAGCCTAGATCGTATAACAAATCCAAACATGTACTGCGGCATATCCACCTCATCAGATAAATACTGAACTGAGGTGAAGTGAAGATAACCGATATTGCAACAGATGATAACATAGCCAACCCTTTGACTAAGGCAGTGTCACTGCCTGAACATGTTAGACATGTAAAGTCGATGGGACATATTGGAGTTTAGATTGGAACTAGGGCAAGTGGGAGATTTTTAGTCTTAGTGCCCGGACCTGCTCCCGCAGAGGATGATGAAGAAGAGCAAGAGGGCGAAGAGGAAGAAGAAGACAACATAGACCCATATGGGGAGGATCATGAGGAAGGAGTTGTTGAAGATGAAGAAGATTTCTGGGATGATGATGATGCTTAATTACTATAGTTTTTTAAAAAAAAATTTGTGGAAAGTAAATATTTTCAACATATGAAATCAATCATGTTTAAGATTATTTTTGGTTTGTGGATACAGTTGTTTTCGTTTGCGAATATAAGAACCCCAGTTTGCGTAGATAATCATTCCAATTTGCAAAAAAGTAAACCAAACTGAAAGCCTTTTGCGGATATCGATATAATAGTTTGCGGATGAAGAACAAATCGTTTGCAGAAAAGTTAAATAGAGCAAATGACATTTATAGGAAATCTTTCCATTCATAACACAGGTTGAACAAAAGAGCACCATACAAAAAAGAGTAGAAGAAAACCATCTTCTTCTAGGTCGTTCATTAACGCTTTGGTTCCAACTATAACATATATATAGCATGATCCAGTGCCCTGTTAACTTCTGTCACTCTGGACAAGAGGTCTTTGGCTATAGTTATGCAGTCACCTGACATGTCGTTATCGGCGATTTTGGCGGTCTCAACCACAAGAAGATCGATATCAAGTTTTGCCTCCAGCATCATCACCTTTAAGTTCTTGTGCTTCATTGTGACCTTCCCAACATTGAGAACAACGTTGTATTTTGCGAATATGGCATCTCCCCTCTTCAGCACCTCTTCCTTAGTTAGAAGATTGATGTTCGTGCTCTTACCCTTCTCGGTGTTGCAAGCATTCATGGTTTATAATTGGGAGAGAGTTGAGGTTTGCTAAGAGTTGATGTTGAGTTTATGTTTTGTTTGCGCAGTTTTCTGTATATATAGGCAAAATGTAGGGTTTAGTTGGATTGGTGGGTCCCTAAACATGTTTAATCTTTAATTGTTTCATCTGTATCTCATATGAGGATACAGTTTTTCTGGTTTGCGGATAACGATATAATCTTCTGCGGATAACTAACAAATCGTTTGCGTATAAGCTAAAGAGGACAAATCCGTTTTTGATTTTTAGTTTGCAAAATTGTTTTATGAGGAAATAGTTAATGTCGTTTGCGAATAGAGGAATCCCAGTTTGCGAAAGTTGACAGAATACTAAGAAAAACATTTTCCTTCGTAACATAGGTTGAACAAAAGAGGAGCATACATAAGGTGTTTTTTGTGGTTTTATTTTTTATTGTTTTAGAATATAATCATTCCAGTTTGCAAAACAATGCAATCTAGACCAAGTAAACCAAAATGAAATCTATTTACGGATATAGATATAACTGTTTGCGGATAAAGAACAAATTGTTTGCTTTAAAGATAAAGAGGTCAAATGATAGACAAGTAAAGCAGACATAATTTTTTTTGATGATACTGTTATTATTTTTTTGCATATATAGAAGAATATGTTTGAGGATCAGAATTTTTTAATTTTTTTTCCAGTTTAAAACGACAAGCGTTGTGTTTATCAGTTTTTATTTACGACAATTTGGTCTAAATTAAAATCTCAGAAGAACATGCGTAGATTGCGGATATAATTATTCTGTTTATTTTTATTCTTAATAGACTTCTGCTCCTTCAACATATTAGCAAAAGTCGTATTTCCTTCACCAACATCAGCCTCTGTGGATGGCCTATCCATTAAAAGAAGAGGTACCACTGTATCCGGAGTTTTATCTATAATTCGCAAACAAGGGTTAGCATTTCAGCAAAACAAACAATATACAAAAACATTGAATATTCGCGAGAAAGAAAAACAGTGCCCGCAAACAAGATACTATATATTCGCAAAACATAAATTCACTATCCGCAACTACATAAATCTAATTCGCAATACATATATTCACTATCCGCAAACAAGGTAAAGCATATTATCAAAACAAGTCAAACAATAACAGGGTATGCATCAACTACAAAACACATCTACAAACCAAAATGTGCATATTTGCATACAATAAACCTACGCACATATCAAATGCAGGATTATTCAAAACTGTTTCTCAAACCAGAGTGCGCACACTCGCAAAACAGAAATTCTTTATCCGCAAATTAGGTAAAATATAATCGCAAAACATGAATTCATTATTCGCAAAACAGAAAAACAAAGTCCGCAAAACAAGATACTCGCAACACAAAAACCCCAAAACCTCAACCAACAACTTAGTTTTCCTCAAAAGTAGATCAAAATCATCTCATAGTTGAATAATTTCATGGTATTTCATTATTCACTTGAAATGGTGTACACTAAAAGCAAAACACAAGCACTCTGAAAACATAGCACCTATAAAAAATCCGCAAACTACAAACACTATATTCTCAAATTACCTGATTCGCTGTCCCTGTTGCAGAATGTTGTAGATTCAGCAACCTTGTTCTTCATTCTCTACAAACGAATTACTATAATCAAAAAGCTAAATAACCAAACGAACAAGATTGAATCAAAACCCTAAAAACACCAAAAAAAATGTAACTCACCACAATGAACTATTGAAATTAACTTCGAAATCGCGCAGAAGACGAATATCAAGGCAATGGAAGCTCAAAAAATCAGATTCCGAAATGTTCGTTTCGCTAAAAACTCGATTCTGCAAGTGTTTTGGTGAGCACGAAACGTTTCTGCGCGAACGGGTAGATAAAAGTACGTTTATACCCCCGAACCATAGCAAATCAGTTAAAATGAATCCCACGCGCGACTTATTTACGACGCGTGCCACTGATGACGCGTTCAAATCTGCGCCATCGCGAAATTCACATCAGACGGCCATCACGCAGTGCGCATGTTCGCACCAAATCAGGTGGTTCGCACTTGATTGCTCTCCTATATATATATATATATAGGGTAGCTATCCAGTAAAAACCGCCCTTATTGTGCAAACTACGAACTCACCAGGTGCTGACACGTGGGCGCATAGTGCTGATAGTTTGCGCAGCACGGTGCTAATAGTTTGGGACTATTAGTACTTTGCGCCCAAACTATTAGCACTCTGCGCGCCACGTGTCAGCGTCTGGTGAGTTCGTAGTTTGCACAATAAGGTGCGGTGTTTTATATATATATTGTCCACGTGTCAGCATCTGGTGCGCTCTGCTGACATCACTTTGGGGGGATCCTATGACTCTCATGGGTTCGTAGTTTGCACAATAAGGGGGGGTTTGTACCTGATACCAATCCTATATATATATATATATATATATATTCAAAAGACCTCATGAATTATGGTTGATCGTAATTGAAAATCTGAAGGTCAATTGGTCGAAGAAAGACCTTTCGTGTGTATTATCATTTGCTTTCATCAGTTTAGGGTTCTCAAGCGTGTAAGACTAGCGTGTTGAGAAACTGAATGAAATGAAGCAAACGAAATGCCTATGAGCTCATTTCCTGTATCGTGATCAAAGAAGCTTTGGAGCTATGCACTTACAATTGATGATTACTATCTCTTATCAAAGAATAAATACAATCCAAGACCGAAGTCCTTGAAGAGTGGAATCGAGCGAGGAGCTCGGATTCAGGAGGTCCCTATAATAGGCTTGTCACTTTGTAATAATAGTATAGGGTTGATCTGGATGATCTGAGAACTTGTATACTGATTGATTACATTATAGTGAAAACTATTCCACTGGCATAGTGCCCTCAGATATAGGTGATGTTGCATCGAATTGGGTAATCAATTTCGTGTCTTTGTGTGATTGTTTATGTTTATTGTTCTTCCATTTAGATACATAAGTAAGATGTCAATCATTATGTCATAACTTCCTGATTGACATAAAAAACTGTTGCACTTTATCAGAATTACAGAATGGTTAGCGTAAAAATCGTCCAGGCCTTTTCGCTTTTACACCGAGATAGAGGAATTAGAGACAACCAAGGACTTCCCTAAAATGAAAGAATTTGTTAGAAATAATTAATTGGAATAGTTTCATGTTTCTTAGTGAAATAGTGTGAAATTATTTTAAAATGAGATTCATTATGTAATTGCTCGATTTTATGGACATCTTCCAAATTCAGGAAAAACCTTGTAACCCGTTGAAGCTTACAAGGGATAAAATACGGTTTATGAAGGTGAGAAACTAGTTTTGACCAAGGATGGATGTGTGTGAGGAATGAATATGTTTCCAAAGTGTTAAGGATAATACATTTCATGTAAGTCCAATGAATGAATAAAATCATAGGGACGCTTCTTATAGTTATTTCATTAATTTATTATACGTATGACATACAAAATTTGGACACGTTTACCACATATTGTTGTGTAAGAGTAAACAAAACCATAACACATCCTAAAATTCCAAGACGATTATAAATGTGGAATTTATGTTAAGTCAAAAATCACCACACAAATTATGAAAAGGGAAAATATTTTTCATAAGTACTTGATAATGTGAGGGGCGATCCCGTTACCAAAAGGAAATTCTTGACGGAAAATTCACACTAACCAAGATATGCGTGCATAATGAAGCAACAACTGATAAGACACATAACTTGAGTCGACACATGTGATCTCATATGAGAGATCCCAAGATCTAGGTTCAATAGGACAACCTAATTGCATAGTCTTGTAAGGTCACTATGAAGGGTGAAACCCCGAGTCCATTCTCATGATGTAGAAATGGTGATTTCTAACGTGTTAAGGACGCATATTTCTTTTAATCGTTCCTTGTGCATCAAGAGTATTGAGCAAAAGAAGCCACCTATGTGAGAGTGAAGTAGGGTCGCTTCAAGGGAGACTAATAGGGCTAGTATTTTTAAACTCTTGAGGAGATATTCATTATCATAACGAACATAACCATGAGAACCAAAAACTGTGTTTGTTGGTATATGTGTGAAGCATATCATCATTTGCATAAAAGACATAATAGGTCAAGGACAATGCGTCTACTATTTAGTAAGAAAAGTAAATATACTTTCACAAAGGAAGGTTCAAGGGTGTTACCTACCTATCCTATGCAGGTATCGAGTATGACAAGTCACCATTTTCTCGTTTTTCACCTCGTACCCATTATATTTTATTGCAGGTTGATGGAGAAAGTGTTGTGTAATTGATATTTAAAATGTATTTACTATTCTTAGTTTTGACTAAGTGGAGGTGGGTAAGGCCATGATCAACTTGGGGAGGATTTCGTGGAATTTTCACCCCACGAAATTATCCTTTTACCCCTAACCGATAGCCTACCTAAACCAACTTCCTTAGTCATTTTCAACATACTAAAAAATATTTTGCTCTGTCCCATTCTACGTTTTCGTTCTCATCTTGTTCTAGGTGACTTTCTCTACATGGTTAAAGTTTGACTTAGGAAGTCTTTATGTCCTAGGAAACCCCTGCTATATGGGCAGAAGAGGTCTTAAGGAAACCAAAAATTCAGAGCTCGACTTAATTCCAATATCGATTGCTTTCTAGTACTATTTTTCAGGTTATTTCGAATTCTTTATATCTCGATTATTAAGTTGTACATGATCTCTTATAAGCAAACCCTACATCTAAAAACAAATTTGTTTGTTTATGCCCTAAGTCAATCTCGATTACGTGAGAAATTTTATTTATTAATTACATGAATAATCAATTCTTTTAAAGACCATCAAGTATGTGACTTGATAGTAAAACTCTTAGATGTATAAATAGGGAAAACGACGAATCCTAACTGTGTTGGAAAGGTGTTTTTCACGTCCTAATTGTGGCCACATTTTCCTATACCAAAGGTGTATTTTTTTACAAAACATGAAAAATGACACCAAAAAAGTGGTATAACGTTCGCATTCGATGGTTTTTCCTCTTAATTTTTGTATAATTTGCGTATATCAGTGCACTCCAAGAGGTAGGCGGTATAAATTTACCAAAAAAAACACTTTTTTGTGCCATTTTTCATGTTTTGTCAAAAAAAACCCACCTTTGGTATAGGACATGTCACGAAAAGGCCGCCATAGTTAGGATGTGAAAAACACCTTTCCAACACAGTTAGGATTCAGCGTTATCCCTAAATAGTATTATTCATTGATCATTAGTCTTATCGATATAATAAGACTAGTATGATGTTGTTCATGATCATTTCTTAATGATCATGCATGTGGGATGTGAAGTCGAACCATAGATACTATCAAGAGAAATAGTATTGGATAACCTTGTGAGAATACTACATAGAAATTTTAATAAGTATTTCTTAGTACCGTAATATGACTTAAGTCATTTGACCTCAAAGTCATCATGAATTTATGTAATAACCACTCCCGGTCAACGCTAGTCAAATCTGCGAAAAACGGGAAAATTTAAAAATTTAAGACAGACACTTAAATGAACCTAAACTTGACCCCGAGGGTCATACCGGACTTAAGTTGACCCCGATATCGACCAAAGTGAGTACCGGGGGACTCAGGGCAACTTTCTGACCAATTTGGGAAATGTTGACTTTTCGCTGGAAAAGTCAACCGAGCGACGTTTTGGTCCATTTGAGGACCGTTTTGGATCCAAAAATCTTAGTCGTCGTCGCAGCGGTCTTAGTTGAGCCGTTTCCTTGTAGCCCGTGAAGTTTCGTAATTTCTTGGAAAAAGTGCCCATTCGGGGCCCGAAACGTCCGAATTTCGCGAATCTGATGGAGGTGTGGGACCCACTTGACACTTGTCAAATATGTGGTGGTGTTAGGTATTTTTGAAACAAGACAAAGATGAGTGGTGTTGGGGGGGTTCGGCCATAAGGGGGAATTTGGGGTTTTTTGGAGAGAGATAGTAGATAGAAGGAAGGAGAAAGAAGAGAGAAAAGAGAAGGTGAATGCTTAGGGTTTGCTAGTTCATCTATCATCAACCCGTTGGATCATCTCAAAGATAGAAGAATCGAGTTCACACCGTCTTTCTCTACGGTGAGCATCTATGTAAAGTCCTGAAAGTTTAATTGTCTTTTTACGGGTTTTAGTTGACGGGTTTAAGAAGCTGTTGAAAAAAAAACTTTTGGGTCGGACCGGGTCGGACCGGACCCGACCAGGAGACCCGGCCAGGCCTGAACCGCCCGATCCAGCTTCCCTTCACGTTTGGGCCGTGCGGCCCACTCCACTGAGGGCCTGCTAACCAGGCCCGGTTCTGGAAGCCCAAGCCCGTTTAGGGCTCTGGTATAAAAAGGGCATGTTAAGGGTGGAAACCCTAATTCCCTTGTGCAGCCAAAACCGACCCCTTCCCTTCTCTCTCTGGTTCCCGAAACCTCCCCTCTCCTCACGCCATCGTCGGCGACTTCTCCGACCGGCACCTCCCTTCTCCTCGTCGCCACGCCGTCCCCGACAACCCTCTCCCTCACCTCTCGGCCGTCTCCGTCCAGCCACGGCGCCACCCACCGAGCCTCCTCCTCCTTCTCCGACCCCAACCACGCCACCGTCTCTCCGTCCAACCACGCCGCTTCTTCTCCGTTCAACCCGCCGCCGTTCCGAGCCCCTCGCACCGGCCTTCTTCTTCCCGGAGCGTGGCCGAACTCCCGGCCAGCTCCCGTGCTCGACTCCGGCCACAGATACCCGCCACAGACCGCCGGCCACGCCCTCGTCCCGAGCTCCTCGCCGACGCGTTCGAAGGATCCGGGACGGAACCACCATGGCCGTCCGGATCTGAGTCGAGAAGGGTCCCGCCATGCACAGCCGTGCACTTCCGCCGTGCACCGCCGCCGCCCTTGCTATTCCTCCTACGGTTAGCCCCTACCACCGGGCGACCCTGGTCGGCCGGATTAAAATCGAACCCTTCTTCCTAGTGTTGTTATCGAAACTGCTCTTGGTTTTGGTTTTGTTGTAACAAACGAAGAAAGTGTAATAAAACGGTTTTGATTTAAAAGTTATTTGTGTATTTGTGGAACGAAATGGTTGAAACCGAAATCTACTGTCTTGGATCTGGTCATGAGGAGAAATTGTTGAAACAGAAAAGGAAAAAGGGAATTTAAAAAGGGAAAATCAGATTTAAGGAATTGAAAACGAAAATCAGTGTTTTAAGGAAAAAGGGATTTGAAATAAAATGGAATTAACATAAATTTGGTTTTAATAACGGTTTTGAGTCGAGGAGTTTTGAGAAACAAAGTTGTAGGAAAATGAACTAAAACGACTTGGGTTTTAAAAAAAGGATTTAAAAAGAACGATCAGATCTGATTTAAAGTGGGCCTTGAATTGTTGAGCGTGGAACGTTTAATCGGGTTGTTGAAATGGACTTAGGATGGGTTTAACAACGGAGCGCGGAATCGGTGCCTCGGTAGCCGTGTCTCGAAGTCCATGCACCGGGTTTTGTGCTTGGGGCTCGAGTACTCGGACCCGATTCGTCGTAACCCCGCTTTTATCCCGCTCGAGTTTAAAGGACAACTGTCGGTTTTAAACTTGATTAATCGTGACCTTTGAATTAACCTGGGAACCGCCTCTAATTACGGCTTTCGTGTTATCTTTAGAGTCCGGCTTCGATCGAAGTGAAGCTCGGAGGTAACGAGCCAAAACGTCAGCAGCTAGGAAGCGTAGCGGTTGCTCTTCAGTTGAGGTAGGGAAAAGTAGCCGGATCTCGGCCCTGATTAGGGAAAGTTAATAGTAGAATTGCATGTGACACCGGGGTGTCGTGGGTTGAGTAGATTTATTTAATTATTAGAAAAGCATGATACGGGATTGTAGCGTTCAAGAGAAAAGCATGTGACACTTAGTAGTGTCGTAGGAACAGAGAACTTAGCGATAATTGAATTACTGGAGGCATATGACCATGCCCGGAGGTTGTTTGTGAAACTAGTGATTTTAGGACCGTTGGAGGCATCGAGTATGCCGGAGGTTGTCGTGCGTTTTATTTAATTGTTGAGTTTGGGTGGCCTTGAGAGCCCGTATTTAATTGTTGAGTTTGGGTGGCCTTGAGAGCCCGTATTTAATTGTTGAGTTTGGGTGGCCTTGAGAGCCCGTATTTAATTGTTGAGTCGGGGTGGCCATGAGAGCCGTGTATTTAATTTGGTGTCTTGAGTGGCAGCGAGTGCCCGTGGGGTTGTTGAACCCGAGTCTTGACTGTTGAGGTGTCTTGAGTGGCCTTGAGTGCCTGTGTGATTGAACTTGCCTGTGATTGTGATTGTGGTTACCTGGGGTGGTGAGTTCTAAAGGTCGACAGCCTGATCCGACTTAGTGTCGATGAATTGCGAGTTCTAAAGGTCGACAGCCTGATCCGACTTAGTGTCGATGAATTGCGAGTTTTAAAGGTCGACAGCCTGATCCGACTTAGTGTCGATGAATTGCGAGTTCTAAAGGTCGACAGCCTGATCCGACTTAGTGTCGATGAATTGCGAGTTTTAAAGGTCGACAGCCTGATCCGACTTAGTGTCGAGGAATTGCGAGTTTGAAAGGTCGACAGCCTGATCCGACTTCGTGTCGAGGAATTGCGATAGGTCGAACCCTGACCTGATTGAGATTGGTTACTGAGCAGCTGGTGTGCGATCCTTTGTGATCTTGTTTGGTGTTGTTTCGTTTCGTTCGAGTCCTTGAGGAGGTCGTCGATAGTTGTGTCGGGTCTACACTGTTTTTATCGAGTGTTGAGTCTGTTGAGGAAGGTAATGGGTTGTGGGTCAGTTGAGTACTTGAGTTGGGGACTGTAGTCTCGGTGTTGGGTTTGGCTTTAGTGTTACTGGCTTTATCTACTAATTATGCCTTAGTCAGTCTGTTATCCGTGGTGGTGAGCGAACGCTCACCCCTAGCTGCTTTTCCTACAGGTACTGTTCGTGGGACGGACTATGTGAGCTCTCGAAGCTTGTGGAGCTAGGAGCGGGGTCCGGGTCTTGTCTTTTGAGTCTAGTGACGGATACCTTGTACTTTTGTCCACTTGTTGGGACGTGTTTTAAACTGTATTATTCTTTTGTGGAACTAAACTGACTTTTAAAGTGATTTAACAAAAACAGGTTTCAGTTTTGTAACTTTTTAAACGTTCGCGTCCCTAGTTTCGGTTCGCTGAAAATGGGGCGTGACAATCTAACCGTTTTTCTATTTGCTTAAGTTTGGAAGTTAGGGTTTGAGTAAAAATAGTAGTTTATGGTGGTATTGAGGTGTGGGGTTCGTTGGAGACTTTTTGGAGATGTTTTGGAGCGAATTTTGAACGTTTTCCGGTGACTGGGAGCTCGGGGGGAGCTCCGGCCACCGTGTATGGTGGCTGGCTGGCCATGGGGTGGCTGGCCAGAGCTAGGGCCGGCCACCACCATGGTGAGCCGGGCCCAAAGTGGCCATAGCCACCCACGGCCAAGGGTGGCCGGGTGGGGCCCACTTGCTCGGGTATTCGGGTTTCGTGTTCGGGTGGTTTAGAACGTTCCCCAAGTAATTAATCCACACCCGGATCGAAACTTGGAATTAAATTGTGAAAGTTGTAATTGACGGGTTTGGAAACTTTAAACGCAAATTAAATGACTCGGAAGTCGGGATTTGATTCTGTCGAGTGCATAGGAACCCCTGAATTATTCTAAGACCGTAGAAACAAAAACGGGAATTTTCGGAGCCCCGGAAGGGCGTTTTCAAAACCCGGGCAGATTCGCCATGTCGGGCGAATCGGGCTTTTCCGGGTCCATTATCGACAATGTCGAGTAATTGGGAAGTTTGGGAGTGATCAACATTATCGGGGTTACTTTTGGGCGTCAAGTTTATTAAAATTCAGTTTATGCCTGCAAGCTTAAAAGTGTTTAAAATTGTGTTCTTATTAGATCGTGCCACCGACAGAGGGAAGGGAAAGCTAGGCGAGTGATCGAGATCACGCTGGAGCTTGTATGTGCGCTTTTGGAGAAAGCATACGAGGTAGGGAAAAGTAGCCGGATCTCGGCCCTGACTAGGGAAAGTTAATAGTAGAAATGCATGTGACATCGGGGTGTCGTGGGTTAAGTAGGTTTATCGAATATTAGAAAGGCAGGCGACACCGGGTGGTGTCGTGTGATACAGGAACGTATCGAACAATAGAAATGCATGTGACACTTAGTAGTGTCGTAGGAGCAGTGAACTTATCGATATTAGAATTACTGGAGGCATTTGGTTATGCCCGGAGGTTGATTGTTTAATTTGTGTCTTGGGTGGCCATGAGAGCCCGTACTTTACTGTTTGTGTCTTGGCTGGCCATGAGAGCCCGTACTTTACTATTTGTGTCTTGGGTGGCCATGAGAGCCCGTACTTTACTGTTTATGTCTTGGGTGGCCATGAGAGCCCGTACTTTACTGTTGGTGTGTCCTGGGTGGCCAGGAGTGCCCGTGTGGTTGTTGAGCCCGTGTTTTACCGTTGGTGTCTTGGGTGGCCATGAGCGCCCGTGGGGTTGTTGAGCCCGTGTTTTACCATTGGTGTCTTGGGTGGCCATGAGTGCCTGTGGAGTGTTAAGCCGGTTTTGTTTCTGTTTGTTGAACTTTGTTTGTGATTGTGATTGTGGTTACCTGAGGTTGGGGGCCCGCTTCATAATAACGGGGGTCCTGTGATCGCACCCGTATGCATGTTCAGACGAGGTAGGGGGGCCGCCTGAGAGAAAAAGGGGTCCTGGCCGCGCGTGCGTGGGGGTGACAGGTCGACAGCCTGATCCGACTTTGTGTCGGGAAAGGTGCGACAGGTCGACCGCCTGGCCTGACAGGGATCAACAAAGTTGCGTGGGGACTGAGTTGTACGATAGGTCGACCGCCTGGCCTGACAGGGATCGGTAAAGTGCGTGGGGACTGAGTCGCTGGAGTGCGATCCTTTGCGATCTTGTTTGTTGTGCGATCCTTTGTGATCTTGGGTGTCGCGTGGTTATCTTTTGAGTCTTTGGTGGAAGTCGTAATCGTGGTGTCGGGTCTACATTACGTGTCCGAATGTTGAGTCGGTTGAGGAAAGTAACAGTGTGTGTGTGTCGGTCGGGTTACTTGAGTTAGGGATAGTGATCCCCGGTGTTGAGTTTGTTTTTGGTGTTACCGACATTGTCTGCTAGTATGTCGTAGTCAGTCTGTTATCCGTGGTGGTGAGCGAACGCTCACCCCTAGCTGCTTTTCCTACAAGTACTGGTCGCGGGATGGACTAGGTGAGCTTCCGAAGCTTGAAGAGCTAGGAGCGGGAGTCCGGGTTTACTTTTGAGTCTAGCGACGTACACCTTGTATTTTGTCCGCTTGTTGGGACGTACTTTTGAGTTGTAAATAATTATTTTGTTCAAGTAAGTGGTGGTTTAAAGTGTTTTATTTAAAAGGTTTGAAAATTTTTTATTGTCTTAAACGTTCACGTTCCGGGTTCGGTTCTACTGAATTTGGGGCGTGACAATTTATATATAGATGTTTTGCATCCTAACACAATTTAACATTTTCTTTAACCGAACAATAATAAAGATTATTGTTGGGTGCAGAATCATATATATGAAAAAGGTGAGTGACTAAATTGGAATTTGTCCATCATGTAATATGAGATAGATGTCGTTGGGCCCCTTGATAAGTGAGACTGTGGAAATGCATGACCATGAGAATCGATAATGAGTTAGCACCCACAGTTCACTTGGGATCAAGAAACTAACTGTCGAATACAATAAGGGTGACAGTCTTATACCCTATATTCAGTCGCGATATTAGAGACAAATGGATCAAGATGCTAACGGTAAAGGCTTTTTATCGGCAAAGCATTATATTAAAACTCTTATCTTTCAAAAAAAAAGGTAAAGAACATCTTCCTCAACAAAATGGTTATAAACCTGAGCCCTGAAACAAAGTCAATCTAAAAACATAACAACTGGACAAAAGCCCAAACAACCAAACCACCGGACATAAGCCCGAACCAAGTTACAACCATTATATCCAACCAAAACCAGCATAAACCTAAGCCTAACAAACACCTAGCCCATCAATACTACAAACCCAAACTCACCTAAGGCCTACACAACAAGTACGTGTGACCTTGGGCAAACCAAAGGTTAAACACCTCGAGACACCAATAGATTCTCGAGAAACAACAACTACCAACATTGTACCACACACTAACCTCCATCATCGGGATGCCCCACCACATGACCACCGACCTAAAGTCAAACCTCTACCATTAGAACAAAGCCAAAAATAGAAGTTGGAGTTAAACCTTGGGAAATGCGTTGACCGGGAACCACATAAGGCTCGGGAACACGATGTTGGGTTTTATTTCCTAAGATAAGCCACAACCTATACAATGACATTTGTAAGTTAATAATAAGTTGGCAAACATTTTATTATCATTAAGTTGTAGTGTTAATGAAACCTTGAATATACTGCTCTATTTAAGGTATCAGGGCACCGCTTCAAGATAGTAGAACTCTTAGATACAAAGTAGTGAGTATATTTATTTATTTTTGACCAGCAAAGCAGTATTATAAAAAGCACAACCTTTTTCAGAGAATGAAAAAGGAAGGAACCAAAACCGAAGGGGCAAAGCTTGAAAACTTTGAGGACCGAACTATTTCTGGCCCAAAAGAAATACCAAGTGGACTGAATAGATCTCATCCATGAACCAAACAATAAAACCAAATTCGTTCAAAGGATCTAACTAGAAAAAATAGACCACCAAATAAAACAACATACTCGAGCACTAGCATGAAAGCTCAGCCTCAAAACAAACCCAACAAAGGGAGAACCAATGTCTAAATACCCAAAAATTACAACAAATAAGCACTACACAAATATCATAAGAAAGGTCTATAATCTGAATTTTACAACCATGAAGCCCATAGAGAAAAGGGTCTACTACCTAGATATTCCGACCGTGAAGCCCAAAAAGACAGATTGACTCCTCATAGAGTGTCCCTAACCTTACCCGCACTTGAAGATAACATTGAATCTCATTGGAGCCCCAACTTAGAGAGTTGCAAGACGTTGACACGTCGACGGTCAACACCGCTGAACGGAATAGCTGAGTCGGTAGTCACTGATACCCAAAAGCCAAAGAAACAAAAATACTTCGGTATCCAATAGAGGCACAAAGACCAATAACAACCCGTCAAAGGACAACACCTAAATGAATTGACGCCCCCACCAACAAACTAAGGAATGAAGAGATCTCCACAAGCAATAGATAAAGAAAGGGTGAAACGAAAACCTTACCACCCGCAATGACGAGAAACCCAAATCCACAACGAATAAATGACCCGAGTGGTCAAGAAAAGATTTCCATAGTAGAACTAGAACTAAACGCCCTCCGCGATGACGAGTGATGAGACCAGGTCCATAATGAATCAAAGACCCAAAAGGTCAAGAAACGCTTGTAGATCTGAACCGAGTCGCCCATCCTGACACAACAAGGCTAGAGTCGTTGCACCAACGAACCAAGAACCACCTCAACGTCACGACTGTCTAAGCACAGCGAACAAAAGTGAAGAAGTAAGACGGTTGTTCGGGTAGTTGCTGTCAAGCAAAGAACAGAGGACAACAAGCTCTATCACGTAAGGTACCAGGGAGAGGTTGACGAAGCACTCCAGTAAGGAGGTTACGATTGAGGGGGCTCCACCTCCGGCCACCATCTCTAAACCAAATCTAAAAATAGAGCTGGTCGCGAGCACTGATTCGAACCCCGACACCTAAATAGACAGACGGACGACATATTACGTCCCAGCTCCGACGAGGAGAGAGATGAGCAACCAAAGGAGAAGATCTGGAGAATATGACCGAGCTCTAATGGCTTGGAGCAGATCTGGAAAGGCTCTACAGATCCAAAACTTGCTCCAACGAACAAGACCCCAACAACGGGACCATCACCGACAACCTGAAGGTCAACTCCGGCTCCGAGCTTCCGGCCAGCACACGACGCTCCGATCAAACTCTAGAATAAAACGAACCCAACCAAAGCACGGACGAACGAGTAGGCTAGGCCCTTGACCTCCCTTAAGCACCAGTCTAAACGCCACTTTTTACTCGATGAACAAGGTCGGAAGGAAGAAGATCTGGGAAAAAACTAAAATGAGTGAGGTAAAAAGAAGAAGAAGGGCTGAAACAATGAAGGAGAGAGGAAGAAGAAGGGTGTGGGAAACCATAAGGGTGGGCCTACGCTGGTAACTACCGAGGCCGGAGCCATGGGCATCACCGAAGGGGGCAAAAGGAGGGTGGCAGCGGGCTGTTTAGGTTAAGGTTTCTTGTCAAGGAGTTAGTATATTCATGCGTCCTTAGCTTGATCCGATAGTTAGAGCTAGAATGACGTTGTTTGGAGGATCGTGTTTTATTGATAATTCATATTGAGTTGTGCGTCAACGTCACATATGTCGAAGAGTTTTGGCATTGGATGACCCACCTTGAGAATGCTCCATAGAACATGGGACTTGAGCCTTTCTCAACTACCAGAGTAGATCTTAGGCCAACGACTATGACATCGCTATACCATCTATGTGATATGGATTCATGTCTTTCCATAACTAAACCCTACTCCTTACAAGATATCTATAAAGGTTATGCTCAAATTTGGATACGCACATATGAGATGTATGTGTGATAGTCATAGGGACTTGTCACTTGTATTCGTACAAGTTAGATGTCACATGGGCCTATCTTGATGAGTAGAGGATTGTAAGAGAAGCATGGTCATGCGTATGATTTGTCACATACAATCCGAACTCAAGATCAAGAGAAAAATTAACAATGATGCTTTTATGCCCTTTTGTTCAAGAAAAGATGTCGCCAAAACAACGGAGGATAAGATCACTTATGGTAATAAGATTTGCAATGGTGAAGTCAATAGTTCATATGACTTGGCTAGATATGGGTCATGCTAGGAGTTACCCATAATTTATGGAGGAAATAGTAATTTTCGTCTCACTACCTACGACATATGAATCCTAAAGGGTCACACACAATAGAGTAAAGACTACAATGAAGTGAACGATATATGTTTGATTAAATAAATCGTTTAAGGTATTTTTTTTATTTAATTCATATTATTTATTTAATCAATTAATCATAGAATAAAATACATTATTTGTATTTAATTATTATCTTGCATATTGATTAATGGAACAAATAAAGAGCCCTAAATATATAATTCAAGGGGATTGGCCGAACACCCTTATTGAGCAATAGAGGTATTCGGTCAACCCATTATTTTATATTGGGAAAACCTCAAACACATGCCTTCGAACGACCTTTTTTAGCACAAACATGTTGTGGTTACCTATTTTTCTTAAAAACATGCTTATATCTTTTTCTTTATAGGGTATATTACAAATACCTACCCCAAACTTGTAGCGTTTGGGGTAGGTATTTGTAATTTACCCTTGTTTATTATCAAAAAGTAGCGACTTACGTTTATTTTTATTTTTTTCCCGTTATTTTGGATGGAAAATGAACATGTGCTTGACACATAGTCTTTATATTTATCATAAATATCGAAATTGTCCATATTCCTCTAGTCTAAATATTGGATATGGTCGTTTTGAGTGTTCATTTTTTTTCTTCTCCGGATGTCATTTAGATAAGATAAATAGGGACAATTTTGGTATTTATGATAAATATAAAGACCATGTGTCAAGCACATGGCCATTTTCCATCCAAAATAACGGAAAAATAAAAATAAATGTAAGTCACTACTTTTTGATAATAAACAAAAGTTATAAGTATGTTTTTGAGAAGAAAAAAAGGTCGTCACAGTACCTTTGTGCTAACAAAGATTGTTCAAAGGCATGTTTTTTAGGTTTCCCCTTTTATAAATACTAGTGTGTTTTATTTATCAAATTAAAATAAAGGAAAATCCCTAATTATTCTAGAAGGTCTAGGCTTAAAAGAAACTATAGTTTGACTAGGTCAAAAAGAAACAAGATACCTCTTTTGCTCGGGTTTCCTAATTCTATTGGATTGGTTTAGGGTAAACCAAGTACTACAAATACGACACTAGGGGCTAATTCAACAAGCTTATAGCTGAAAATTTCGGTCACCCGATATTGAGAGCAAATGAGTTTCATTCAAGGGCTCCTAGGAAGTCAAGTTGTGTAGTTATCTTTCTCGTGTGGATACCGTTAGAGGGAAAATATTTGGGTGCCTCGAATTATATTTTTCATAGGTCCACGTCTCGAACCAATAATCTCTAAAGTAGCCTATATCGAGGTAAACACATTTACATATATGTTTAGATTAGCTTTAATCGATACAAGTGATCTAGGCATTTCTAGGGTTACTTGACAAAGATAATTTTTTTATTTTATCCTACACCTCTATTAGAGCCTCTGTGTATATTGATTATCTATCTTAAATTGCATGACGTTTGAATGCAATTGTTTTAAGAAAAACAAAACTGGTTAAGGTGGAAAAGGACAGCAACAAACGATTACAAAGGAACTCTATAAAGAGCTTAGGGGACACAACCCGGAAAAAGCAAGCAAACACATAGGCCAGTGAATAGTTTCTTAAGAGACCCGACTAAACGTCTCATCGAATTGATGAACAGTACCTAAGGGTGATCAGGGTGAGCCCTCTGTTCCCAAAAGGACTAAGTAACTCGTGCCCTTCCGCCACAAGTAGATCGGCCCCGTACAGACCCCTCGGATGAGTACTCACTGGACTCAAGTGAGAACAGACGAAGCTTAGCCTGACTCTCGAACGGAAACTCACCAGACCTACAAGACCAAAACATGTCAACCGGGCCTTAAACCCATAACACGCCTCTTCCTCGGTCGAAGACACCAACCCGGGCGCCTACTCCAATCTGAAAAGGAAGAACCAGACCGTAGAGAACCAGCCTGCCACAAAATACCATAAGAGTGACTCGGAACTTTCCCAAACACCAAATCACCACTTTCCATCACATAGTTGAAGACCACCGCGTTCCGTAGAAGCCAAATATTCCAAATCGTGATATAACACACGTGAACCCAAGACTTCCAGCAATGATGAGAACCCATGCCCCTCCACTGAACTAGGGTCTTTTTTTTGAAACCCTAAAGTCGACTTCTCCTTTACCCTAGAAAAAAATAGAAGTTTTATAAAACTTTTATATGTGAATAAACGTTGTTCCTATCAACTTTAAAAATCAAAAAGTTTGAATTTTGATAACTAGAAGTCGAGTTTTTCACGAAAACACCAAAGTAGATCTAGTATTTTGATTGTCTTAATAATAAGTCTATGAATTTTCTAAAATTATAATTTATTTATTTTGAATTATATTTGATGTATATAAAATTGAAATTTTCGAAAATTGGATCCTATTTTTTCATAAAACCCTAATTTTTGCTTTGTCGAAATGTGAAAATGAGTTTTTTTTGTTAAATTAAATGGCTGATCCAAAATTGAATAAAATAATCATTTATGTTAATTAGATTAACATACATGTTTGATTTAAGCAATGCAAAAGTAACGAGATAGAGATCTCAAACTTTTACAAAGTTTACACTACTCTTGTCTTGTTACTTAATTGTGTAGCATAATCCTTTTGACCAATATATTGCATGTTACCGCTTTAGGAAATGCTCAAGGTAAGATTGACCTAGTTGGACTATGATATTGTGTGTTTACTGAAATTAAATTATGCATGATTCATTGGCTTATAACATGTCGATGTTTGCACTATTTATATGCATGATGTTGTATAACTCATATATGACTGATGTATTATATTACACTCGCTTTAGGAATGACTCAAGGTAAGAGTGACCTAGATGAGCTATACTATGTTAGGACTTTATTATATGTTATTATGCTTGCTTAGAATCAAGTTTAGGCTTGTGCTTTAGAAAAGTGATTAGGCCCCAACTTAGTAACATGATTAGTTTTATGCTTAGAATAGGCTTGTGTTTAACAACATGACTAGATACAGACTGAACTTAGCATAACAAGTATATTTTATAGGATAAAATCTAAACAAAAATCCTCAACATTAATATTAGGTCTTAGCCATGCTTATCCACTATCACGAGTGCCGATCAAAACAAGGGGACTATGTATTGGTGTGCTAAAGTGTGGGGTACATAGGGTTCCGAGTTTTGGGAAGGTACCAAACTAGAGGGCTTATGTTGGTGCGCCAAAGCATGGGACATATAGTCGCTGAGGTGAAGGAAGATGAATCATATCCATTAGTTCGATGTGGTTGAACCTAATCGGAGTAGGAAATGCGATTTGACTCTAGGGCATCAAGATAGAAACTACCAAACAACGCATGATAATGTGTGAGTTCTAAGAGTTGCATACTTGATGCAATTGAGAAACCTACCTAAATATCATATTTAGGATGATAGGGCAAACCCCACTCTAAATATGGGAAATATAGATCTTGAAACTATTATCTATAAAGATAAATTAGAGGATTGCTTAAAGCAAAACAAATTATTAACTACTTTATGTGTGTATTCGTCGTAGAAATCAAGTAAGCAAACAATGTATCAATAAGTTCTATCCTTGAGAAAGATAAGCTCAATGGATCAACTTTTATGAATTGGTTTAGAACTTTGTGAATCGTTCTCATGCAGGAGCATAGGGAATACATTCTCGATGGACCCATCCCTGAAGAACCACGTGCTAACGCCACCATAGCTGAGAAATAGGCGTTTGAGAAACAACTGAATGACTTTGTGGATGTTGAGTGCATCATGCTAGCTAGTATGGACACCGAACTTCAAAAGTTGATGGATGGGAAGAATTCATGTGAAGTCATGGGACAACTTAAGGAAATGTTCCAAGAGAAAGTCAAGATTGAAAGGTACAACACCGTTAGAAACTTCCTAGCATGTAAGACGCGTCATGTGAATCAAGTAGAGCCTCATGTCTAAAAGATGAAATGATATTTATAATACCTCTAAGGTCTGAACATTTCACAAGAACTTATTATAGACATTATTCTCCAGTCACTTCCATCTGAGTATGTTGGGTTCATTATGAACTACAACATACAACATAGAAAGGTCTATCTCGGAATTGCATTGGATGCTACAGACCCCTGAGAAAATCCTCCTTAGTAAGACTAATGAAGTGATGATGGTCAAGAAGGGAAAAGGGGCCGAGATAATAAATGACAAGTTCTCGAAGGACTATAAGAGGGCCACTACGAAACCAAAGCCCAATTCATCCCAAAAGGAGGCTACTTGTTTCCATTGCAATGAAGTTGGTCATTGGAAAAAGAATTGCAAGAAGTACCTGGATGAGATAAAAAAATAAAGGAAGCAAGACTTCCACATCAGGTATAAGTGTTATAACCAATACAAATACTGTTGGAAATTCGATATCTGATAACAAATTTCACATTATTCAAAATGTGTAGGAACCAAGGAGTATTAAGGAATTGGAACAAGGAAGACTAGAAGCCTACGAACCAAGGATGACAATTGGATTGAAGCCTTAACTGTAAGACCATACTAGTTTTACCTTGCATATTTGAGTTAGGGAATTTGAGAACTACTATGTACCTTTGGATTTATTTTGAATAAAATACATTTGGTTTTGAGACGGTAAATTCATTCAAAAATTTCAAACTTAACAAGTATAACATTTGATACCGATCCAATACTTGATAAAACTAGAACAATGATCACACTCAAAAATCTTAGAACGAATTTTGGATCTCAAAGTGATTTAGAATCACAAGAGTAAAAATGATCTTAGTTAAAGTAGCGAGAGTTAGTTGAAATGGCTATTCTAAGTGATCAAACTAAGACTCAAGATATCTCTTACATATTACATATAAGAGGAAAAATGAGCCCAAGTGTAAAGTTGGAATTGACTTGATAAAACTTCATCAAAAACCTATTACAATCTGATAGTAATAAAACAATATGGATGCATCAAAATGCTCATTAAATCATCTAAGAGATTATGGGATCGTCACTCAACTAACTCTACCTGGAACACCTTAATGGAATGGTGTGTCCAAAAGGAGAAATAAAACTTTATAAGATATGATTCGATCAATGATGAGTAATACAGATATCCCAATCTCGTTTTGGGGATTTAGTTTAGAAACCATCGTATATATCTTAAATAAAGTACCAACCAAGGTTGTGGAAAAGACTTCATATGAGATATGGAGTGGGAGAAATCCCAAAGCCAATTTCCTGAAGATTTGGGGTTGTGAGGTTTATGTAAAAAGAATGTTTTCTGTAATAACCACTCCTGGTCAACGCCAGTCAAACCTGCGAAAAACAGGAAAATTTAAAAAAATTGAGCAGACACTGAATTGAACCGGAATTGGACCCCGATGGTCATACCGGACTTAAGTTGACCCCGTAATTGACCAAAATGAGTTCCAGGGGACTCAGGGCAACTTTCTGATCAATTTGGGAAATGTTGACTTTTCGTTGGAAAAGTCAACCGAGCGACGTTTTGGTCCATTCGAGGACCGTTTTGGATCCAAAAAGCTTAGCCGTCGTCGTATTGGTCTTAGTTGGGCCGTTTCCTTGTATCCCGTCCAGTTTCGTAATTTCTTGGGAAAAGTGCCCGTTCGGGGCCCGAAACGTCCGTTTTTCGCGAATCTGATTGGAAAATATCAAGTAGATATTTTCCAAAAGGTGTGGGACCCACCTTGACACTTGTCCACATTGTGGTGGTGTTAGTTTTGGGGGGAAAGTGTGTGGTTGTGAGGGGTGGCCGAAATTAAGTGGTAAAGGAGAGAAAAAATAGGTTTTGTGTTAGTTTAAGAAAATAGAAAAAGAAAAAGAGAAGCTAGAGAGAGAAGGAGAAGAGAGAAAGGGAGAAGAAGAGAGTTGGGGTTAGGGTTTTGGCACTATTCACGTCATTCAAGCCCTTGGATCGTCTTCAAGCAAGGAGCAAACTCGTTCCCCTCATCCTCCTCTACGGTAATACCCAAACCGATTCTCGTTTTGATTATTTTGGAAAGCTAGGGTTTGTTAAAACGAATGATTTAGGGTTGTGTGGAGGTTGGGGAGGTGTTGGAGACGTTTTAGAGGTGTTTGGGGGTTTAATTTCACGTTTTCCGGTGACCGGAGGCTCGGGAGGAGCTCCGGCCACCGTGGGTGGTGGCCGGCCGGCCATGAGGTGGCTGGCCGGAGCTGGCAGCAGCCACCACATGGTGGCCGAGCCTCCCCTTGAGCCCTAGGAGCTCTCGGCCAAGTGGGTTGGTGGGGCCCACGTGCTCGGGTTTTATCGTTCGGGTGGTTTAAAACGTTCCCCGGACCAATTATCCTTAATCGAATCAAAATTTGGAATTAAATTGGAGAAGTTGTAATTAACGGGTTTTAGAAACTTTAAACGTTAACTATTTGACTTAGAAGTCGGAATTCGATTCCGTCAAGTGCGTTGGGTTCCTTGAATTATTCTAAGACCGTAAAAACGAAAACGGGGGCTTTCGGAGCCCCGGAAGGCAATTAACAAAAAACGGGCAGATTCGACATGTCGGGCGAATCAGGCCTTTACGAGTCCTTTATCGACAATGTCGAGTAATTGGGAAGTTTGGAAGTGATCGACATTGTCGGGGTTAAGTTTGGGCATCGAGTTTAATGGTTTTCGGTTTATTCCTGCGAGTTGTTTAGTGACTTTAAATTGTGTTCCTTTAGATCGTGCCACGGACCGAGGCAAGGGAAAGCTGGGTGAGTGACTGAGATCATCACCGGAGCTCGTGGTTTGACTTTTGGGAGAACACGCACGAGGTAGGGAAAAGTAGCCGGATCTCGGCCCTGACTGGGGAAAGTTAACAGTAGAATTGCATGTGACACCGGGGTGTCGTGGGTTGAATAGGTTTATTTAAATACTAGAAAAGCATGATACGGGATTGTAGCGCTTATTAGAAAGGCATGGTACGGGAACTTGGTAACTACTAGAAAAGCATGATACGAGATTGTAGCGCTTATTAGAAAGGCATGCTACGGGAACTTGGTAACTACTAGAAAAGCATGATACGGGATTGTAGCGTTTATTAGAAAGGCATGTTACGGGAACTTAGTAATTATTGGAAAGGCATGTGACACTTAGTGGTGTCGTAGGAGTAGAGAACTTAGCGATAATTGTTTTACTGGAGGCATATGACCATGCCCGGAGGTTGATTGTGAAACTATTGATAGTAGGACTGTTGGAGGCTTGGGTTAAGCCGGAGGTTGATTGTTTAATTGTTGGTGTCTTGGGTGGCCATGAGAGCCCGAGTTATTTATTTGTTGAGTTTGGGTGGCCATGAGAGCCTGTATTATTGATTGTGGAGTTCGGGTGGCCATGAGGGCCTGTGTTATTTATTTGTTGAGTTTGGGTGGCCATGAGAGCCCGTATTATTTATTGTTGAGTTTAGGTGGCCATGAGAGCCCGTGTTTTTATTGTTGAGTTTGGGTGGCCATGAGAGCCCGTGTATTTATTGCTGAGTTTGGGTGGCCATGAGAGCCCGTGTTTTTATTGTTGAGTTTGGGTGGCCATGAGAGCCCGTGTATTTATTGTTGAGTTTGGGTGGCCATGAGAGCCCGTGGGTTATTATCGGCGTCTTGGTATTGTTGAGCCCGTGAGTTAAGTGGTTGTGTCTTGGGAGGCCATGATGGCCGTGGGGTTGTTGAACCCGAGTCTTGACTGTTGAGGTGTCTTGAGTGGCCTTGAGTGCCTGTTTGTTGAACTTGCTTGCGGTTGTGGTTGTGTTTGCCCGAACCGACTGTGTGTCGGGGAGTGGTGTGGATTTTGGCAGGTTACGAGCATTCTTGGGCTGGCCTGACCAAACTCGAGCCTCGACAGGTTCTGAACATTCTTTGGCTAGCCTGTTCAGTGTCTGGATCCCGAAAGGTTATGAGCATTCTTCGGCTAGCCTGATCCGTGACCGGGTCCCGGCAGGTTACGAGCATTCTTCGGCTGGCCTGATCCGTGTACGAGGCTCGGCAGGTTCTGAGCATTCTTCGACTAGCCTGATCCGGGTTCGTGTCTTTGGGGAAGGTCATTGTTGGTTGTGTCGGTTTTACTTTACGAGTTTGAGGTTGAGTGAGTGAGGGAGGTTACTGAGCAGCTGGTTTGCGATCCTTTGTGATCTTGTTTGGTGTGCGATTCTTGTGATCTTGTTTGGCGTTGTGTAGTCTTTCTGTCGTGTCCTTGGAGGAGGTCGTCGATAGTTGTGTCGGGTCTACATTGTGTTATCGAGTGTTGAGTCTGTTGAGGAAGGTAACGGGTTGTGGGTCAGTTGGGTACTTGAGTTGGGGACTGTAGTCCCAGTGTTGGGTTTGGTTTTAGTGTTACTGGCTTTATCTACTAATTATGCCATAGTCAGTCTGTTATCCGTGGAGGTGAGCGAACGCTCACCCCTAGCTGCTTTTCCTACAGGTACTGATCACCGGACGGACTAGGTTAGCTCTTGAAGTTCATGGAGGTTGGAGCAGAGTCTGGTCTTTACTTTTGTTGAGTCTAGTGACGGATGTGTACCTTGTCCACTTGTTGGGACGTTTTTGTATTGTAAATACTACTATTATTTTGGTAAATAAATGGAAATGTCAAAGCTTTTATTCAAAACAGGTTTTAAGTATTCATGTTTTAAAAGTTCGCGTCCCGAGTTCGATTCGCTGAAATTGGGCGTGACATTTTCAGATAAACTAACATCCAAATCTAAGAAAATGCATATTTGTGGGATATCCTAAAGAAACCAAAGGATATTACTTTTACAAACCTAAAGAGAAGAAAGTGTTTGTTTCTCGAGAAGGCGCCTTTTTTGAAAAGAGAGTTTAATTTCAAAAGGGACAGTGGGTGTCACGCCCCAAATTAAGTAGAACCGAACCCGGAACGCGAACTTTTAAAACAATAAAACATTTTCAAACCTTTTTAAATAAATCACTTTAAAACCACCATTTACTTAACCAAAATAATTATTTACAACTCAAAAGTACGTCCCAACAAGTGGACAAAATACAAGGTATACGTCGCTAGACTCAAAAGTAAACCCGGACTCCCGCTCCTAGCTCTTCAAGCTTCGGAAGCTCACCTAGTCCATCCCGCGACCAGTACCTGTAGCAAAAGCAGCTAGGGGTGAGCGTTCGCTCACCACCACGGATAACAGACTGACTACGACATACTTAGCAGACAATGCCGGTAACACAACCAACAACCCGACTGACACACACAAACTGTTACTTTCCTCAACCGACTCAACACTCGGACCCGTAATGTAGACCCGACACAACGATTGACGACTTCCTCCAAAGACACGAAAGATAACCACGCAACACCCAAGATCACTAAGGATCGCACACCAAACAGGATCAAAAAGGATCGCACTCCAACTGCTCAGTAACCCCCACGCCCTTTACCGATCCCTGTCAGGCCAGGCGGTCGACCTGTCGCACTTTTTCCGACATAAAGTCGGATCAGGCTGTCGACCTGTCACCCCAATCCACGCACGCGCGGCCAGAACCCCTTTACTCCCGGCGGGCCCCCTACCCCGTCTGAACATGCAGACGCGTGCGATCACAGGACCCCCGTTATTATGAAGCGGGCCCCCAACCTCAGGTAACCACAATCACAATCACAAACAAAGTTCAACAAACAGCAACAACACCGATTTGACACTCCACATGCACTCATGGCCACCCAAGACACCAACTGTAAAACACGGGTTCAACAACCCCACGGGCACTCAAGGCCACTCAAAACACCAACGGTAGAACACGGGTTCAACAACCCCACGGGCACTCAAGGCCACCCAAAACACCAACGGTAGAACACGAGTTCAACAACCCCACGGGCACTCAAGGCCACCCAAAACACCAACGGTAGAACACGGGTTCAACAACCCCACGGGCACTCAAGGCCACCCAAAACACCAACGGTAGAACACGGGTTCAACAACCCCACGGGCACTCATGGCCACCCAAGACACCGAAAGTAAAGACACGGGTTCAATAACCCCACGGGCACTCATGGTCACCCAAGACACCGAAAGTAAAGACACGAGTTCAACAACCCCACGGGTTCTCATGGCCACCCAAGACACCAACAGTAAAGACACGGGCTCTCATGGCCACCCAATACAAAGCAGTAAAATACGGGCTCTCATGGCCACCCAAGACACAACAGTAAAAATACGGGCTCTCATGGCCACCCAAGACACGAACATTAAAGTACGGGCTCTCATGGCCACCCAAGACACAAATTAAACAATCTCCTCCGGGCATAACCAAATGCCTCCAGTAATTCTAATATCGAAAGTTCACTGCTCCTACGACACTACTAAGTGTCACATGCATTTCTATTGTTCGATACGTTCCAGTATCATACGACACCTCCCGGTGTCGCCTGTCTTTCTAATATTCGATAAACCTACTTAACCCACGACACCCAAGTGTCACATGCATTTCTACTGTTAACTTTCCCTAGTCAGGGCCGAGATCCGACTACTTTTCCCTACCTCGTATGCTTTCTCCAAAAGCACATAAACAAGCTCCGGCGTGATCCCGATCACTTGCCTTGCTTTCCCTTTCCTCGGTCTGCAGCACGATCTAATAAGAACACAATTTTAAATACTTTTAAGCTTGCGGGCATAAACTGAATTTTAATAAACTTGACGCCCAAAGTAACCCCGACAATGTCGATCACTCCCAAACTTCCCAATTACTCGACATTGTCGATAATGGACCCGGAAAAGCCCGATTCGCCCGATGTGGCGAATATGCCCGGGTTTTGAAAACGCCTTTCCGGGGCTCCGAAAATTCCTGTTTTTGTTTCTACGGTCTTAGAATAATTCAAGGGTTCCTATGCACTCGACGGAATCAATTTCCGACTTCCGAGTAATTTAATTTGCGTTTAAAGTTTCTAAACCCGAAATTCCAACTTTCACAATTTAATTCCAAAACTCGTTCCGGGTGTGGATTAACGACTTGGGGATCGTCCTAAACCACCCGAACACGAAAACCCGAGACCCTAACACGTGGGCCCCACACGGCCATAATGGGAAAATTTCCTTTTCGCCCCAAAACGTTCCTAACGAACCTCAAACCTCAACCATTCATCTTTAAACCCATCTTAATCAAAACCCAACCTTAATCAAACCGTTTAAACTCAAAGCCTAAAATTCAAACGTGCCAAAATGAGAAAAGATTGGGTTCTCACCGTAGGGAATGACGAGGGGAGTTCGAATCCACAGTCGTTGAGTCGATCGGTTGGTCGGATCGTCGGGAAATCACCAAAATCTCCCATTTTCTTTCCTTTTCTCTCCTTCCCTTTCTCTCTCTTATTTCTCTCTCCTCTACCTCACCTTTTCTGTTAAATGGCCGAGACCCACATCCTTTCCCCTTTTATTTTGTTTTAAAAATCAAAACACCAACTATTTACAAACTAACCCTCATGTCCTTTTTGTTTTGTTAAAAAATTACCTAACACCACCACTTGGGTGACAAGTGGCAAGTGGGTCCCACCCCTTTATACAAATACATTGTAGATATTTTTTCTGTCAGATTCGCGAAATTCGACCGTCTCGGGCCCCGAACGGGCACTTTTTCCAAGAAATTACGAAACTTCACGGGCTACAAGGAAACGACTCAACTAAGACCGCTGTGATGACGGCTAAGCTTTTTGGATCCAAAACGGACCTCGAACGGACCAAAACGTCGCTCGGTTGACTTTTCCCGCAAAAAGTCAACATTTCCCAAATTGGTCAGAAAGTTGCCCTGAGTCCCCTGGCCGAAACTCACTTTGGTCGATATCGAGGTCAACTTTAGTCCGGTATGACCCTCGGGGTCAAATTTAGGTTCATTTAAGTGTCTGTCTAAATTTTTTAAATTTTCCTGTTTTTCGCCGATTTGACTGGCGTTGACCGGGAGTGGTTCTTACAGTGGGAGAACAATTAAACTTGATGAAGTTGAAGACCCGGAAGATAGCATAGACACTCAAAAAGAAAATGTGGAGCCCAAGGTAGTTACACAAAAATCGAGAGGTCTGATATGACACATAACATCCTTATTATACATGGATTCCTTGTCACTGATGACAAGGATGTTGTAATAGTGAACCGAGATGAGCCCACATCCTATCAAGAGGTAGTGAGTGGGGAAGATTCTGATAAACGGCTAGAAGCCATGAAATCGAAAATGTAATCCATGTATGACAATCAAGTATCTAACTTGGTTGACGCAACCAATGACTTAAAACCCATTGGTTGTGAATGGGTCTTCAAGAAGAAGGCTGACATGGACGGCAATATGCACAATTACAAGGAAAGACTTGTTGCAAAAGGTTGTAGGCAAACTCATGGTATTGACTATGATGAACCCTTTTCACCAGTTGCAATGGTTAAGTCCTTTAGGATCCTTTTAGCCATAACCGCATATTACGACTATGAGATATGACAGATAAATGTCAAAATCGATTTCCTAAATGAAAAGTTACTCGAGGATGAGTATATGACGCAACCAATGGGTTTTTGTCGATCCAAAACACGTTTACATTTGTGCGTATATTATCTTTAATCGATACATATGATCTAGGCATTTCTAGGATTAGCGACAAAGATAAAAAAAAATTTGTTTTCCGCCGTGTCAACGTAACACGTAATCCTACACACGAGACTATGAAATTCCCATCCGCCACAACCTTCCCGACCAAAAAAAAACCCCAGACCACCACGGGTGTTGAGCCTCACCACCATGTATGCCACCCACGCCAAGGGAACACGAGCAGAACTACCTTGTAGAATAAATATGTGTCGATGATCGACCCCAACCGTGAACCGTTCATCAACCTCCACCATCGAAAAAGCCAAGAAGCATAGAACCAACATAATAGGGCGGCCAGATCTAACCATATAGCTACACACCACACCTCCATAGACCACGAGACCCAAACAAGACCAAAATTCATAGACCCCACCCATACAACACATCCAAATTGGATTAACAAACCAATCCCCAAGCCAACACACAAGAATTAACGGCGACACACTCCACCTCCAGATACGATGGGGATGAAAACCGATGGATAGAAAGGTGGAACAAAAAAAAGAGAAGTCTATGTCGCGGCGAAGGAAGGATTGTCAGATAAGTGTTGTCTCGGTCGGATGCGTATGCATTTTACACTCTTTTAGAGTACTTTAACACGCATTTAGTACTATTTCCACCCCTTTCTAATAAGTTTTACTTCACCTATCCTTTTTCGGTATTTTGCTTCTTGCTAAGATTTTGTAGGAATTTGAATGTAAGGGACCAAAAATGGACGAAAAGGGAGCAAGAAGTACTCAGTACATGGAAGTACATTTGACATATAAGAGCACAGATACGGTGGTACTCAACGAGCCATCCGACTAGTACATTAATCAAATAATGTAGTACTCAATTGGCCATCCATTGAGTGTGTCGGTCGAATAACGACACCAACTGCCCAAAAACATGCGCACCACTACAAGAAGCTACTTGGATGACTAAACAATAATGTCGGCCAAGTTGTAATGATCATCGGATATGAAACTTAGCGATGATCAAATCTTTGAACAAGGTTCCTCGACTTTGAATGGCTTAAAATTTTCATTACCGATGAAAATTACTGTACTCTCAGGACGTCGGACTAGTTTTTTTTCATCACCAACGAAATTGACAATCGTCGGTGTTTCACTTTCAACCCCAAGGACTTAAAAACCCCGGTGATGAAAACACGTAGTTCAATGTCGAGGTTCTAAAATTATCGCTCTTGAAAACGGTTTTACATCAGCGAGGATTTCAGAACCTTAGTTATGAAAATCGTTTTTCATCAGCGAGGATTTCAGAACCTCAGTTATGAAAACCATTTTTCATCACCGAGAATTTCATAACCTCGGCCTTGAACTACGATTTTTCATCACTGAGGTTATCCGGTCCTCAACGATGAAATTATGGATGTTTTCATTGTCGACAAATAGAAATTTTGTCCGCTAAGTTATATTAAGAATCGGCTTATAGTTATTTGTAAATCGTGTACCCCTAACGTGCAAAACCTGTAAAAAAAAAGGTATAAAACAACAATCACACGTAGTCTAAGTATCAAATTTATACTTAATTGTTCAATAACCAAACAAAAACAATTGAACGTTAGGAACAAATGTCGTAAAAAGTCGTGCAAACACCAAAAGTTATTTTAAAACAGTTTTAAAAACCTACTCGTTAAGGGAAAGGACGACCAGTTTGAGTTTTCTACATGTAGGATGTGAACAAGGCGACTTGATCCTCTAGTTCCTCCCGCCTCTTCCTTTCCTCCTCCAGTCTGGTCTCAATCGCGTTGGTCTCCTTAACTATCCTCGCCTTTATCACTATCTTGTAGTCATACTTATAGTCTTGGAAACGTCGTATGCCTTCAACATCAATCGATATGAAAATCATGTAGTCATTGTCGGTGAAGTCATAAAGGGCTTGAAACTTAAAAGGAAACACCGAAATAACAAGTCAAAAAGTAAGTTTAAAAAACTTGAGTATTATGTTCAGTATACTTATTCTTAGCCGATTGTATAGTTCAACCCTCTTATCGACGTTCATCGGGATTGAGCCACCGAGGTTCTCCAAAAACATCGTTCATGAAACGTTTCAATACCGAGGAATTGGAAATCATCGGTGTTAAGACTTTCAACACTTGGGAATTAGGAAATCATTGGTGTTGAAAGTTTCAAAAAGTAAGTTTGAAAAACTTACCTTTTAAAAGCAAAAATTGACATAAGAAATCTAAAAGTAAGTTTAAGAAACTTGAGTACTATGGTCGAGATACTTACTCTTAACCGGTTGTACAATTCAACCCTCATATCGGTGAGTTGTTCGTACTTCTCGACGTTCATCGGGACTAAGCCACCGAGGTTTTCCAAAAACATCATAGTTGAAATGTTTCAATACCGAGGAATTGGGAATCATCGGTGTTGAAACTTTCAACACCGAGGAATTGGGAATCATCGGTGTTGAAACTTTCAACACCGAGGAATTGGGAAATCAGCGTTGTTGAAAGTTTCAACACCGAAGAATTTGGAAATCATCGTTGTTGAAAGTTTCAACACCGACAATCACCTTACATTCTTCGGCCAAGCGACTTGCTGGTGTAGTGGCTCCGACTTTTCATAATGGTGGGAACACGATGAAAGGAAGTGAGAAGTTATTTCTCAGGTGGTTAGACTCGAATTTTGTGTATAAATACTCCTTGATATATTAAAATCAGGGGAGTCAATTTGTATAGAGACACACAGAGAAAGTGTATGATGTCATTAGTGAAACCTGGGAGCTGAGAGTCGAGAGTTGTAAGTTAGGAGTTTAGAAAGTGTATGACGCCATTGCTGCAGTTGAAGGAGCTTTTTCATTTTTCGGGTATTTTTAGTTTCCTTTTCTTTCTTTCTTTATGTGATTATAATTTTCCCAACCACCATTTTATATGCATATGAGATGTTCATGTGTAAGTAGAAGTCCTGAATTTACGATCATACTTCGTAATTGGTGTTTATTCATAGCATGTGAATGAATATTGTGTGTGTTGCATGGGAAAAACATGCAAGCATAACAAGTGGTGATTTCGACTTAAGGCAACACCCGATCTTTGGGGTCAGTGCCTACATCGTGCCTATTTGGAACTTAAATGACATTTTTACGGTAATTGTCGTGTGGGACTTGTAGAGTATTGCGCTCACAGTTGTTCAATGCTATGAATGTCACTCTTACAAATTTATAATCCTAGGTTAGTTTTTCACAAGAATCTTAACATCTCTGCTTTCATTTTCATATTCTTAGTTTCTTATTTTTGGAGTCCACAACTATCAATATTTAATACCTCGAAACGAGAGTGTATCTCTTTTGGGTACGATATCCTAACATACCATCATATTACTGTTTGATGATCAGTTTACTTGTCGTTTCTCCATTCCACGTGTTAAACCTCGAGGCGTCACGACCATAAAAGAAACAAGCGAATTAAGGGTTGCAGATGAGTAAAGCCTTGAGGTCTCTTTTGAAAAAAAAGTAATTGGTTTTTACCAGGCCAACACATAAATGAAAAAAATAAATTTAAATACGCATCGATCCTCGGTTTAGACGTCACACTTTACAAATCTTATGACATTCCACTATTCAACCATTTTTATCATATATTTTATGGTGTCATGTTTTGAATTTTAAATGAATAAGAAAATTCAGGTTGTTGTACAATAAAGTCTTTTGAATTGACTTTTCAGATATGGAATTCATCTAGCGTGATGCCTAGTCAGGCGATGCTCTATGAGTTTCAAGCTCCAGTAGTTCCAATACATTGAGCCTAAACCAAAATGGATGGCTCAACACCGTAACATCATGTACATGAAGGGGAGCAGGAAGCGGAGAGCAAGGAGAAGATTCATGTGTTGATTGGGATGGATTGTGCTCCTGCCCCCTCAAACTAAGAGTGTTCCACATCAAGAGGAGCAAGTATGTGGATCATGCTTTTCAGAATTGCTGACTGGATAATTAATTATGATTTTGTTGAATTTGTTAAATTCATATTTAATTAACAAAATACTAAATAAAATTGAAATACAATACATAAATTAATTAATAAATAAAATAAATTAAGTAAAAGACAAATTAAACTTGAACTAAATAAAATAATACATTCATTAATAACAATACCAAATAAAATACATACAATTAATTAATAATATCATCAATTTGTCTTTGAAGCTTCTCAACTTGTGCGAAATATATAGACAACATTTTCGCGTGATTCACCTATTGTTCTTCGATCAAGTCATCCACGTTCACGGCCTGCATCTCTTTCATTTTCTACATATATTTATCGATTTTGGCGTCTAGAGTGAAGGTAAGCTTCGCCTTCTCACACCTTGCATTGTCTATTTGGGCGATGACCACTGCTTTCTCTGAGAGACCCTTCCCCTTCCTCTTCTCGATCTTGTTGTCAATTGGGCGCTCTTGTTCACGCGGAGTGGCAATTGGGGAACTCTTGCCAATTGGGAAACTTGGGCCAATTGGGAACTTCTTCCAATTGGGGAACTTGGGCCTTCAGATGGTTGGTCGTCAGCACCGAGATGTGTAACATTTTCATCGTCGGTGGGAAGTGAATTGAGTGGGGTTGTGCTATAACTGCCGGAATCGTTCAAGCGTTATCGTACACCCCCGACAACGATTTCCTCTACCCCGAGTTTCTCATCGTGTTCCAACGACTTGATCTAATGGTGGAGCTTGAAAATCTTCGGCTCATTTCTACCTACGACGTGGATTCGATAGAGTTCCATGACGCGCTCCCTGTACCTTCCATCGTTCCAGTCGCTATGATTTTCGGCCTTCTCCTTCCTTATAAGTGTGATATACCGCTTCACTCTTGGCGCACTTTTGTTCCAATGGCTCTTGACGGCTTGCACTGACAAATCTTGGGCGTTGAATCTCCTCGCTTTGACGAATCTTCTGGTCATAGTGGACCCGAAAGTGTTCCCATCTTGGGAGGTTCCCCTGATGGGATCTTTTGTTGTGCGTTCCCAGACAGTTATCAGGAGCATGTCCACTAGAGGGGGCCATTTGGTTTCGCTTGTCTAGGACCGCCCTAGTGCTTGGTCCAACGGATGATGAAGTAGATGACATGCGGGTTCCGGTGCTGCCGCCGACATGTTGTTGTTGGGAAAAATATTTTCCCGCAACACCGTAACGAACGAACATTGGTGGTCAGAATAGGTGTGTAAGGGAGGGATGGTTGTCCCATTTGATTGGGCGGTGGTCCCGTAGACCTAGGTTGCAATTTAATTAAAATTTAACATACATAATTAAAATTTTAATTCATGAAATTAAATGCATTTTTAATCAAAATTAATTAAGTAAAGTACCTTGGTTCCAACCACCGCTTGCATGTATTGGTTGAAAGCATCAGAGGGCCAACCACCGGTTTGGGTGAAACATGTTTGCTAATACTGTTGGTAGCTTTCTGGTAGATTGGTGTTCGGCTCCTCCTTTGTATTGAGGTCTTTCGGCGTGAACTGTCATTGCTCTGGTGGGCTCGGGGTTGATTCAATCATCATCATACATTATCGATCGAATTTTGTAGAGAGGAAATGAATTCGAGAGTGGGAGTTGAGAGAATGTAGATATAAATGGTGTGAGTTTGATAAATGGGGATGAGGTATTTATAGGGGTGGGTTTTGTTTTTAATTTTTATTAAAAAAAATAGTCGTTGAAGACCGTTGGCCTCTAACGGTCAACTTTTTTCCCCCTTGCCACACGTCAGCACGCGAGAGGCCGAGGGAAAACCTCGCACTCGCGAGGCACGAGGCCGAATTCGGCTTCGTGCTCCTGCCCCGGCCTCGCGAGGCACGGGTTTGTGCCCCAAGGTTCGTGTACTATCCGCCCCGTATCGATCGCACCCCAAACCCCGATCCTCATGCTTCGTGCTCCTGCCCCGACCTCCTACCCCTCTCGATGTGTATGCTCTAATACCCTCTATCGCTCATATACTTCTGTAACCCAACCCATTTCATATTCTTCAACTGGTTTATCCAAAATCATAGTCTCGTTTGTGGGATGCTCAAAGAGTTATAGTTTGGAAATCCTAAATGTGACTGATGGATGCATAATAAAGATCCCAAACTAGACCCCTCTATCTCTCAACATTCATCTTAGTTTCTTTGCATTTTTCGATGAGTTCGTCGAAATCGTGTCTAAACTATATGCAACTCAGGAAAGCCAATCTAGCAAGCCTTGAAAGGCCTAAAACAATGATGTATTATATGTGAGCCTGGAATTAATGAAATGTTTTGAAAACTTGGTCAATAATGTGGGTTATTTTGGACTCTTTGTACTTATTGGATGGAAAATTAACGAATAAAGTGAAAATAAATATATTATTTTTTTGAATAAAAAGGTGCAATTTCATGAAGAAAAAAAAAGGGTCCAAACGACAATAGAAGTGCATTAGGGAAACTCCTGACCACAATAAAAGAGTTATTGCATGGTATTGAGCCCCGAAGGTCTGTCTACACATCTCTGTAACAAATGAACCGACACATGCGGTTTTTTGAAAAGCCATAAAGGCCAACTGAAGCGAAAAAGAAACTACAAGGAAACCGATGACTACTACTCAAGGTAGTGCCTTCCTGTTGCATACTCTGTAGAGTGCGACCGTACCTGCTGTCATCAGCCTCAAAGGGAGGCAGAGCTCTTCCTAGGGACCCCTCCCAAGGCTAGTCCTCAGATCACTGAATTCCTTTCATTCCTCCATGCAAGGATATTTCTCTGCTCGGTCCTGATCATCTCGGGGCTCCCCAACGGAACCTTGTTTCACTCCCCTAACTCCTACTCTACAACTAGACTCAGGTCCAGCTCCAAGTCCAGTTCTATCTCTGTGCCCAAGCAGGTGTGGGGGATCGGCTCTACTGCCCCCAGAGGGTTGGCCGAACACCAAGTTCTTCCAACCTGGATCAATCAACCGAGTCTTGGGGATGCTTCGAGGGCTCACACCCTGAACTACAGTAACCGAGGATACTATTGGGCCCCTGCCTCGAGACAAGACACCATGAGGTGGAGAAGTCGAGGACATCGGTCGATGAGATAGCTGACCATCCCAATCCGTTGCATACATCTTAGGTTGACGGTCCCTTTGATACTTTAAGATGGAGAAGTCGAACCTGGGCGTACCTACCATCTCCCGATCATATTCAACCACCATATGACCAATCATGCCACAATTAAAACAAAACACAGGGAGTTTTGTATAGGTAAGAGTTACATAAACCGGATCGAGAAATTCACGGAATCGAAGCAGAATCTGACGGCGAAGAGGGCGCTCCACAAGGTGCCAAAATATGACCTTCATTGTACCGCCCTAGTAGATGCCTCATTGCTCACATGTGACCTCAACACACAATCTTAGTGTCGAGCCGATCGTCTCTCCCATGGTTTTGGTGCGCACTACCGGAGGGAGACCATGGGCATACACCCAAAGTTGTAGTCGATCCAAAGTAGGAGGCTCCCTAGCCATTGAGTCCAAATAAGCCAGCAGGAGGGGCCGTCTATCAAAGCACCACAACTCGTTCCCACAAACCCATGAGCATGTCGTCTTTGTCTCGAAGTAAAACCCGAACACCCTAGGCCCGATGTCCTTGATAACCAAACCTTCGGCCGACTTCCACTATGCCTTAGTGGCTTGGAGGTTCATAGTTTGCCCAGCATGGAAAACTGTTGATGTACTAGGACCGATGGGCTCACAGGTTGGTATGGGACTTCCACCACCTCATCTTTACTCTCCTCTAGCGAGCAGGCCAAGAGGCCATCTTGTAGATTGAGCAGATGAGACTCCAGCGACACAAGTAGGTCTGACTATTATGAGGCGGTCCCAGTCTCCTTGGGTTTGAAAAATCTACGACGGTGGACCATTCCTGGCGGAGGATAGAGCAATGCTGGGATCATCGGAACCCGGTCAATGTTGGGGATGAAGATCTATCATAGAGGGCCTCCAACTCCTTTCGCCCTAGTTCCTCCCTCACCGGGTCAATCATAAGAGCCTTACCCCGAGAGGGGTCCCTAACCAGTGGAGGCGGCGGGGCAGATACATGAACCTCCGATGACGGGTGCGAAGCGTTGGGTGGAGAAGGGTCTGATGACGGCTGGGGAACAGACGTAGTTCAAAGAGTCAGAGGAGCCGCCGAGTCGTTGATGATGAGTGGAGGTGGAGGTAGCGCCAAAACCCTAGCGTAACTTGCGGTTGAAGCTAGGGTTTTGGTCTTGGAAGGATGACCCCAAAGAGGTTTGCTACAAATTCATAGGATCTTGGAGAGAAGACGAAAACCCCGTCGGTGGACTAGAAGGGGTGATTGCAATGGGGGAGAGAGAGACATGGACCAAAGCAGGTTGCTTCGTCGGTCTCCGTCGTCTCGGTTTATGAGGAGGCACCACACCCGAGGAGGGGCGCGGTGGGGGCACACGTGGTAGGTGATGCTCCAGATGGTACTACGATGGGACAATACCAGCGGTGGGTGCAGCGGTCATGTCGGCGAAAGTGGTAGGAAGCTCCATAGGGAGCTAGGGTTTTGCCTCAGGAAGGAGGAGATATCAACTTACTTGCGAGAGAGAGTTTACATTTTTTTTGAATCTACAATGAAAATAAATATTAATCTATCATCGAGACAAATTTTATAGTTATATGTGATAATCATACGTAATTTTGTGATATTTTCACTTTTGTTTTTTACTAAAAGATGCAATTTCATTAATTCAGATTATCAACTACAAGTGAGTGCATCCTAAAAATTTCTGACCACAAAGAATAGACATAGAACACAAACTGTTCGCTATTCTTTTGACATTATAACTGTCACCGACGGTATTGGATGAAAAACCCTATAGGCAAGCGCCATATAGGCAGGAAGGAAAGGTGGGGGATGAGGAAACGGTATTGGAAGGCCTGCTCCGAAACCTGGCCAAGGACTGCATCAATAGTAGGAGGCAACACTGCATATGGGGAAAAAACAAATTTGAACTACAACAGTTGTATTGGGAGGATATACGCGAAACAAGGTTCCCTCTTAGTAAAAGTCCCTGAATCTCTACTTGCTAGTTTTTGACCCTGCAAAAACGAAATCAGATAAAATAAAAACGGCCCGCTCGATTAGCTAGATCCAGATTCGAGAGAGGGGTCGAGGAGGGTGCGATGGTGGAGGTCAGGGAGATGGACGCGACGACGGCAGCTTTAGAGGCGACTTCAGATGCTGCTTATGCAGCCGGGTTCCCATCCCCTGGCAATTCCACGCTAGTATGCGAATGTCTGGTTTTTCCGGCTGCAATGGGAGGACCCCTGAGCCTGGGTACCAATTTTGAACGGTATCCGGAAGCGGAATATGGGAATTGGGGGGATGGGAGCAGTTTTCTGAGATGGGGGTGGAGATCGAGTGTGTGGCGGAGGGACATGTCCTAGCGAGGCAGGTAGGGGCATCGGACACGCGCCATCATCTTCCACGATACTCTGGGACCTGATTCCATCCAGCCCTGGTTTAGATAGAGTAGGGGAAAAGGAGGTTGAGGAACTACACACTTGTGGCGAGAGAATGAGCACTTATACCACCAAAGTAGGGTACTCGTTCCTAGCAGCTGAACGACATAGGGCTCGCCAACATACAACTTTGGTGATTTGGACGTTTATATGGGATATCCTTGTATCGGGTCGCCTCCGGATCTTTCTATGGCGGTATCTCATGGATACGCTACAAGTCTCCACAAACTTGAACAAACGATACGTTCCCGTTTCACCAACCTGTGATGTCTGTGGCAGAGTTCATGAAATTGTGGATCATCTTTTCTTGGAATGTGGGTTCGCAAGGGTCTGCTGGACGCAGTTTGGAGGTACCCCTCTCCCATCTACTCTGGGGGGATTTGTGCAATGGTAGGAGGGTATTGATGGTGCAGGGTCCTCTATGTTCTCTGGGAGATTTGGAAAACCATAAATGAGCTTAAATGGTATGGGATTAGACCGGCTGCTCTAAAGGTAATTTCAGCGGCTAAAGCCCACCTTACCGCATGGCGCGAGGCGTGTGCCGCTATACCTAAGGCCCGACAACCACCAACGAATTGGCCGGTTAAATGGATCTGTCCATCCTTCTCATCTACATCGATTCATCCCACTGCCGAGAACCCGAAACCATAAGGTCTTCTACTGGGGATCTATCCAATAAAAAAACGAATAGAAATCACCTTCGGTTGGGGCCCAATAACCAAAGCGTCCCTTTGATCATGGAATTCCTCCATTAATCTAACACACATAAAAAATGATAAATAATGTCTCAACAATGTAAATACACTCGCATAAACAATTTCATTTTCTTCCAATGTATACACAAAAGAAAGAAAATAATTGGCAAAAAAACACTTTCCTACAACCCGTTGTTTTATTTGAAAATTGAAACAAACAAAAAGAATATTTTAATCCCCCCTTTCAAATAGAAGCAACTAAGGCAGAATAAACTTTGGTATCATTATTTTGTTGTAAACTATTGAGTTTTGCAAAAACACCCACAAGTGCTGCTGTATTGTATGTGCAGGCCTCAGTCTGTCTGAAATTTTCTCTTTCGTCCCTAAACCGGTCCTCTCTGTCGGGCCCACCCACGAGGGCCCCAACCACCACATTCGGGTTCGGGTCCGCCCGAGTGTACCAGTTGTCATACCCCTGCGTGCACCCGATGAAACCCTTGTTTTCTTTGTACGAAGCAACCGACGCTCCCCTGTGGTGCATCCTTCGCGGATATCGTGGACCGTACCCTACCAAGTAGCTCATGGCCATAGGATTCGACCCGAGGATGTAATCGACCTGCGACTTAGCGAATGAGAAGATCTCTTGTGGGCCGACCGGGGATACCGGGCATCTGAGCGTCCGATTCGTTGACCGGAGATGGTCGGAGTAGATCGTGAGGAGGAACGCTGTAGTTGATACGTACTGCATGTTGTTCCACTCGCGGACGTACAGTAAGCCCCCTGGGGTGCGCCGCACGTTATCTTTTCCGTTTTCGTTTTTGTTCATACAGGCGCAGAAGTAGTACTCGGCTTTGGAGAGGTACTGTTCCAATATGTGCTCGTGCTTGTTGTGTTTCTGTTCCGTCATCAACTGCAATGCAATATCGATAGAGTTAGAGCCCCAATATGCAACTTATGAGAGGTAAAAGTAAAACACGTGAATATGTTTTTTGTTAAATATAAATCAAAAGTAAAGGTAAAGGCCACTTTGAATTCAGGTGGGGGACTGGGGATCGTTTTGTAATTTTAAAAAAGTTGAAAATGAAATAAAATAAGATAAATGTAAAGAAGGTGGAGAAAAAAAGAGAAGAGTCGGTGGTATTCTCTATATAGGCAAACACGCAAGGAATGTGGATGTTTTTCTTTGTTTTATTTTGTAACAGAAAAAGACTGCAAATTCTCATGTGTTTGTTGGGTAATTGCCTTGCCACCCAAGTTACCATTACATTTAGTAACTAATACTCAAACCCAAATCAATTAATCCTAGTCCGATGTTTTGTACGAAAAAACATCTCATTTATAACTCGTTACGAATCATTTATGGGTTATGATAAACCAAACGGAATATATGTGTATTTTTGTATTTTATTTATGCTAATCGATATCTTATACCTCCCATAGTAGGGGTGAATAGAAGGGTTAATGGCATCTCTAATAATAGGTTGTTTGAATAACAAATATTAAAATTTTCTATCAATCAACATTATCACTAATAGGTTGATAGTGCCGACTGTTCGTACTATTTTTTTCACAATATAAAAATTAATAAACAAATTAAAAAGAAAAGGAATTAGAAAAATAATTAAAAATAAGAATTAACAAAAAAATTTAATAAAAGAATTATAAAGAAAAAGAATTAGAATTAATTTTTTCTTTATATATATATATATATATATATATATATATATTAAAACAGAATATATAAAAAGAAAGGAATTGAAAAATTGAAAAAAATATTAAAAATTGAAAACAATAATAAACAAAGAAAGAAAATGAGAAACTGGTATGGTAACCGCCAGCGCATCATGCCAACGGTAATCTCACCGTCAGCACCTAAGCGTCTGCGAATCGATTACGAATCGCCGTCGTTTCGTCTCCATCAACAACGAATTGCCAGCGAACCAACCAGTATTAGAGATGCTCTAAAGAGCGAAAACCAGACAATTCGCCTTTCACCCCAAAATCGTTACGATTGCGTGATTACCGCTAGAGATTGTTGGACCTAGTGAGTAGTAGTAAAAAAATTACCATGGAAGCGAGGAGCTGTACACCGGCGAACTTAACATCCCAACTGAACTCAGACATGGACCAAGTGATCCCACCAAGGGCACGAGCATTGTCCAATACAAACCTCAAATAGACCTCCTCATTGTCGGTAGCTTTGTAGAGCCACAAAGCAGCCCACAACAGCTCATCCATGTATCCGCTCACCGACGGATAGTATCCTCGAACCACCTCTATGCTCCCATCATATTTTCCCCTGTACTTGTCCCCAAATTCAAACAACTACAATAACACCCCAAATTCATGTACAATAAGTGAGTTAATAATACCGTAGAGTCGACTCAATTTTGAAACCAAAACCATATTGGGTATAAATAAGTGTACCGAACCTGTACACGGCTACAAGTACAACCACCACATTAAATGGGACTGACCTGTTGTGCATGGTGCAGCAGTAGGTGGGAGTAATGTGGGTTTGTTTTCCTAAACACGATCGACGCCGCCGCCATTGCCGCCGCCGTCTCTCCGGCGACGTCGGATCCGGGGTGGCTCTCGTCGACCTTGTACGCCTGCCTCGACGTCGTCATGTCCTCCGGCCGCTGCCAGCAGTAGTGGTCGGTGTCGCCATCACCCACCTGAGCATTTATTACCAACATTAATTCGGTTCATGGATAGAGTCACTCTATTAATTAAATTAATTAACGATGATTAATCGGTTTTTGAATTTACCTCTGCCCATAACACGTTTGGATGAGTATGCGCCTTGATGAAGTAATCAGTCCCCCACTTGATCGCCTCCAGCGCGTGAGCGTACTCTCCGGCGGCGGCGATCTGGTCGCCGTACTCGATCACCGCCCACGACAGGAGGGTCACCGTGAACGCCATTGGGAGGCCGAATTTCACGTTGTCGCCGGCGTCGTAGTACCCTCCGACCAAGTCCACCTGCACAAAAATTAAATGTCAAGTGAATGTTGAGACATTCGATTGGCATGGTTTTGGGAATTGGGTTGATGGAAAGATTGGATCTTACGCCTTGTTCGAGGCCGTCGAGGAGGCCGGAATGGTGGCGCCAGGTAATACGCTGGCCGTGGGGGAGGCGGCCGGAGCGCTGAGCCTCGAAGTAGAGGAGGCTTTTGGATAGAGCTTGGCCGTAGTGGTGGTGGTGGCAGTGGCACGAGGAGAAGCTGCCGAGGATGGAGAAAAGTGTAAAACAGAGCACAAATGTTGGGTTCTTCTCCATTTTTATTTTCTTTTATTTTTTTTTGTCTCTCTTGGACTCTCTGTTTCCATCTGTGTATATACTATATATACAAGTGTTAATGTGTATAAGTATGAATAAAGTTGTATTGCTTGTTTTGATTGGTCCAAGCCAAGTGTTTTCTCTACAAGTTTGAGCAGTTTTGGAGAGGGGTTTTGTTTGTGAGTGAGTGCTAGGAATTAGTGGTATTTTAGTCATTTACCAAAATTGAAATGGTTCTTTCCTTTTCCAACGATGGTTAAAAGGGTGTTTAGGAATCTGGAAGGTACACGTTTCTACCACATTTAAATGTATATGATATCACATAGCTTATTAATGTAGAGGTAGTCGTCTAGAGCTTTATCTCTGAAACCCAAGATTCGGTTTTTTGCTTTCGTGGTTGGAGAGCATGGAGAACGGGAGGTTGTCTTCTCTGTCTGTAGATCCGGAGGCGTGGGAGGAGTCGGAGGAGGTGTTATCAGTGGAGACGCAGCCACTGATGGTCGAGTTGGAGGCAGTGTCGGCGGCGAATGGAGGGGCCGGGGCTGTGGAGGCGAGAGGGGCGGCGGGATCTGACATCCCTGGCCGTGGTGTGGGGTTGAGGCGAACGGGGCCGGCGGCGGTGCAGGTGGTGCAGCTCTCCTCGGGAGACGGAGAGCGGGTCGAAGCGGCGGGGGCTGACTCCTTGTCGGTGGAGTCGTGGATGAGGGTCGAGCCGATACAGGATATGATCTTCTCGGCGTCCAGGGAGCCGGGGGAGGTGGTCCGTGGTGGGGAGGTTCGGACTGGACTGATGACACGATCTCCGGCACGGGGGACGCAGAGTAGACCTCGCCGGGGCTCGCACTTTCGGCCGGCGGGGGTGCTGCATGCGGATAGTTTTGGGTGCAGGCCGCCGGCAGGGGACCGGCTGGATTCGGAGGAGACGATCAGGGAGTCGCCCGAGGCGCTGGAACGAAGGCGGCGGAACGGGAAGGCGGTGGTCGAGGATGACGCAAACCCTAGCGAGTCTGGGCCGGGAGCTGGGCCTGGGCTGGGCCGTGCGGGTGCTTTCATGGGGGATGCAAGGCGAGTGGGCCTGGGCCAGGGCAACTGGGTGCCCCGGGTGGGCCGGGGTGGTAGAACTGATGGGGCTGGTCCGGGAGACGTGGCCAGGTGGGCAAGTCGATATGGTGCGGGTCGGGCCGACACAAGAGGAGCGGGGCAGGCAGCACGCGATCAAGGCCGTCGGCCGGTGGCCAGACCGACCGGGGGGGACCGGGAGCACGGTCTCGAGGAAGAGACGGGGGAGGAGGGGGCATTGCCGGAGTTGGATGCACAGCTCTCCTCCCTTAGCATCATGGAGGTTGTCGTCCCGGCAGGGGACATATCCAAGGATGGGGAGAACTTCCGTTTTGCTCTCGCTGCCAAGGTCTTGACATCAAAGCGGTTCTTCTGGAGGTCTCTGGTGGAACGGATGGAGGACCTGTGGGGGCTGAAGGTGGAGGCCCGCCCGCTGGAGGGGGGCTTGGTTGGTTTTTTCTTCCGCACAGCGCGGGAGCGGGCGCGGGTCCTGGCAGGGGAACCATGGGCGTTCTGGGAGTCCTTGGTCCTATTCACGGATCTGCGGGCTCACATGCAGGTGAGCGAACTGAGCTTCCATCAGTTCTCGGTCTGGGCCAGAGTCTCCAATCTGCCGGTGGGGGCCTGGAACAGAGAGGTGGGGTTCCGGATCGGTAGTGCTCTGGCAGTGGATGTGGATGAGGCAGGAAGGTGCTGGGGAGATTTCATGCGGATCAGAATCCGAGCAGATATCCGTCAGCCGCTGCAGAGTCAAATTTGGTTCCGGTTATCGGAATCGCATGTACGGACTTTACTTCATATTTCCTATGAGTACTTACCGAACCACTAGTATGGCTGTAGCTGTGCGGGCCATCTTTTCCCGTCATGCCCGGTGCCGGGAGGAACCAGGGGCCATTCACTGCGAGCTCCGGGGGACCCGAGATCGGCCTTGGAAAAGGCCAAGCATGGGAAGGCAATCCCGGGTACGAACTGGAACTACGGGGAAGCAAGGAATAAGGGGGGTCGGGGGGGGGGGGGACACCATCGCCGCGGTATAGGCCCGGCAGGGAGCAGGAGCAGACCTTTGAGACGGATGCCGAGGCGGTACCATCCGATGGGGTACATAAGGAGCTGAGTCCGACGCTTTCTGGGAAAAAACGCCTAGCGAGGGAGGAAGATCAGATCGAGTCCGAGGATTCGACTACGTCGGACGGGGACTCACATGCAGCAGCGGCGGGGGGCACCAAGCACCCCCGCCTGAAGGAATGAGTCCGAGGTGGCCCGGGGAGGGGTGGGTCAACTTTGGCCCCTTCCCGGCGGATGGATGGAGACGGCACCATCTTCAGTTGATGTTTCTCTCCCCTGCCAGTCCGGAGTCAGCAATCCCGCGTTCAGGAGCCCTACCAGTATCACTCAAGGGAGGACGACGCACGCTGACATACCGGGGGAGATGGAGGTCCACCAGTGTTCCCCTAAACATGGCTGGCTCCGCCTCGTACCAATTGGAAGAAGATTGCTGTACCGGTGTCACCAGACGCTATCGCAGACTCCCCCTACTTCCGCAACTTTTCACTAGGGCCGACTTTTTTGCTTTTGTTTCAGTTCAGTTTCGTAGTTGGTTTAAATTATGTAGGTGGAGTATGATTACATGCCCACCCAGTTTGGTCTTTACCTATGTAGGTGGTGTACAGGTTCAGTACCCACCAAACTCTTCTATTATGATTTAATACAATTGCATGGTTATCCTCAAAAAAAAATGTAGAGGTTTTATAGGAGCAAAAGTTTTACTTAGGTTAATACATGTCATTTTATAAGAGAAAAGGAGAGAGAAGATCGTCCTTAAAAGGAAACTATGTTTTGAAGTATTTAATCATTATTAGACACACACCTCCAGGTGAGGTTCCATTCTATCCTACCTAGGGTTCGTCGTCGTCGCCGCTAGATCTCGTCGACCACCGTCTCTCTCCCCCTCACCACCATCACCGTTCACGCAGCCGACCCCGCTCTTGCTTCTCCAAGGCTTCTCGCTGCATCTGCTCGAGTTTCAGAGCTAGCTCCTCCTCTCGATTCCGATCTGGCCTTCCTCCCCACCGCTCGCGATTCGATGCATCCTTCAATAGCCACTGTGGCCCTCCTAACACCGTTCTCCGGGATACGGGCTCCATGTGCCGTCCTCCATCTGCAGCGGCTTCCCGCCCCAGGGCCACCTCTCGCCGGCATGGGTCCGATCCCTCGATGGATCTGGGATTCGGGAGGAAGGACGATAGGTCGAGGTCTCGAATCATTGCTCCCGTCTCCCGCACTACTTCGAAAGATTCGGGCGAATCAAGACGAAGAATTGGCGATACCAGATCACTCCAATGGCACGGGGCATAGAAGATCTGACATCGCAGATTTGGTGGTTTGTTCTTTCGATCCTGTGCTAGTTTTTTATTCTGTTTTAGGTCGAATAAATTGTTGGTTAGACATTCTGTTGCTTATGTTGATTAGGACTTTTCATTTCAAGTCTCGCTGTTTTGAGACGTTGGTAAGGAGTTGTCTTGAGTTTGTGCCCACGATTTCAAGTGGGCTATTATTATGGGTCCATGAGCGTCGGGCTTGCTACGGTCGGCCCGGACATACATCTTGAACCCGAGGCGGTCACGCCTCATCCTGTTTGGTTACCTATTGGTATTAATGAAAGTATTCGGTTACCCGTTTCAAAAAATATTTTGAAGTATTTAAACACGGTCTACAAACAATATATGTTTATAAATACTAGGTCGATCCTTCAGACAACGAGGCAATTGGTTTACTTGTGACGGTCGACATCGTCAATTGTTACTGACTGAAGGTATACGTTAGTGTGAGCCGAACGTCTCGTGAGTCTTTGTGTTCTTTAAGTGTGTGCAACGTAATTATCGAATAGTAGCGATGTTTGTGTTCATTTGAAGAGAAGTGCCCATAAATATTATATCATTCAAATCTTGTACCTATTTACCATTTATGCGTTCATATGCATTAAGTTATAAAAATGAATAATAATTACAAATAACTATTCTAGTTTTAAGCTCAATTGAATTAAGGATGATGGGAAATAAGAGTAGTGGTGAGGTAGTGGTGCCACTAGAGCGCAGCACGAAGAGCTCCTAACTATATCGCATTGTTTTGGTGGATGGCAGACCGATCAAACGTATGGCCTCACAAGTCTGCATGGTATTGGACTCTACTGAAAAGATAACGATGGACGATTAAGTAAAGGAACCAGGATTTAGAGGGAGGGAGATGTAGATGGAAGGAGGGAGGGCTCCAAAGCTCACTTGAAAACTCTTTGTCAACAACATACCCCCGACAACGAAGGAGAGATGACTCACAAAGACTTTGGAGAGGTACAGGACAGTAACAAAAACTTCCTCTATCGAGACCAATGGCTAGGGGCAAGTTCTTTGGCTTCATACAAATGACCTCCGTTCGGGAAGTGGGGGTGATGATCCAAAATCTAAACGAGATCAAAGCGGGGAGGCGAGGTGGTGGAACAATATTTTGGTGGCTTTTTCACGTATAGACGCACAACTGCTAAGGTGACAGGTGAATCAGAGATCCCTGCGAAGGGTGGAGAGGAGTGGTGTAGAGGAAATAAAAGCTATGGCAGTCAATGTAGTGATCTGTGTGGCTAAGGGATTTATCGCTCATACTACAGTATGGGAAAGATATCGGTTCTCGGCCGCATGGTTGAGAGTGACTGAAAGAATAGTATGGTCATGCACATGATACTGGGTATCAAAGATTTATTCATCTCACATATCAAAGAACAGTGATTGAGAGTAATAAGGATGACGGTTCTATGCCTTATCTCAATCAGTATTTCTAGAGATAAAAGGATAGTGACATAGACGACAGAATTAGAATCAACAAGGTTGATTCGTTAAGAAATGACAGGAAATACTAAGTCTCGTTACTTGCCACTTATATAGGATCAATTAAAATGAGATTTTACGTTGATCTATAGACATGCATAAACCTAAGGGTCACACTGGAGGATGAAACTCATTAACACACTAATGGAGAATGACCAAGTGGGAAGTTTGCACGGGACATGAACAAAACTGGATTTTGGTTCATGCGCCCGTAAGTAAATAGGACTTTACGATCGAGACAAGATTAGAGTCTTGGGAACGATTACGTCGGATAATGTTGGGACATATCCGGGATGGAAGGCTTGGGAGGCGATGAGCGCGTCGCGTGACCTTGTTGGGAATGACCATGAGCCATCTCCCGCGAAGCCCGTGGGAGGCCCATGGAACTAGTTAATCATGTTTTGATTAATTATTACTAAGTAAGCAAGACAAGGATTAATGTGCTTGTGATTCACCACCTAACCCCATATTGTCTAGCCACACTTACCACCATACTTGTCCTATTTACATCATGCTTCACACTTTACTTGTCTTTTATTGTTGTTTATTATATTGATTTGTTTAAGTCATCTTATTCAATATAACAAATACAAGACAATAATAGGATACAATAATAGGATACAATACAACTTCTCTCCCTTCTTGAGAGGTTCGGCCATGATGATGTTTTTGCTTCAATTTTGTGTTCTTGAGTTCTCTTCACAAGAATTACGTGGCTTTGATTCTTTGTAGGATATGTAGGCGTCTTGGAGACTCAAGCCGATCATCCTTTTCTTGATGTTCTGTTCTTTTCTTAGTGTTATTGGACAAAATTGCTGCAGAATTTCTGCACTGTTTTTGTCCGACCAGCCACCTTCAAGAGCCTGATCGGAGATTTATCCAAGGTCCGATGAAGCTGATTTTTGGAGTGAATGTTCTCCACATACATGTATTCAAAGAGAGTGATGGAATTTGTATTTTGACGTTTTTTTTTATTTTGATACACGAGCTGCAAGTTGAGTCACTTCATCTATTTCGTTTTGGTCTTGTGTATCTAATCTTTGCTAGTTTTTCCATGACTTGCATCTTGTCTCGAGTTATTTTCCGATGCTGGTATGTGTTCATATCCTCCACTGATACCCAAAAATGCCATCGATTATGATTACATGAAAAAAAAAATCAAAGTCGGTTTAAGAAGTGTTAGAATTTGATCGATTTTCAAATGACATACATTCTCATACGAGCTCTGATTTGGGCATGTAAGAGATCAAATTGAATGAAATCTACAATTTTCATGAAGGAATCTCAACTAGAAAATACAGTTAATGAACCCAAACACGTCGTGCAAGTCGAACGGTCAACCATATGTTGTTTGGTCTGCCATGAGCACAGTGCTCTGGGAAAATGTATAATCAGTCATATGATGTATGTAAAAATGTAAATGATATGGTATGAGACATGATTTCTTTTAAAAAATGAGTCAAAACTACTTCATTGTCAATGACCATAAATACTTATAAATACATACTATTGAACTATTATGTCTTTCATCTAACATTTTCAAATACAAGCTACAACAAACTGTGAATAAGGTTGTTGGAAAGTGTAATAGACATTTGGAATGTAAAAAAAAGCATTTTAAGTAAAATGAGATTATACACGCAACAGATTTTCAAATGATCATAACTTTTTAATATGAATCTGATTTAGATCCGTAAAATATCAAATCAAAGATATCTGAAAACTCTACAATTATATATAATTTTCTTAGGACAGGGTATGCCGTGACATACCCTAAATCCGTCTATAAACACTGTAAGAGGTTCTGGAATTTGATGGACAATTTGGGTACTAATAACCGAACTTCGACGAATGTGAACTCAAAGACTTCTACTACGATAGATAGATGTTTAAAAATGGGGTAACCACATTTCGGTGCTATGGACAAAGGTCGTTTTTCAAATATGTATAGTCCTCCACAATTTTTATGTCTTAACAGTTAGTCAGTTACCGTTTTCAAATAAGGACAAAAACTGTTAAACATAACTTTTTTCGAATGGAAAATATATGTGCAGCTCACATGCCCAATTTTTTTTTATGAAATAACAATTTTACCTTCATACTCTTATACAATACACAAACCCTCAATTTTTCTTCTTCCTCTTCATAAACCCTCAAAATCTTTTCTTTTTAAAAAAAAAACGATTTTTCAAAATAGAAACATATTTTTGTTAAAATAGAAACTAATTTTTTAAGAAATAAAAAAATATTTTGATAAAAATAAAAACTAATTTTATATGAAATATGAACTGATTTTTCAAAATAAAACAGATTTAAAAAAATATTAAAACTGATTTTTTTAAGAAAAAAGATTGATTTTCTAAACAAGCTGATTTTCTTAAAAAATGATTTTTTAAAATAAAATATATATATTTAAAATAATAATGATTTTTAAAAAATTAAACTAAAATTTTAAAATCAATATAAAATATATGGTAAAATTAATTAAAAATAAATTTATAGTGTAAAACCAAATATAAACAATGGATGTTAAAAATTTAATTTGATATACAAAATGAAATATAAAAATGACGAATTTTAGAAAATAAAGACAATCAAAAAATAATATGAATATTTTCATGTTCATGTACCAAAAAATAAATTTGTTTTTCTATAAAACTAAGGGAAAATTTCATTTTAACACCCTGCCAAACATTTAATTTCATTTTGATACCCTAGCATAAATTTTTGGGAAACTACCGATACCTACCCAAAACCATGCTCATTTAACTGATGTTTACTCTGAAGTTTAAAGTTAACTAATGCATACCCTTAAGTTTCAAAAATGTAACTCAAAACCCCTCCGTCAGCTAAAATGACAAAAATACCCTCAACTACACTTCAATAATTATGTTAAAAAAATTATTTAAAATTACTTTTGTTATATATATATATATATATATATTCTTTATTAAATGACTTCATTTTTATTGTAAAAATCACTTCATTTATATTTTTTTAAAAATATTTTAAAAAATCACTGAGGGTATTTTCGTCATTTTAGCTGACAAAAGGGGTTTTTAGTTACAAATCGTAACTTAAGTGTATGCATCAGTTAACTTTAAACTTCAGAGTAAACATCAGTTAAATGGGCATGGTTTTGGGTAGGTATTGATAGTTTTCCCTAAATTTATTATCACTTTCATACCCTAACCAAACTTTTAATTTCACTTTCATACCCAATCGTCATATTCTGTTAACTTTCCATCTAAAATAGGTAAAATGTCCATAATACCCCTAACTATTACTCAAATTTTCAAACTCATGCCATTGGTTCAGAACTAGAAAATAAGTGAAATGACAATAATACCCTTCATTGTTAGGGTGGTAAGCTGAAATTTCATTATGTTTAAAATAAAATCAGCTTTTTTTATATATAAAAACCCCCAAATCTCTTGTCTCTCTACTCCTCCATTCTCATGAATTTAAGCAAGGTGGTCTAGCACATAAAATCGGTATCTGGACATGGTTTAACGAGCTAGTCCTGGAAACACGAAACCTTACTCAGAGAGCTTCTTCTCTATGATTTTCTCCGTGATTTAACGAACAGCATACACAAGTTCATACCGACGAGCTCCATAGAGCTCGATCTAGACTTGAATCCTGGATTTCAAATCATCGGCAGCTAAAAAAGTTTGAATAAATTGAAGAACCTTGTCCTCAAATCTGAAACATAAAAAAAGGAAGAGGGACGAGCAAATTGGTTGATTCGGACACGGAGATTGAATCCGCTGCATAGCGGCGGCGCCACCGCCTTCTCCGGCACCGTCCATTTCCTCCGTTAAATTACTACCAAACCCCAAAAAACCCTAAACCAAAGAGAATCAAATGTTCATCCAAAACCCAACAAAACCTAAATCGCAGAAACAACGAACAAAACAAACCCTAGAAGAATCGGGGATGTAGAAACAAAAATAAGATGTGGGAAGAAAGCATGAGAAGTAGAAGATGTGAAATTGGAAATGGGAAGCAGGAGGTAAAGCAGGAGGTGGAGGTGGATGCGGGAGGTGAAGCAGGAAATGGGAAGTAGGATGTTAAAAACTGATTTTTTTTATGTATTTTTTTTAAAAAAATCTGATATTTATGTATTTAAAAAAAATATGATTTTTATGTATAAAAAAAATCTGATTTTTATGTATTTTTAAATTAAAATCTGAATTTTTGAAAGTACAAATATTTTTTTATAAATAAGAACTGAATTTATAAAAATAAAAAAAGAATTTTTGAAAATAAAAATAATTTCATAAAAAAAATTGATTTTATTTTAAAAATAGTGAAAATTTCAATTTAACACCCTAACAATGAAGGTTATCATTGAAATTTCACTTATTTTCAAGTTCTAAACCAATGGCATGAGTTTGAAAATTTGAGTAATAGTTAGGGGTATTATGGACATTTTACCTATTTTGGATAGAAAGTTAACAAAATCTGACGGTTGGGTATGAAAGTGAAATTAAAAGTTTGGTTATGGTATGAAAGTGATATAAATTTATGTTAGGGTATCAAAATGAAATTAAATGTTTGGCAGGGTGTTAAAGTGAAATTTTCCCTAAAATTAATGTTAGGACGTGCGAAAATATTTAAAGGTAATTTAGACTTTTCCAGTACTACTGTTAGCTCTGTTATGGATTTCGTCTCTATTTGACTATAACGAAAAGATGGACTGTCAGAATATGATTTTGAAAGTGGTTACATGTTGGGTCTCGAGGTAGGGTTGGAGATGATCCAACTCGCAGCAAAAAATCAATGAAAATCAAGAGACGATTAAAACCATGAAACAACTAACAAAGAATGGATTCACAGGAGAAAAATTCAGCACTATTTCTTACCAAAACAAGAACACCGGGTAACGAATGATTGGCTTGAGTCTCCAAGACGCCTACGTATCCACATGGGAATCAAAGCCACATAGTTCTTTCTTTGAGGACTCAAGAACACAAAAATGGAGGTGGAAGCTTGCCTTGCCGAAATTGCAAGGGAGAGGAGAGAGAAGTTGAGTTTCCTATTCTTGTCTTGTGTTTGTTATGTTGAAAAAAAAATGACTTAAACATAACAAACTCCATCAACATGTCAAACTAAAAGCATGAGACAAGTATGGTGCTAAGTAAGGCTAGACAAGACGGGGTTAGGTGGTGAATCACCAACACCTTAATCCTTGTCTTGCTTACTTAGTACTAATTAATCAAGACTTGATTAATTAGTTCCATGTGCCTTGGTTGCATGGGCCTCTTGGAACATGGCATGTGGCCATTCCCAACGAGGTCCCGTGATGCGCTCATCGCCTCCAAACCTTCCATACCGGAAATGTCCAACATTATCCGACATGATCAATCCCAAGACTTCAAGCCTTGTCTCGATCCGTAATGTCCTATTCACTTACGAGCACATGACCCAAAACCAAGTTTTGGTCATGTCCCGAGACAACTCCCTTTTGGCCATTCTCCATAAATGTGTCAATGAGTTTCATCCTCCGGTGTGACCCTTAGTTTTATGCATGTCAATAGATCAACGTAAAATCACATTCTACTTGATCCTATATAAGTGGAAACTAACGAGACTTTAGTATTGTCTGACACTACATAACGAATCAACCCTGTCGATTCTAACCTTTCTGTCGCCCATGTCATTATCCTTTTATCTCTGATATCCTGATTAAGATAAGGCATAGAGCCGTCATCGCTATTATTCTCAATAGTTGTTCTTTGATATGTGAGATGACTGAATATATGATACCCAGTATCATGTGCATGGCCATGCTATTCTTTCAGTCACTTTTGATCAAGCGGCCGAGAACCGATATCTTTCCCATACCACATAGTATGAGGGATAAATCCCTTAGCCGTCTTTCGTGTCACTCATGTAGTCTGTCCCCAAGACAATCCTGACCGTTATGGAAGCCCTATTACGGACAACGTTAGGCTCAGGTCAAACTCAATTGTTTACTGCATATTGATCACAAAGACTCCTTGGTCTAAGGATACATGACAATCTACGACAATGAATATGTTCATGACTTGATTTATGACACATATTCATGTTGGGTCGTCCAATATCATGTCCCACATGATATCTATGACCAGACTCCGTAATCCCATTCCAATGACTAACAGAACGTAAGCCATAAAGAGCCATCTTTCATACTAGTCGCTTCTAGTTAAGCTTTGTTGACTAGGAACCCATCGAGTGTGATCCATCTTGATCTATGGTTCTATTCACATGGTGGGCATAGATCAGAACACACATCGATAATATTACTCCAACACATAAGTAATATAAAGCCGCTTTAATTTTATTGCTAACGATGATATATACATTTGGACATTTAGGATTGAACTACGGGTACTAAGACTAACAATCTCCCACTTGCCCTAGTTCCAATCTAAGCTCCAATATGTCCCCATCGACTTTACATGTCTAACATGTTTAGGCAGCGACACTACCTTAGTTAAAGGGTTGACTATGTTATCATCTGTTGCAATATAGGTTATCTTCACTTCACCTCGGTTCAGTATTTCTCTGATGAGGTGGATACGCCGTAGTACATGTTTGGAATTGTTATGCGATCTGGGCTTTTAGCTTGCGCAATGGCCCTTGTGTTGTCGCAAAATGGATTCACTAGGCTGGATGGGTTTTTAATTACACCCAACCCTGCCGTGAATTTCCAAATCCACATAGCCTCCTTAGCTGCCTCTCCAGCATCCATGTACTTGGCCTCTGTCGTAGATTCGACGACGATATCTTGCATTACACTCTCCCAGCTAAAACTCCGTCATTCAGTGTAAACACATATCCTGACTAACTTCTAAAGTCATCTGGATTTGTCTTGGAAAATTAGCGTCTACTTATCCTTCGACGACTAGTTCATCATCATATTTCCCCCGGGTTAAATTGATATCTACTGGTACAACATAAGTCTTACGAGACGTCCGGTCTCGTATAGGTCATGACATATATGATCGATCCCGCCCCAAGCGCATGAGATTCGCATCATCCTTTTCAGCTCATCAGGTGTCTTAGGACACTGAGTCTTGCTGAGATGAATGTCATGACTAGTTGGTAAGAATCCTTTCTTTGAATCGAGCATTGAGAACCTACTCAATGCCTTGTTCACATAGGTTCCCTGACTTAAATCCAACACCCTCTTGGTGCGATCTCTACATATCTTAGTCCCCAAGATATAAGAAGCATCGCCTAAGTCCTTTATTGAAAAACACTTCCTCAACCAAGCTTTAGTCTCGTGCAAGGTTGTGATGTCTTTTTCAATGATCACCAGAAAGGTAATCTTGCTCCCACTAGCCTTCTTATAAACACAAGATTCATCCTCCTTCTTGATTAAGCCAAATCCAATTACAGCTTCATCAAAACGAAGGATCCAACTCCGAGAAGTTCGTTTCAATCCATAAATGGATTTTAACAACTTATAAATCTTTCCCTTATTCTTCGGATCGTCAAAACCTTTGGGTCGAGACATATAAACGCACTCAATCAAAATTCCATTTAAGAAAGCGGTTTTGACATCCACTTGCCATATCTCGTAATTATGATACGCAGTTATGTCAAGAAGAATTTGGATCGATTTTCACCATAGCCACTAGGGAGAAGGTTTCCTCATAGTCAATCCATTGGATCTGCCTATAACCTTTCGCCACCAGTCGAGCTTCGTAGGTCAGAGGGCCGTCCATGTCCATCTTCACCTTAAAGATCCATTTTCATCCGATGGTCCTCACACCATTGATGTGATCAACCAGTTCCCAGACTTGGTTGTCCAACATGGACTGCATTTCCTCCCTCATGGCTCCCAGCCATAATTCGGAGTCGGGCCCATCCACGACTTCCTGAAAGGTGGATGGATCATCTTGATCCACCATGACTTCATTGTCACCTCCGGATACCATATCTTGGAGGTGGACGACTGGTCCTTTCAGATTGCCTTGGACCTTCCGGAATTGTAACAGGAATTGGTTCTTACTCTACAACCATCTCTGGCTCCCTTTCTACTGGGTTGTCAATTGGTTTAGACGGATCTGTACCATCCTGAATTTCTTCTAGATGCACAGTCCTCCCAATGACGTCTTTGGAAACAAAACTCCTTTTCCATAAAGACCCCATCCCAAGCAACGAACACCATGTTCTCACTGGGTTTGTAGAAGTAGTATCCCCTTGTTGCTTTAGGATACCACATGAAGGTACATATCTCAGATCTTGGTTCAAGTTTAGTCGAAACCAAATGTTTCACATAAGCCTCGCAACCACAAGTCTTTAGGAAGGAAAAGCGGGCATCTTCCCATGCCATTTCTAAAATGGTGTCCCTTCCACAGCCTTCGTCGGAGCCCGATTCACTATGAATGCGGTCGTCTCTAGAGCATAACCCCAGAAAGAGATTGGGAGATCAGTCCAACTGATCATGGTTCATACCATATAGTCCGATTTCTCCGCTCGGACACAACATTAAACTGAGGTGTTCCAAGAGAAGTCCATTCTGAAAAGATCCCGCTCTCCACCAAATGATCTAAACACTCTGTGGTTAAGTATTTTCCACCTCGATCCAATCGAAGTACCTTAATACCTTTCCCGAGTTGGTTTTCTACTTTAGTCTTAAACTCTTTGAATTCATCAAAAGTTTCAGACTTATGTATCATTGAATAGACATAACCATATTTACTGTAATCAACAGTAAATGTGATAAAGTAGCTAAAACCCCTCCTGACAAGCGAACTTATTGGTTTACACACATCCGAGTGTATTTGCCCCAATAATTCACCTGTCCTTTCACCACAATCGATGAAGGGCGCTTTAGTCATTTTGTCCAGCAAAAAAGCCTCACACCTATCAATCAAATGAAATTCAAACGGACTTAAAAGTCCACACTTCCGAAGTGCTGATACGCGTTTCTTGTTTATGCGGCCCAAATGACAGTGCCATAACAGAGTTAGGTTTAAATTGTTGGATTTAGACCTCTTGGTATTAACATAATATATAGAACTTGAGGCATTGTTACCCCTATCTAATATGTACAATCCTCCAACCAAGTTAGTACTAGCATAAAACATATCATTGCATAGAACATTGAAAACTCTATTTCCAATATTAACATTATATCATTCCTTGTCAAACATGGATACATATATAATACTCCTACTAAAAGTAGGTATGCAATATACATTATACAATATTAAGACAAGGCCACTTGGCAAAGCAAGACTCATGGATACTACAACAGTTGCAATAACTCTGAGGTCCACTTCGTGCTTTCCAAACCTCTCCCACTTTCAGCCACTATGCGTTAGTGCATGTGTGAGATTCAGTCCTGGTATTAAATACCCATGAATCTTTGGAAGTAGAGAGATGTAGCTCTATAGAGTTAATACAGGATGAAGCACGGTCCAACCGCCCTTCCTTAGATCATCCAGGTTTTCTGATGAATGCGCAATCCTATTGCCCTTCTTCAAATCATACAGGCTATCTGATGAAGGCGCAGTCTCACTCCCCTTCTTCAGATCAGCCATGAACTTCCTATAATCCCGGTTCCAATGACCAGGCTGTTGGTAGTAGAAGCAGACATTCTCAGGTGTCTCATCTTTCCCGCCAAGTGAGCATGGGCCCCGCCCTTGCCACTTCCAATTCCCTTGGTGACCATCAGAATATCCTTGGATCCCAGATACCTGATATTCTTCTCAACAGTTAACGACACTTCATGTAACTCTGATACGATCTTAGAGACAACCTTGTCAAGGACATATTCTTTGCGTTCAGACTTGAGGACTATCCTCAAAATTCTGTACCAAGTTTGTCTCATTTAGGTTGACCATGCCAAGAATGGTTTTTAATGACAAACTATTAATGTTCGCTGAATTTTCCATTTGATCTACAATAGATAAAATTCAACCAGTAAACTGAACAAATTTTATGAAGATCAAGCTTAAACACCAACAATCGATTCTATACCTTTAGAATCTAAAACCAAGATCTTTGATTCACTCGATTAAGCTGAACTAATGCTCACCACTTAATCGAGCTATGTAGGTAGGACTCCATCCAATCACATCTAATGTGACTCTTGGCTAGGGTATGTACTTATGTACAATGCTTACCCTATCTGTTACCCTAGCTCAACCTCAGGCTGAGAATCGTAGTCGGGTCCACCAATTTTCAACCATGACCCGCCACTATGTTGGTGCCCTGCTAAGGCGCACGACACCCACATACGTCGTCCAAACCTACTACCCCGCTTTCCCATGGATGCTCCGCTAAGGCGCACGACACCCATAGGACAGGGAGGTAGTAAGGTGTTGATAATTGGGAGGTATCGGACATGACCCGTTTTTACTTGTCCGGTTGTGTTTAAAACTTTTGGCACATCCTAGATGCGATGAGCACATCAACTACATTCCAAATGTAATGATGCCTCCAATTACATCCAATGAATTCTTCCTTTGAACCCGTCAACTACATCCAATGTAATGACGGTTCTAAGGGCTCACAAACAAGGATTAAAATTCCAATTTTATCTTTTCATGTGAGGTGATATGCTCGGTAAATAAAGTTAAGCATGCAATTCTAATCCAACACATAGAATTAATCATGCATAAACTAAACCAAGCATAAAACGATAAATGTGCACATAATAGCCCCCTAAACTAACTCCCACTAGCTTCTTGAGCTCCACCGACTCCAAGCCGATGCCAACACCCGAAAAGCCACCAAATGACCTTTTCCCCATTTCTTCGTCTTGAGCAATATATTACAATTTAATACACGAATCGCAGGTCGGGAATAAATAAATATTAAAAATAAGTGGTTCAATGACCACACCCTGAAAGAATAATTACACGCTAACTTTAACAGCTCGCAGGCCGTAAAAAGCGATAAATAATTAAAAAGAGCTCGGGGCTATAATGTGCACCATGCCAACATCACATCACACATCATGTTATCAAACAATCATGTTATCAAACATCATGTTATTTTTTTGTTTTATTTAATAGCCAAGTTTTGAAATTTTTTGATGCTCGGTTTATCGAAACCGTTCAAAAATGAAACTTTTGAACATTTGATTTTCGAGTTTGTCAAGACGGTTCCAAACTCTTCATGACCAACAAAACGGTTTGGCCCGGCATATTGACCATCCAATGGTCATGCTTGGCCTAGCTCTGTCCAACGGAGCTCCGTTCAGTCCCGGTTTCGACTCCCCGAGAGTCCCGCTCCGGAGACCCGAAAAATCAAACTTTTTCAAAAAATTCCAGATTTGAAATAATTTTCAAAAATTCATTTTACATGCATTAAACTCATAAATAAGAATTTAAAACATGTTATCAAACAATTTGGCAAATTAACATGTCAAAATCGAAACTTTAAACACCATCTTGTGAATCTCGAATGTAGCACGACTTTGATACCACTGTTTGGTCTCGAGGTAGGGTTGGAGATGAACCAACTCACAGCGTAAAATCAATGGAAACCAAGAGACGATTAAAACCATGAAACAACTAACAAAGAATGGATTCACAAGAGAAAAATTCAACACTATTTCTGACCAAAACAAGAACACCGAGTAACGAATGATTGGCTTGAGTCTCCAAGACGCCTACGTATCCACATGGGAATCAAAGCCACATAGTTCTTTCTTTGAGGACTAAAGAACACAAAAATGGAGGTGGAAGCTTGCCTTGGCCGAAATTACAAGGGAGAGGAGAGAGAAGTTGAGTTTCATATTCTTGTCTTGTGTTTGTTATGTTGAATAAAGATGACTTAAACATAACAAACTCCATCAAGTTGTCAAACTAAAAGCATGGGACAAGTATGGTGTAAATAGGACAAGTATGATGCTAAGTAAGGCTAGACAAGATGGGGTTAGGTAGTGAATCACCAACACCTTAATCCTTGTCTTGCTTACTTAGTACTAATTAATCAAGACTTGATTAATTAGTTCCATGGGCCTTGGTTGCATGAGCCTCTTGGAACATGGCCTGTGGCTATTCCTAACGAGGCCCCGTGATGCGCTCATCGCCTCCAAACCTTCCATACCGAAAATGTCCAACATTATCCGACGTGATTAATCCCAAGACTCCAAGCCTTGTCTCGATTGGTAATGTCCTATTCACTTACGAGCACATTACCCAAAACTCAATTTTGGTCATGTCCCGAGACAACTCCCTTTTGGTTATTCTCCATAAATGTGTCAATGAGTTTCATCCTCCGGTATGACCCTTAGGTTTATGCATATCAATAGATCAACGTAAAATCTCATTCTACTTGATCCTATATAAGTGGCAACTAACGAGACTTTAGTATTGTCTGACACTGCATAACGAATCAACCCGTGTCGATTCTAACCTTTCTATCGTCCCTGTCATTATCCTTTTATCTCCGATATCCTGATTGAGATAAGGCATAGAGCCGTCATCCTTATTATTCTCAATCACTGTTTCTTGATATGTGAGATGACTGAATATATGATACCCAGTATCATGTGCATGGTGTCACGCCCCAATTTCAGCGAACCGAACTCGGGACGCGAACATTTGAAAGATACAATTCTTTAAACCTGTTTTCATTAAATCACTTTAAAAAGCCAGTTTAGTTCAACAAAATAATATTTTACATCACAAAAAGAGCCCCAACAATCGGACAAAACGAGGCACACGTCACTAGACTCAAAAACTCCCAGAACCCGCTTCAAGCTCTTCAAGCTTCAGAAGCTCACCTAATCCAGCCTGCGAACGGTACCTGTAGGAAAAGCAGCTAGGGGTGAGCGTTCGCTCACCACCACAGATAACAGACTGACTACGACATACTTAGTAGACAAAGCCGGTGACACCAACAACGACTCAAAAGACACACACACGACCAATACTTTCCTCAACTGACTCAACATTCGGACACGTGATGTAGACCCCACACTACGATCGACGACCTCCTCCAAGACACGACTGACCACACAATACCAAACAAGATCACAAAGGATCGCAAACCGGCTGCTCAGTAACCAATCTCTGTCTCTCGCCCTTTACCGATCATAGACGTGGTCAGGCGGTCGACCTGTCGCGCAACTTCTCCCAATCCCAGTCGGGAGGCTAACCCACAACCTCTCCGCTTCACCCGATCCCAGTCGGGTGGTTAACCACACCCGCGCGTCCTTCCCCCGATCCCAGTCGGGGAGCTAGCCCACAACCCCTCCGCTTCTCCCGATCCCAGTCGGGAGGCTAGCTACACCACACGACCTCCACCAGTATCAAGTAATCAATCACAATCACAAACAAGTTCAAACAGACAGTAACGACACCGGTGACAACTCCACAGGCACTCAAGGCCAACAAGACACCAATAACCAAACGCTGGTTCAACAACCCTACGGGCCCTCATGGCCACCCAAGACGCCAACGGTAAAGTACGGGCTCACAACCCCACGGGCACTCACGGCCACCAAAACACACCAACAGTAATTCACGGGCTCAACAACCCCACATGCACTCACGGCCTCCCAAGACACACCAACAGTAAAACACGGGATCAACAACCCCACGGTCACTCACGGCCTCCCAAGACACACCGACAGTAAAAAACGGGCTCTCATGGCCACCCAAGACACAACAGTAACACGGGCTCTCATGGCCACCCAAGACACACCAGTAACACGGGCTCTCATGGCCACCCAAGACACACGAGTAACACGGGCTCTCATGGCCACCCAAGACACGATTTACACAAACAACCTCCGGGCACAACCAATGCCTCAAACAGTCCTAATATCAACAGTTTCACAATCAACCTCCGGGCATGGTCATATGCCTCCAGTAAATCAATTATCGCTAAGTTCTCTACTCCTACGACACTACTAAATGTCACATGCATTTCCAATAATTACTAAGTTCCCGTAACATGCTTTTCTAAGATTCGAAAACCTAAATAGCCCACAACACCCCGGTGTCACATGCAATTCTACAGTTAACTTTCCCTAGTCAGGGCCGAGATCCGGCTACTTTTCCCTACCTCAACCGAGGAACACCCGCTACGCTTCCTAGCTCTTGACATTCTGGCTCGCTACGTCCGGGCTTCACTTCGATCGAAGCCGGACGCTAAAGATAACACGAAAGCCATATTTAGAGGCGGTTCCCAGGTTAATTTAAAAGTCACGATTAAACCAGTTTAAAACCGACAGTTGTCCTTTAAACCCGAGCGGGCTAAAAGCGGGGTCACGGCGAATCGGGTTTGAGTACCCGAGCACCGAAACCGGTACATGTTTTCGAGGCACGGTCCCAATGCACGAATCCCGAGGTCCGATTCAGCGGTCCGCTTTTGTTCCTTTCTAAACCCAATTAGCAGTCCATTTTAACCAGGGTTCCAGATTCGTTCAAATGCTCAAGTTCCGTTTTAAAAATCGAACTGATTTTACTTCCATTTTATTTTCAAATCTGATTTCAAACTCCTTCCAATTTAAAAACCTTTTTTCTTTTCCATTTAACTCCCTTTCCCTTCCTTTATCTTTGAACACTGATTTTTCATTTTAATACCTCTTTCCTTTCAAAACAAACCGCTTTTGTTTTAAAACTGATGTTAAAACCGTTTTAATTTAACTTCCAGATCCAAAACTAGTCTACAATTTAATCTGATTCAAACCCAGTTTTAATTTAAATCCTTTTCATTATCTAAAACTGATTTTCGTTTTAATTTCAGTTTTCTTTTCGTTTTCTTTTAATAAAAAAAACGTTCCCCTAAATTTTCAGTTCCGACTTCGTCTTTACAACTTCCGATCAACAAAACGAACCAGATCCAGAAGACACGAACCCAACAAGGTACGGAACAGGAACAGAAGGAGTAAAGGGAGAGAAGGCTCGGGTTTTAGACCGGCCTGCCACCGGCGACCAAACCCCGTTGGTGAGAATCTCACCGTGGAAGACGAGGTGGTGGAGCACGGCGGAGCACGGTGGAGCACGACGGAGCACGGCGGGGGCCTTTCTCGCCTCAGATCCGGACGGCCACGGGGACTCCGTCCCGGATCTGTCGAACACGCCGGCGACCTGGCTCCGGTCGTTCACGGCGACGGCGAAAAGAGGAGAAGACGAAGGAGAGGACGGCGGTGGCGGCGGGAGCTCGGTCACGAGCGTCGAAGGCGGCGGCGGCCTTGGTTTCGGACGGTCACGGGACGAGAAGGGGAAAGAAGGCCGACGAATGGATCTGGACGGAGAGACGGGACGGGCTTGGTGACTGCGGCGGTGTGCGAAGAGGGGCCGAGAGGGCGGCGGCTGAACGGGGACGGTGAGGAAGTGGTCGGGATAGAGGGGGACGGCCGAAATCGAGATGAGGGAGAGGTACGGTGGCGGTCGGGCACTCGGTGAGGGAAGGGCACTCGGTGTAGGGGGAGGTGAAGGTCGGAGATGGAGGGAGGAAGGGGCGGCGGGTTGAGGATGGGAGAGAAGAAGGAGAGAGGGAGGTGGTTCGGCGATGGAGAGAAGGTGAGAGGGGAGCTGCTGAAATAAGAATTTAGGGTTTCAACCCTAAATTCCACCTTATAAGGGCGGGCCCAAGCTTCCAAAACAAATGGGCTTCTGATAAACGTGTGGGCCTCGCGGCCCAATAGTGCTGGGCGGGTTGGCTTGGCCGGCCTGTGGGTCTGGTCAGGTCAACTTTTTTTTTTTACTAATTAAATTACAACTGATTTAAACTTCTTCTTTTTTTTGCACTCGATTAAATTTTTCGCTCCCATCGTTTTGAAACCGTCAAATTAGACATTTTAAATTAACAGGTCTTTACACATGGTCATGCTATTCTTTCAGTCACTCTCGATCAAGCGACCGAGAACCGATATCTTTCCTATACCGTAGTATGAGGGATAAATACCTTAGCCGTCTTTCGTGTCACTCATGCAGTCCGTCCCCAAGCCAATCCCGGCCGTTATGGAAGCCCTATTACGGACAACGTTAGGCTCAGGTCAAACTTATATGACAAGCTACGACAATGAATATGTTCATGACTTGAACTATGGCACATATTCATGTCGGGTCTTCCAATATCATGTCCCACATGATATCTATGATCAGACTCCGGAATCCCATTCCAATGACAAACAGAACGTAAGCCATAAAAAGCCATCTGGCACACTAGTCGCTTCTAGTGAAGCTTTGTTGACTAGGGACCCATCGAGTGTGATCCATCTTGATCTATGGTTCTATTCGCATGGTGGACATAGATTAGAACACACATCGATATATTACTCCAACACATAAGTAATATAAAACCCCTTTAATTTTATTGCTAACGATGATATATACATTTGAATATTTAGGATTGAACTACAGACACTAAGACTAACATTACAGTGCGAAAAAAGTAAAAAACATCGAACGGATTCAAGGTTTTTCTTTTAAAAAATTCAAATCACCACCACATGTTTATCGGTTTGTTAAATGGATTCACGGTGCGGGTAATCACACGACATCGTTTAAAGCAGCTTACGGCAAACCCGACTATCCAGGGGTATTTTCGTCTACAAACATGTATGAATTAGCCTTGACGGCGGCTCTGGCCACATGCGTCTCCATTACAGCCCCTTTCTCTTCTCTTTTCTTGCTCTCCAAACAGTCCAATTCCCTCTATATCTGGGTTAAAAATTCTTCCTTTTCTCTTACCCCTCTGCTATCTCCCAATCTTCGTCTCGTCCACATCGATGTTGGCGTCTAGGGTTTTGTCTCGTGTTTCGAGGAGCGTCTGCAGGAGCTCCCTGCTTAACTCTGCCTCGCAGAAGCACCACTTGCCGATCCTCTCCACCCAGTTCCATTCGCTTGTTTCTGACTCTTGGAGCAAGGTAATTATTCGATAGTCCCTTTGATTTCACTCGGATTTGTGTTGTAGGGTTTAATCAGGGTTTAAGGATCTCTGCTAATTTGTCCGGTTTTGTGACCCTTATTCATCATTTAGCTTTCTTCTATTTGTTTGGATTTTGGGGTTTTGGGTGACAATTCTGATATCAATTTGGGATCTGTATGCCCTTCAACTGATTGGTTTTCTTTTGGTTGTGTTTTGATTTTAAGCTACAGTTCTATTTTGATTTCTGTATATTTGAAAAGTAAGTTATCATTTAGTGTCTGTGGATGCAGGATTGGTAATGCTCTGATCTTAATTGGTCCTTTATTGTTTTACATGTTTGCTTTGAATTACAGTAAACTTGTCATTATTGGGATGGAGAAGCAACTTCTTCAGGGGCATATTACCAGTTCATTTATAATCTAATATAAGTCAATTGATGCAAATGTTTGTCTGTAATGAAATGACAGAGAAGTTAGAAAAAATGTTTTGGGATTTAGATTACTGGCGCGGCATCAAAATATAATTTTTTTTATTCTTGTATGGATGCAATCCAGACTACTTTACCTTGAAATAGCAAAGACTATCACAATTTGTTTGCTATGATCCCATGGCATTTCTTGTTAAGATTTTACGCTACCCATACCCATTGATGATGAACTTTTTTGTTCCTCCCAAGTTTTCTTGGAGGAATACACTTACATGTAGAACATTTTCTCTTGCCTGCTACTTTATGAAGGAGACATTTCACCATAAATAAAATTTGATTGTAAGTCATATTGTTAAATTGTTGGAAAATACTAGCCATGCATTAAAGTTATAGTCAATTAGAGAAAAACCAAGTTGCTCGGGTTTTCTTTCGAAATCGAACTTTTTTCTTATAATGTAATTGTGACTTCTAGGTATTAAGTTTGCTATTCAACTTTACAGATGATTTCTGAATTTTGGATTTCTGTCTGTTTACAGATCGGTAAATGATTTCTGAATTTTGGATTTCTATCTGTTTACAGATCGGTAAATGATTTCTGAATTTTGGATTTCGGTCTGAGTTTATTCAACTTTACAATCCTATATCTTTTTTTTTGTTCTGTGCAAGTTTATTCAATAGAGATTTGGACTGATGTCAATTGTAAGTTTGTAACAATTTATGTAATATATTTACAATCTACTTCAGTACTTGAACTTTCCTCACATGTTGTTAAATGATTAAATGGATTTTGGTTTCCACTTCGTTTATGCGTTTTCATTTTTCCTGTTAGTATGAGATTGAAATTTAGAATTTCAAGCAAGCTACATACACTTTTTTCTCTTCCAGTTGCTTCAAAGTGAGGTTCCTCCTTTCGATCATTCAAAACTGAATTCCTCAACCTTGCAGCGATTTGGATTTTCTTCATCTGCATCCCCTGAAACTAATGAGAAGGAAACTGGCGCTTCTGTTGAGAGCGGCGGTGATTCTCCTAATGCTAAACCTGGACAAGTAGGAGCATCAGGTCCGACTCTGGAACATGAGCCAACCACGTCCCCTTCAGTCAAAAGGAGGAGAGCTTCTAAACAAATTGTTTTTTTTTTCCTTTTGGTTTTCAGATTCAGAGGCTGAGAGTGATTTCTCGAGTGATGATTTGGTGAAGCTTGTGGCTGAAAAGGATGCACTTCTGAAGGCTAAGGACACTGAGATTTTGGAAATGAAAGATAAAGTTCTACGGGTTTATGCAGAAATGGAAAATGTCATGGACAGGACAAGACGTCAAGCAGAGAGCTCGAAAAAGTTTGCCATACAGGTTTGTGGCTTTCAGTTTCGTCTCACCTGTCATAATGGCTATATGATTTCTCATTGAACCATTGGGCTAGAATACACTGATTTTGTTCTATGCTTGGAGCGCTACTGTACCGGATAATTGTTGTTCGTTATTGAGATTATTTGTCTGCTTTCTTGCTAGCTTTCAGTTTGTTGCAGAGTTTTGTAAGGTGCTTTGATGTCTATTCTTACGCTTGCATTAAAATATGTTGTAGAGTTTTGCGAAAGACCTACTGGATGTTGCAGATAATCTAGGAAGGGCTTCTTCTGTTGTAAAAGACGGCTTTTCAAAGATTGATACTTCTAGAGACACTTCTGGAGCTGTGCCACTTCTAAAAACACTTTTAGAAGGTGTTGAAATGACTGAGAAACAACTTAATGAGGTAATTGTGCATTCATTCTTTTATTTTTCAACAGTTACTCAAAAGAGAGTACAAGATGAAGCTTGGATGATAAATGTAGAAGAGGGTGCATGGAGAAAGCAGAATTTATATTGTGTTGCCTTTGTTTGGTAGGGAATGGATATGCAAACTACCTCTGAACTGGCTTAGGTGGGATAGGGTGAATATTTTTATGGTATAATGTTTTTTCTTTTGGGATACTTGCAAAAAGGTACCCTGGGGTATTCATTTTCTGCAACTTGTATTCCTCCTTTGATAATTACAAATAAATACCCTGGGCAATTATTTTTATGGTAACAAATTTTATTTTATTTTGGGATAACTGCAAAAAGTACCCTGAGGTATTCATTTTCTGCAACGTTTAGCCTTCTTTCATAATTACAAAAAATACCCTGAAGTTGTCTTTTTGTTCCAATTTGTATAAAAATGATGATTTCACCCTTCAAATTTAGATTTTTTAAAATAACAAGTAAAAAACAAAAAAAATCCAAATTCTCATTACCTTTAATTTTTTAATTGATGTGAAATTTTGGATGTTTTGTTCTTTAATTATTATTTTTAAAATTTAAAGGGTAAAATCATCATTTTTGTACAAAGAGCAACAAAAAGACTAGTTCAAGACACTTTTTTTGCAATGATCAAAGAAAAGGCTACAAGTTGCAAAAAGTGAATACCTCTGGGTACTTTTTTGCAATTATCCTTTTTCTTTTCTAGTTTTCTTCCAGCCTTGCATCCCGAGTGAACTCTGCACAGTCAGCTACTTGGGGAAATAATATTGTAATGGGATTTAGCTATTTTCTGCAACTTGTATTCCTCCTTTGATAATTACAAATAAATACCCTGGGCAATTATTTTTATGGTAACAAATTTTATTTTATTTTGGGATAACTGCAAAAAGTACCCTGAGGTATTCATTTTCTGCAACGTTTAGCCTTCTTTCATAATTACAAAAAATACCCTGAAATTGTCTTTTTGTTCCAATTTGTATAAAAATGATGATTTCACCCTTCAAATTTAGATTTTTTAAAATAACAAGTAAAAAACAAAAAAAATCCAAATTCTCATTACCTTTAATTTTTTAATTGATGTGAAATTTTGGATGTTTTGTTCTTTAATTATTATTTTTAAAATTTAAAGGGTAAAATCATCATTTTTGTACAAAGAGCAACAAAAAGACTAGTTCAAGACACTTTTTTTGCAATGATCAAAGAAAAGGCTACAAGTTGCAAAAAGTGAATACCTCTGGGTACTTTTTTGCAATTATCCTTTTTCTTTTCTAGTTTTCTTCCAGCCTTGCATCCCGAGTGAACTCTGCACAGTCAGCTACTTGGGGAAATAATATTGTAATGGGATTTAGCTATTTTCTCTTATGCTTTGTAAATCAACAAACATATGTATCTTGTTTTAATAAAATGACCAAACAAAAGCGTAAATTGAAAGAGGAGCTAAATTTTATTGTCCTTTTACAGCTGATGGGTCGTAGTATAAAGTTACTATCATGTACCAACATAGGTTCAGTCCCTTTACGATAAGTGAGGCTTCTGTTTGATTTCCCAATGAACTTCAGTATTTTATTGCTTTCAATTCTATGCATACTGTCTGTTTAAAAATATTATTTGCGTGCCACTTTGTACTTAGATTATTCCAATGATATGCTTCAAGACTCTAGGTGTGGCCATGGCATGAATGAATTATTTGTGATTATCACAGAAGCTTCTTCTTGCAGGTATTTAGGAAGTTTGGGGTGGAAAAATATGATCCTATGAATGAACCATTTGATCCTCACAGGCACAATGCTATGTTCCAAATTCCAGATAATTCAAAGCCTCCAGGCACCATAGCTGCTGTTTTGAAGGTATTGGACCGATGTGTTTACTGTTTTATATCCTCTGATTATGTTTTATTCAAATTATCGCTACAATTATAAACGAAATGGTAAGGATATGTGCTGCACAAGGATCTGCTTTGTCAACAGTATTAGATATGTAGTTATTCTAAATACTTGGGAATATTGCATAAAAGACCATCAGGTATGCAGTTTTGGCAACTTGTGTCCCTGAAGACAACCCTAGAAACTTGTACCTCTGAACTTTTATTATTGTGCACTGTTGGTGAAAAGATACGTTTTCCATCCAAAATAGGCCACATGCCATCCAAAGTTTTTAAAATACTACTTTTACCCTTACAGTAAAATGGACTAGAAAATGTCCCTCAGGTATGATATTTTGACAATTTGTGACCTGAATTAATATAAAGCCGATAATTGTATAAAGTACCCTTAGGTATTCACTTTTTGCAATTTGTAACCCTCTATTTGTGTTGATTGCAAAAAGCTGCCTTGAACTTGTCTTTTTTTGTTGCATTTTGTATAATTTGTTTCAAAATCACGATTTTACCCTTGGAAATTTAAAAATAATAACTAAAGAATAAAAATTCAAATTTTCATATTTCCCTTAAATTTCTTACTCTTTGTACGATACAAAGAGGAAGAAAATTAAGAAATCTGAAAATTTAGATTTTTTGTTTATTTATTTTTAAAATCTAAATTTCGAACTCCGTGATGGACAGTGCAAAATAATCAAAGTTATGGGGGTACAAGTTGCTAGGGTTTTTTCTTCAAGGACACAAGTTGCCAAAATCGAACACGTGAGAGTCATTTTTTTGTAATTAACCCTTTAATTAATGCAAAACTGAAATGTTTTCCAGTTTGATTTGAATAGTGCAGAACGTTGTGCTACATTGTATTATTTTGAGAGGAATGTAAAAATAATTGTTCTCTCAGTAGTTGACTAATTGAGGTCTATATTGCAGCCCGGATATGCACTATATGATCGAGTTATTCGACCAGCTGAAGTTGGTGTAACTAAAGAAGCTTAACATTGAGAGCGACACAGTCCAAAGATTTCCAAGCTTGAAAAGTGGTTTTATGGACATGTTTCAGAAACTCATTCCTATCACAAAGTATTGGGAGTGTTATTGTTTATTTTGATTATATTTTCTCTAATTTTAATGTCAAAAAGAAAGATGAGTGTAGCTACATCTAATTTTTGGAGGGTCAGTTTGTTTTTGATTTGATTTTGATGTGGTTGGTGTTTTCAAGTTGGATAGCTTTTTGGAATAGCTGCTTTATTAATCCTCACCTTGTTTCCTATTTAGAGGACTTATACGATCGAACATGCGATTTTAACAGTAGCAATCTGCATGTATGAAATTAATAAAAGTAATGGGCATCAGGCTGTCTTAGTTCTGGTTTTTCTGTATTTGTTTGATATTGCTGTCCTCGAATTTCAAGACCAATCAGCGATTTGGTTTCCTATAAGATAGGTTCCGATGGCAGTTTTCTATTATCATCAACCTTGAAATGGAGCAGCTACAGGATAACAATAGACTTACCAACAATGTTTTGCGATTGGAATAGGAGTAGCTACAGTTTCCACCATGGTTAAGTTATCATTAAGCCTCCAGAGGTGGTTGATAGAAATTGCCAAATATAGTCACAGACTAGAACTCCGTACACATACATATCAATCGATAACCAGGCAAATCATCTGAGAAATGTCTTGCACTTTTGCCTCTAAACCTAAGGATAGGAAACACTAGAGCTTAATTACAGGGTGGTTTAATGTCAAATTTATTGCAGACTTGGCTTCACAACTGTTATAGGTACTTGAGAGAAACTCATCTTGAGACAGGGTACAAGGCTAATTCACAGACCAGAATGCTCCTGTAGCCTTGCTCTTCAACGGACCTTCGTTGTTCTGACTGGCTATGGCTGAGTCCATGTTTTCAGAGTGGTCTTTGAAGTCAAAACTCAAATCCAGAGGCCTTGTATTTGCATCCTACACTTACAAAAAAATCAGTCTTGCACATGAGGCACAGTTTTGTTACAAAATAATCTATTCATTGAACCCTGCAATTGGTGATATGATATGGGCATAAGGGGCACTGAACTTAAGCAAATTTTAACAGCCACATGTAATCTCGTGGTCAGATTTTGTTGTAAACATTTCCTCTTTCCCAAAACAGGTATTCCAACTGACTATTGACAAGAATTAACAATGTAACTTTTTGTATTTAACTTTCCAGCAATTAGCATCATGTGCTTGCCCGTCCTCACTACTCAAATTGATATAACTCAGGCGTAGTAGGAAACTATTGGTAATCAAAGACTAATTATCTAGGGAATACGTTATTTACATACCCACTTTGACCTTTCACTATCAAAAACACCCCATAAAGGTGAGGGGTTATCAGTAACACAATATCACCTGGAAGGAGGTCAGAAGCTCAATACACTGAACAAGTTTGAAAATGTGGTTAATTATCTGATTTATGTGGAAAAATATTTTCGTGAAGTTTCTTATGCTCTCAAGCATTTTAAATCATAAATTTAGACAGGACGGTTCTTATGTTTCACGTCAGTAATTAAGAACATAGCATATAGTAGGGTGCAGCAAAAATAGATAGCACCTAAACTTTCAGAAGTCTCACAAAAAAACGGGGAATACCGATGTTCTAACATTGTCACTGTCTGAATTCAATAGCATATAAATGTTTGCCTGCCTATTCTACAATAGATCCAGGTCACATATTAGGTAAGGTTTCGATATTTATAGCGTCAGCAATATGTAAAAAACCAATCTTAAGTAAACGATAGATATGCCTTTGCCTGTGGGGATGCTGGCCAAAGACTACCAAGCTTTGATACCATGTTAAACCCGGACCCACCCAAATTCTTAAGCCAATATGTGGAGGGCTGTAGATGCTTATCAAGTGATGTACGGATCCACATCTTTTCTATGTGGTACTCAAGCACATGCTAATTTTTAGCCCACTTGGGTTGGTTTGGTGGTCAGAGAGCTCTCTCATCTTCTTGAATCTTGAGGTTAGAGGTTCGAGTCCCAGTGGGTACATCTGCTTGTGATTAGGTACGGGTGGAGGCTACGCTGGGAATTAGACTAGGCTAGAGTAGGATTTCCCCATTTTCTTGCAAACAAAAACCGGACATGCTGATTTTATTTTTAGTTTCATCTTCTTCATTGAGCATTAGTTAGGATCACTAGATTTAGGTCTAATTTAACTACCAACTGAAATGCAAAGAGGAAAAAAAAATTGTTCCTTATTTCTCCCAATAACTTAGTTTCATGGAACTAAAACTTAGTATCAACAACGGTAGATATACAGTTAGTTTAAATGTCTAACCTTAGTTTCTTCTTTCACGACTTCATTGCAGTCGAGCCTTCCGTGTGACTCACTGCTCTTTGTTGAAGACATAGCTATTGATTTGTCGGTCTCACTCGCTTTAGCTTCCTCATCAGCCTTCTTTGCAACAACTTTTTTCTGTTCTTCCAGCACAGCAATCTGCACACAATAGAAATAAATTTGGATATTGTATATTTTGACGAGCCCCGCTAAAGTCCTTCCAACCAAGTCAAAGATTAAGGTAATCCATTGTGAACATTATCAGCAGAGAAGGCCAAATTCAAGAACAAAAACTAATCTCATTGAGTCATAGCAAAGAGGAAGCTACATGGCTACAGAAGCCATAACGGAAAATATAAGAATCCCAAAACCAAATTCACAACCAACAAAAAATACCCATTCACAATTTCATCCGAAGCAAAGTAGCATCTCAGAAAGATAATGTTTTTACAGTATGAGCATAGCACACAAGAATGAAGAAGAGGAATCCAAATTCAAAACTCAGAAATTTAATCAGCCTTGAAGGTAGCATTTTGCAATACTATATTCATGTTGATGCTCAGAGCACAGCATAATCAAGAAGAACCCAATTCAGAACACAGAAGTTTTCTCTTAATTAAAACACAGAATCAAATCAGGTAGCATTATCAACACACTAGCAGACGAGAATCAAAAGGAAGAACCCAGATTAAAACCCCAGAAAACTTAATATCTCACAAACCCTAGATGCGGTCAGCAAAAGCACAGGTATTCGAGCAAAATAGGAGATACCCACAGACCGGAGTGTACTGGAACTTGCGTTTCGGAGGCGGCTCCGGCGCGGAAGGGTTGTTGTCGTCGGCGGCGGAGGAGATAGGGGTCCAGCGGCAGAGGAGGAGGCGAGAGCCCTGGGACTGAGAGTTGGAGTTTTGAGAGCTACTGATGGTGGAGGAAGAAGAAGAGGACACGTGGACCCATTTCTTCTTCCACTTGCGAACAGGACCGTTGAAGACCGTGGTGGTGCCGTACCGGGAAGAGGCGCGGCCCAATCTGGACCCCACACCCTCCATATTTCACGGTGGTTCTGGTGATCGTTTGGAGCAACCGGTGGCTCTTGGAGTGGCACGGGAAAAGCAGAACAATGACAGAGACAGCATCTTTATAAGGGAGGCAGACGACACCGTTTAGTATTCGGAGGATAGATATGTTATTTTAATTAAATAATCCCCTTTAACCGTTTTGGATCAAAATAAAGTTTGATTAAATTGTGATGGGATCGTCAAGACCCCTCTATTGGACTTGGACACTGGAATTCTTGCTCGGGCTTATGGAGACTGGAGTCAATGGGATCTACTACAAAGCGATTCCAACTTTCCTCTTTTTCTTGAATATTCTTTGGCGGCCTAACGTCCCCCTCATCTCCACTTAAGGTCCTCTTGTAACGGATCAACGCGTCCTTTATACAAAATAGGTCCGCCGAGTCGAACTAGAAAAAGAAACTTGGATCTTCTGCACGTCTCACAAAGTTAATATGGAAACTCCACTTACTTTGTTACTCAGATTAGCCGGCCATTTAGTCAAAGGGTTAGAACTTTGGATCTGTATGAGACTATACCTCGCCCTCCTTGTTTTGTTAATTATCATGTTACCATCAATCATTAATTATAAAAAAAATCAATTCATGCTTTGGTATGATCGGTTCGGTTGGACTCGTTCTTGTTTTTGTGGTGGTCGGGTGTTGTTTCCCTTTGACTTCGTAGTTTTCGTTGAATAGTTTTTTGGTGTGTTCTTGTTTTGTTTTGGTTGTTTCCTCGGTGTTAGCTCTTGTGATAATTCATACCCAAAGAAACGTTTTGGATCCGTAGTCCCGATAACAAAAAGTAGACTGAAGAAACCTTTTGTATCCGTAGTCCATACTCATATGTTCTCCTCAACAGAGATAATAATTATTGTATCTCCTCTTGTTCCCAAGGTTCAATCTGAGCTTTCACAACCCATCAACCTAAACTTGTCTAAAATTCTACATTTATTAGTATATAGAGAATACAAAGAAAGGAACCTAAAACGTCATCATAAAGCTTGATTCTTGTTTCCTTCCCACCCTCCAATGTAGGCTATGCGTACTTTCAAAAATCTCAATCCAAAGATTCATAATTGAGCTTGGCACAAAGAACCCTCTTCCTCGGAGAATCTTCGTATACAACAAAACATCACCACTACTTTGATACACAAGTTTATGCTCATAGATTCTAACTGTAAAATACCTAAACCCCCTTTCTCACGCAACTTGCAAACATTCTTCTGTTTCATCTTGCAAAATCCCAGCTCTGGCTACACCCTTTCCACAACAACATACGCTGCCAGGATTCGATAGCCTTAATAACACTTTTAGGCGCTTGTAAAAGAGACATGTAAAAATAGCAATTGGTTGGACTTGCTGCATAAGAATACCATTAATACTTGTGTCACAAGCATCAGATTCTAACAAAGAGTATAGACAAGTATGGTGATTCAGTTGCCACTAATCTTTACACATTCTTCATGTGCCATCTTTCTTCTTAAATAATGGGATTGGAAAGGAGTAATGGTTGTGACTTCTTTGAATCACACCATATGCTAACATTTCAATAATAAGACCTTCAATAACATTTTCTGTTCATAATTGTGCTTGTAGGGTCTGATTAAAGGGGGGAAGGAGGGTGGAACCAGGTTTGAGAAGAATAGAGTTGTCCAGTTTCCTTTTTGGAGTAAGGGAGGTAGGAGTAGCAAAGACATCCTCAAATCCCTTCAGCATCAACCCAAGTCCTTAGGCATGACAAACTCAGGTGGAGTGTGATCCAAAGAAAAGAATTCTTCAAACTACAACCTCCGACCCTTATGATCTCTTTGAGGACCTCTTGGAGATCAACGAGGGTACAATACTGCTCAAGAAGAGCCTTGGACAAGGTGATCACCTCCTCTTTATGATTCATGGATGCTGACCTTTCATCATAATCAAAGGTGATTGGATATATTGTCTTAAGCCAGCCATCCCCTAAAACCAGTTCATAAGCTCCTAAAGTATAACATAGATCCTTCCTACTTTCCTCATCTAGAATCTTAGGGTTAATGTTACAGGCCTATAGACTTACCTTTGATCTCCTAGATCATGGATGGGGTGGCCATTTCCATCAAAGCACTGAGACGAAGCAATCTCTACTCTTAGAATTGGAGCCCGCTCAAGCAAGAAAAGCTCCAAATGCTTTCGTGTAACGTTCATGGCACCATGACTCTTAAAACACCATTTCTGCATCTCAAGCCTCAGCTCCTTCAAGTTTGAACCTCCAAAGGGTTCATCCTTTCCATAGGTGCGAGGATGAAGCTATGATACCATTGTTAGCTAAGAACCACTGTAATTAACCTAGAATAATAAAGATGGAGACTCAAGAATCATTAGTATTGAATCAGATTGAATATGGTTACAGAGGTAGCTAAAATGATAAGCTACTCTACCAATTACTACTGTGAGAAAAAAAAAACAAGAAAATGGTCAAAAGAGTAAGGAATAAAATCGTCATTTTATTCTCCATTAAATGGCATATAATATCACACGATTATTCCGTCCATTTTTTCTAATAGATGTCTATGACCAAAACATAAGGTTACCACATCGGACAATTTTGAACTTATAGATTATAAGGCACATGACAAAATATAAGGGTACTAAAAATTATTTAACCGTTTTCTTATATCGCATACCATGACACATAAGAAATCATCATCTAGTACTCAACCGGATACATTAATAGAGCTGGATATGAAAATAAACGTTTCGCAATCATACAAGTTGGATTGTGATGGAGCCAAACTCTTTAATAAGCCAAGAAGATAAGAACACAAATAATGTGCTCAGTTGTTCTAGGCTGGGAAATGAAGAGCATATCATTAAGAGCATCTGTAGTGGAGGACTATTCCCGTAAGGCGATTAGGAGGTAATTTGTTCGGGAATAGCCTTCTTCTTGAAGTGGAAATCGCCTCAACAAGTGCGATTATCGGTGTCATGAGAAGATTCGCTAAGGAGAGATGAGAGAGAAACGATTAAGGAAAGAGGAGATAGGAAAGGTAGAGACAAGTAGATTGTATACAGAAAAACCAGTTATGGATACCAAGTAGTTAACTACAAGCAGATACAAATTACATACTCAAACCTGTTAGGTCTCTCCACTGACCATGGGATGCATCCACTTTATGCATAGTTGTGAGCACGTTGGTGGCACTCAACAGACGTCTCCAACATCGGTTTCTTCCTCATACGAAGGTAGAAAATTTCGGTAGGTGTACTTGGAGGGGTAGATATAATCGCATTTGCCTCTGTTTTGAGTTGAGCACAGAGCCGACAAAATGATAGAATAGAGAACTATTTATGAGGTTAGAGTATAAAAGAAAACATGTTAGAGAAGCACTCAACATAACTAAGTTGAATGCTTAGGTATGACACTAGCAATAATATGTTGGCAATTCATATGAAAATGTTGCTATTTCTACTTGCATACCTCTCCTTTGGCATGCACCACCAAGGTCAGTCTAGTACGCGTTTCGCTGAAAAAACCGGTACCATTCTTGGGACAACTGCTTACAGATAGATGACCATTCAAAGATGGAAATATAAAATGGCATCGCGGTGGGCAGAAGCTGGTCAGGCGTGGTAGTGTGGAGAGACTCAAAGAAGAGAGTTTTGGGAGTATTACTACAGTATTGTTCATGTCATGGTCTCTTGTTTCATCATCTGCAAATACTTGCTCAAGTTCACTGCATTCCTTCACTTCAAGAATAGACAGTTGCAACATGCTTGTAGCAATGGAGGTTGTTAAGAGATGGTTCTTCAACCCGTTGCATTCACTCACATATAACTCTCGAAGGTTGTCGAAGATGAGCATATCTGAGGGGCCTCTCCATATACATGTAAGCTCCGCTGCACACTCCAACCTTAACCTTCTCCAACTAACGGTTAATTGCATAGGTGATACCTTGACCTTGTTATTATGTTCTCCGACTGAAGCATTACCAACTCCTTCCACCTGCAATAACTCTTTAACTCCCTTACAGTTTCTGATTCTCAAGTCATCGACTTTAACAAAGCCTTGGATAAGTGGCTGCAATCCTTCAACATCTAAAACACTCAACTTCGGTAAACTTATTCTTTCCAAGTCCAAGACCTGTAGTTTCTGCAAATGCACAAAAAAGTACCTTGTAATGACAGATAATAAAAATATTGTTATTACCCAAGTACACATTTCAAAATGTTGTTATTACAACTATCAAGAAGTAGAATATAAGTATATATAACAACAAATGTACCTTTTCGAAAACATGTAGGTCGGCAATGAACCGAGTCCCCATGTTCGGACATCCAACAACAATTAACTTTTCCAAAGATGGCATAAATGGCAATGGCGGGATATAGCTTTCGTGCCAAAAACCGATAAAGTTTGGTAATTCTTCAAGTGACATTTCTTTTAACTGAGGGAACCATACCGTTGGCTCATCCCCAATTGGTTGTATTTCCAACTGACCCTCATCTGCAAAGAAGATCTATTTCAATTCATTGCACTTGCTTACTCTGAGAACTTGTAGTTGGACTAAACATGGAGCATGTGACAGCAATAACATGGATGTTAGTTTTGGGCACTCATAAATACAAAGCTCTCTGAGTTTCACAAAGCTTACAACTTCAACAGTAGGGCCCTTCCATATCCTTGTCAATTTTGGTAAACCCCAAAGCGACAGAATTTCCATATTAGAGAGCTCATTTTCTTTCACATCTGTACAAACCAAGTCAAACTCGAACAACTCCTTCGTCTCCATACAACATTGGACAGTCACTTCCTTGAGGTTTCTCAATCTTTTTGTCAGCTTTGCTGGAAATATAGTACACAATTTGTTGCAATCACTCACAAGCAGCTTCTGCAACTCATTCAAAAGCCCATTTGGAGGCAACCCAGTAACTAACTCCTTAAAAGAATCCATACCGCGTAGTTCTAAAGTATCTAACCTCGAACATGCAGTGGCTGAAGTCCAGTCAGGATCAGTGGTATCAAGGAGGCATTCCATGTTATGGCAACTACGGAGATGCAGAAAAGTCAGCTCGTGTAGGCCACTTTGATCAATTGCAGGCATGATATTCCGAATACAGTCCTCCCCTATATCATTTAAAAGCAAGGAATTCACTCCAGGTATGATCTCCTTAAATGCATTTAGTTTGGCAACATCAACTTTTTCCAAGAACAATTCTTTTGACGTTGAGTATGACACTTCAAAATACTTTGTGCCACCAATGCGGATGCAATACCGTATCAAGTGTTGGGGGAAACAGATTTCTTGATGAAGACACGCAACATTGTATATATCCAAGTACAAGACGGACAATTTTGAAAGTGACTTCAAATCATTTAAGATGGCATTGCAAGTTCCTTCATCTCTTTCATGTCCCCAAGCGTAAAGTTCTTCAAGTTTAGATAGCTTCCTTAACAAACCACGAGGAATCCTTGTTGTAAAATCAAAATACGACAAATCCAACATCCTCAAGTCATTTAACTCTCCAATTGTATTTGGCAATTCTTTGATGTGAGAACCACATAGGCTTAGAATCTCTAAACCCTTTAGCTTTCCTAAAATAGAGATGTCATTTAATTGAAGCCACTCTAAATGTAGGGTGTGAAGATTTGACAGGTGCTGAATTGATTGTGGTAGTGAGAAAAGAGGACGAATCCTACTGGTACTACAACTTACACTGAATACTTGAAGCACTTTCATACCATCGAAGAAATCATCTGGAAACTCATAGCATCCATTTTCATCTAATAGCAAAACATTGAGCCTTGGATATACCAATCCACTAGGATGTTTAGCTATTTTGTTCTTCATTAAAGAAATTTTTGTAAGCAGTTCAATGTCAATACTCTTTGGCCACCCCTCCAACCCCATACCCGCTCTTACTATGGACACATTACCCCCTCCTTCAGAAGCTATCCATAATGCAACATCACGGACAATATCGTGCATTTTAACATATTCTTCTGATTCTTTGCCATATCTGTCACAACAATTTGACAACAAACTTGAAGCTTTGAGACTTGTTATTATAACATGCAATTCTGTCCTCACTCTGTCAATGGAGTCTACAACATCTCGACACAAACCCAAGCCATAAGAATATCTCACAAGTTGTTCCACTTCAATGCTATGATCTTCTGGAAATAGAGAACAAAGCAGGAAGCATAGTTTGGCTTCCTTGTCTTGAAGGTAATCATAGCTAAACCTTATACATTTATAGACATCATGATCAGCATCTGGCATGCCCACATATCGAGACCCTCGCAGTCGTAGAAGTGCTACTTCCCATTCATTTGGAGTTTTACCTTTCAGGGCCATTGCCACTGTCACAATTGCTAAAGGCAAACCCTTGCATTCATTGGCTATTGATTTTGCCACACCAGTTACAGTGGATAGTCCATTGCTTAAGCCTCCGTACTTGTTGAATAAAGCCCACGCTTCTTCATCGGTTAACACGTCAAGAGACATGTTACATTGACTACCCATTGAACTACATACTTGGAGTTGACGTGTGGTTAAGAAAACTTTTCAATTTGTGCAATCATCACCAGATGGAATCCCAATAGCTGCCAAGTCAAGTTTTTCCCAAAGGTCATCCAAGACAATCAAGATTTTTTCGTCGATCTTCTCCAGTCTCAAACGCAATCTGTTTGCTTTTCCAACACTGCTACTCTCTTCAAAACGCAGACCTATCATGTCTGCAATTTGACCTTGAATCCCTTCAATGCTCGGACACTGGGATACAACTGCCATAATGACTTGATCAAAAAGCTTCAACTCTTTAGCTTTCTTGCCCACTTCTACTGCCAATGTTGTCTTACCCACTCCACCCATTCCACGGAGTGCTATTATCTTCTTCTTGTCATCCTTTAGCTCCTTCATGATCATATTAAAAGCGGATCTTGCTGAAGTAGAAGTCATGAAATCTTTAGTTTCATAGAATTCAATTCCTGTAAGATTATGATTAGGGAAGTAGGACACCCGAGAGAAGTTCCCCCCTTCACGGAGCTTAGTGATGGCGTCTTTCTTCTTTGTTGCTTGTTTTCCAAAGCGATATCTTGCAAATAAATTGGGACACAAGCCATTGAAACAACTTTTCTTCTGACCTATGTCCTCTTCCAGTCTTCCCACCTCCGCTGTAATCTTGTCTACGTCCATCTGCCATGTTGCAACATCCTTCTCTATTTCCTCAGCATTACGATTGGCCCTGTCAACATCATGTTTCACCCGCTCGCGTGTCATTCTCAGCTTTACAACTTCTTGCTTCAGTTCTTCAACAATTGTGTTCAAGTTGAGGGCATAGAGTACATGTCGAATTAGGCGCTTCATCACAGGCTCTAGTATCTTAGGAGCAATAGTCAATCCAACTTGCTCAGCCATTTTAAACCAATACAAATTTATCTGAAATATAAGAAAATATTTAATTAATCATATAGCCAGTGAGAGTAACAATCAGGTGAATTTGCAGGGCAAAATACAACAACCTAAGGGTTAATTCGTGAACTTAAACAAACACTTGTGTTTTATTTTTGAGGCACCAACAATATCCACTTGCCTTTTGACTATTCCTTGCTGATTTGCAGTTACAACCATGAACATCAAGCAACCAAATCTTTACAAATACGTTCTACAAGTCAATGACCTCTGACCCAAAACCTAAATCAACAATATAAGCAAATCATCAGATAAAAAGAGAGAGACTTTGTACGGGAACAAGAGAGGGTAGAGAAGACAAAAGATACAAAACAACCCTACAAATCTTTTCATTTGCTTACCATAGAAATGATTTCTCCTTGCTGCCGGAGCTCAATTGCAGAAAGGGAGAAGCTTCAATGGATAGTTGGATCGAAATAAACTTCTGGTGCCTACCTAAAAATTGCCTCTCAATTTTCAAACACCACTTCGATTTCTTTAATGTTTTTTCGAATATATAATTGATTAAAAAAAGTCAACTGTCTGGATGGAGTGTTCATGACAGTTAAGAAATTGTATATGGTTTATGTATTTTTTTGGGTAGCACAAATATGATATTTTATTAAAGCACTTTTGATAGTTCGAAGATGATCATATGTGGAAATAAATAACGAAAGAATAAGACATAGTTTCGTTGACATTCAGAACGTTGGCTTTTAACAACATTTTTGGCTATTACAGGTGACATGTTAAGGGGTGGTTCTCTATTCTTTTGGTGAGCGGCACAAGAGATCCAGATGACTTTTTCCGTCTTGACTTAGTCAAGCTTGGGGTGACTCGACAGGCTGTCAAGGAGTATTCCGAGAAAATGAGGTGGTTGTGGGTCGAATAATGTCCAATCCTTAGAGGCCGAGGTGTGGCTCCTTTAGGACACCCCGTGATACCTTAGTGGCCTCATGGAGACCAGTGAGGCTGCTTTGTAGGCCTCACATCCACCCCATCTCTGGAACACAAATGCCTTCCCTCACTACACCAACCTTAACACTGTCCTCTTCTGCTTCATTGTCACGCCCCAAATCCGGTTTTTACCGAACTCGAGACGTGAGTTAAAAATAAGATAAATAATAGTAAGGAAATAAACTTTGATAAAGTAAACCTCCAAGTAAATCTCATAAATAAGTTCAACCGAAGAGTCAAAGCTCAAACTAAGATAAATACGACATAGTTTTGAACAAAACATAGGTACATCTCTAACATGATAACACTCGAACCCTCAGTGAGCTCCCGAGCCCTGAGACGTCCTACATCCTACTCAGCAATGAAACATGTAAAACAATAGTAAACACGAAGGGGGTGAGCTTACGCTCAGTAGGAAAAAGTAGTAACGTAATGGAATCCCCGTTTTAACAGATAAAACTGATTAGTACAAATATCCAACCGGCATTAAATAAGGATCGACAGATAGATTGCAATACATAAAGAAGGTAACACTCTGATCCGTACACTGACTTGTACATCATATCAGATTGCCCCTCGGTCCAGAGGAGACACAATCATCGGGGCTCCCGGAAACATTCCATAGGAACACATACGTCGGGGGCTCCGGAAATGCCTCCAAAGGACCACAGATCATCGGAGCGAACCCGGTGATATATCATACCGGAACTGCTCTCTCGGAGTAACCAACCACACGCCATACCGGAAACGCACATCGGTCTGGATGTCTTCCCGGAAACGCACATCGGGGTACATAATCATATACCATACCGGAACCGCACATCAGACTAGATATCTTCCCGGAATGTCCACCTCGGGGTACACATGCATATACCATACCGGAACCGCACATCGGACTAGGTATCTTCCCGAAATGTCCACCTCGGGGTACACACTCGAACCACACAATAGCATAACAAACACATCACAACTACACACAATGTCAAACCAAGCTTACCAACATAACTTACCAATCACGTACCATCGGTCTATCACTCACCCGATCATGTCCTTAGGCACAATCAATTCACAATCAAACGTTCACTCAATCAATCAATCATAACACGGATCAACCAATTACATTACAGTCATCATAATTCAATTAGTTTATTAAGACTCTTATCTTATCCTAAGTACGGAACATGCATCGGCCTTAAGGGTGAACAATCATCAATAAATACAATCGACACACAAATCCTAAGGCTCGACATGGCCATTCTACCAGCACGACAATTTTTCAAGATAATGAAAGCGGTTAACTAGTGAATCACATCCTACATGCATACTAGACTCTTCCTGTAATAACCACTCCCGGTCAACGCCAGTCAAACCTGCGAAAAATAGGAAAATTTAAAATTTTTGAGCAGACACTGAATTGAACCGGAATTGGACCCCGAGGGTCATACCGGACTTAAGTTGACCCCGATATCGACCAAATTGAGTTCCGGGGGACTCATGGCAACTTTCTGATCAATTTGGGAAATGTTGACTTTTTGCTGGAAAAGTCAACCAAGCGACGTTTTTGTCCATTCGAGGACCGTTTTGGATCCAAAAAGCTTAGCCGTCATCGCAGCGGTCTTAGTTGAGCCGTTTCCTTGTAGCCCGTGAAGTTTCGTCATTTCTTGGAAAAAGTGCCCGTTCGGGGCCCGAAACGTCCGAATTTCACGAATCTGATTGGAAAATATCTAGAAGATATTTTCTTAAAAGGTATGGGACCCACTTGCCACATGTCAACTATGTGGTGGTGTTAGGTTTATTGGACAAAACAAAGGATGGGACATGAGGGTTAGTTTTTGCATTTAAAGTGTTAGTTGTTTTTTTTTAAAAACAAAATATAAGGAAAGGAAAAGAGTTTACACGGCATAGTTCAAACAAAGGAGAAGAAGTAGAGAGGGAAAGTGGAGAGAGGAAAGAGAAGGAGAAAATGGAGAAAAAGAGAAGAAAGGGTTGGGACTTTGTGATTTCCCGACGATCCAACCGACGGATCGTCTCAACGATCGAAGAATCGAGTTCCCGTCATCATTCCCTACGGTGAGAACCCAACCGATTTTCATTTTGGAACGTTTGAATTTTAGGATTTGAGTTTAAATGGTTTGATTAAGGTTGGGTTGAGGTTTGGGGTTCGTTGGGAACGTTTTGTGGCAAAAAGAAATGTTTTCCGTTGTGGCCGTGTGGGGCCCACGTTTTCAGGCCTCGGGTTTTTCGTGTTCGGTTGGTTTAGGACGTTCCCCGAATCATTTATCCACAACCGGATCGAAATTTGGAATTAAATTGCAAAAGTTGCATTTATCGGGTTTAGAAACTTTAAACGTTAATTAATTGACTCGGAAGTCGGAATTCGATTCCGTCGAGTGCCTAGGAACCCTTGAATTATTCTAAGAACGTAGAAACGAAAACGGGAATTTTCGGAGCCCCGGAAGGGCGTTTTCAAAACCCAGGCAAATTCACCATGTCGGGCGAATTGGGCCTTTTCGGGTCCAATATCGACAATGTCGAGTAATCGGGGAGTTTGGGAGTGATCGACATTGTCGGGGTTACCTTTGGGCGTCAGGTTTATTAAAATTCAGCATTATGCCTGCAAGCTTAAAAGCGTTTAAAATTGTGTTCTTTTAGATCGTGCCGCGGACCGAGGCAAGGGAAAGCTGGGTGAGTGACTGAGATCACACCAGAGCTCGTTGGCCGGCTTTTGGAGAACACGCACGAGGTAGGGAAAAGTAGCCGGATCTCGGCCCTGACTAGGGAAAGTTAACTGTAGAATTGCATGTGACACCGGGGTGTCGTGGGTTATTTAGGTTATCGAATATTAGAAAGGCATGATACGGGAACGTAGAAATTATTAGCAAAGCATGTGACACTTAGTAGTGTCGTAGGAGCAGTGAACTTAGCGATACTAGAATTACTGGAGGCATATGACCATGCCCGGAGGTTGATTGTGAACTTATCGATATTAGGAGTACTGGAGGCATATGACCATGCCCGGAGGTTGATTGAGAAACTGTTGATATTAGGACTGTTGGAGGCATTGGTTATGCCGAAGGTTGATTGTGTATTTTTGTGTCTTTGGTGGCCTTGAGGGCCCGTGTATTATTGTTGAGTTTTGGGGTGGCCATGAGTGCCCGTGGGGTTGTTGAACCCGTGTCTTTACTATTGTGTGTCTTGGGAGGCCGTGAGTGCATGTGAGGTTGTTGAGCCCGTGTTTTACTGTTGGTGTATCTTTGGAGGCCGTGAGTGCCTGTGGGGCTGTTGAGTCCGTGTTTTACTGTTGGTGTACCTTGGGAGGCCATGAGTGCCTGTGGGGCTTTTGAGTCCGTGTTTTACTGTTGGTGTCTTGGATTGGCCATGAGTGCATGTGAGTGTTGAACATGCGTTGTTACTGGTTGTTGAACTTTGTTTGTGATTGTGTTTGGTTACTTGATCATGGTGGAGGTTGTGTGGTGTAGCTAGCCTCCCGACTGGGATCGGGAGAAGCGGAGAGGTTGTGGGCTAGCTCCCCGACTGGGATCGGGGGAAGGACGCGCGGGTGTGGCTAACCACCCGACTGGGATCGGGTGAAGCGGAGAGGTTGTGGGTTAGCCTCCCGACTGGGATCAGGAGAAGTTGCGCGACAAGTCGACCGCCTGGCCCGACTGGGATCGGAAACGGCGAGAGACAGAGATGGTTACTGAGCAGCTGGTATGCGATCCTTTGTGATCTTGTTTGGTGTGCGATCCTTTGTGATCTTGGGTGTTGCGTGGTTGTCTGTCGTGTCCTTGGAGGAGGTCGTCGATTGTTGTGTCGGGTCTACTTTACGTGCCCGAGTGTTGAGTTGGTCAAGGAAAGTAACAGCGTGTGTGTGTCAGTCGGAGTACCTGAGTTGGGGATAGTGATTCCCGGTGTTGAGTTTGTTGTTGGTGTTACCGGCATTGTTTTCTAATTATGCTGTAGTCAGTCTGTTATCCGTGGTGGTGAGCGAACGCTCACCCCTAGCTGCTTTTCCTACAGGTACCGGTCGCAGGTTAGACTAGGTGAGCTTCTGAAGCTTGAAGAGCTAGGAGCGGGATTCTGGGTTTATTTGAGTCTAGCGACGGATACCATCCTTTTGTCCACTTGTTGGGACGTGTTTTAAGTTGTAAATATTATTTTTGTTGAACAAATGGTGATTTTAAAGTGATTAAATAAAAAATGGTTCGAAATGTTTTATTATTTTAAATGTTCGCGTCCTGAGTTCGGTTTACTAAAATTGGGGCGTGACAGCTTGGTATCAGAGCTCGAGGTTTCATACCTCGGACTGTCCGTCAATTAGGTGGGGAGAATCGAGTCGGTAAAGTCCCGTCGTACGTTGGGTACGCAGATCGGGAATTGTGTGTAGACCCGTTGTGTTGTGAGTCCTGCTTGTGTTTGTGTGTATGTGCAGTACGGGGTTACTGGCATACTGTTTGTGTGTTGTTGCGTGAAAGGTTTTTAAGCTGTCGCGACTCGACTCAGGGGCGCCCCTGTAGTCGACCGTGACGGTGTTGATATCAAGTGGGTACAATGTAGTTCGGGGACGCCTGGACCGGGTTGTAACTACCTGATGTCAGGAAATGAGGTTTTTAATGAAGTGGAGAAAGTTTTAAAATTGGTTGGCCCAGTGGGCGCGTTTTAAAATTTTATTGGCCCTGAGGGCGTGTTTGATTTTGATTGGCCCGGTGGGCGTGGTTCGGTGTTGGTTGGCCCGGTGGGCGAGTGTTGTTGTGTTGTTGTTTAGCTGTGTCAGCGTGTGTTTTGGTTGAGGTTGAATGACTTGTTTTGTATGTGAGTCGTGGCGCGTGTGTTTGCTGAATTGGTGGTCGAGCGGGTGTCCCGTTTAAGGCTAATTTTAGGGTTTAAACGGGTTAAGATTCGAGTTTGAAGCGAGTTTGGGAAAACAGGTCTGCACGAGCATCATGGGTCCCGTCACGGATCCGTGACGGACCAGAGGATTTTGGCCATTTTAGGGCCTTTGTCACGGCACCGTGACCCCTGTCTTTTACACCGTCTTGATTACGCAGGTTAGTGTTGTGGTTGCGTGAATTGGTTCGCGTTCGTGCAATTTGAGTGCTGGTTTGGCGTAGTTGTGTCCACAGTTGCGGGTTGTAGGGGCCGAAAGCTCGGTGTTAAGAGATGAGGTCTTGAGTTCGAGACTCATTGATGACCTACGGTAGTAATACAGCGCCTCGGTGTGTGAGTCTCGCCGGGTAGAGGTTAGGGTTGGTGCGCTGCGGCGCCGTACGAACTAGTTTCCCCTGTGAACGGGTTATTCGAGGTTTTTCTTGCGTGAACGGGTGGTTGGAGGTTTCTTTCACGTGAGTGGGTTATTGAGGTTTCCCTTAGGTGATCGGGAACTTGGGGCATCAATATTGTGAGCCACAGTGTTGGCTTAGTTGAGAACATGATCCCCGTTTGAGGTTTCCCTGCGTGATCGGGTAATTGGGGTATCGAGGTTGCGAGCTATAGTGATTTACTGAATCGAGGACGTGATTTCCCGTGTCGAGGTTTATCTTATGTGAGCGAGTACTTGAGGTGTTGATAGCGTGAGCAGTGTGACGGTTGGCATCAGGTTTTGAGGTAGTGGTTTGCCCGGGTTAGATTGGTAAGTCCTTGGTGCGTTACTAGTATGCCATAATCGAACGAGTGTCCGTGGAGGTGAGCATAACGCTCATCCCCTTTACTACTTTCCCGCAAGGGATGAGTAGCGAACACTGGTTTGGTTGCGGAAAGTTATAAGTAAATGCATAGAGGACCGGGTGAGGGTTGGTGCTAGAATTTACCAGAGTGACTAATGGAGTGGTTTTCGGTCTTTGCTTTGAGCGTCATTTCTATTGGATACCGGGGCGTCACACTCGTTTGTGTCGTCGAGTTGTGCTGAGAGGTTGGGGCTGAGCTTAGAGCCGTTGAGTCCACCCCTGCGTCTGGACACGCCGGTTGGTGGTGGTGTGGTGTTGACTAGAGTCTGTCGTGCCTGCGAAGTCAGAGAAGCAAACCGACACAAGAGGTTCGAGAGAGAGCTCAAGAACCCTGAAGCTGGATCGAATCCTCAACCCGAGGAGTCGGGTATGTTCGGAGTTGGTAGGCACGACGACGGTAGTGGAGCGAGGTTTTAGAGAGACTGCGAGGATCCGTGAGGATCGGCATCGACTGAGCTTGTGCGTGTATCCGTGGGAAGGATACTTACGAAATGACAACCTTTGATGTAAACTTGGGAATGGATTGGCTGGCGAAGTACCGAGCCAATATCGACTGCTTTAGGCGACGAGTGACAGTGTCAGCAGGCAACACGAAGGTGTCGTGTGTGCTGGGTAGTATTAGCGGGGTTCTCCTGTCGGCATTGTCCGCAGTGGCGGAAGTATCGGCCGTGCAGAGCCGAGAGTTACCGCGAAGGGTGTGGGGGTTCCCCGAGGTGTTTCCTGAGGAGTTAAGCGGGTTGCCACCAGTTTGTGAGGTGGAGTTCAGGATTGACCTGGTGCCGGGAACGGCAGCGCTATCGATGGCGCTTTACAGGTACGCGCCAGCCGAGTTGACCGAGCTGAGGAGTCAGCTCGAGGAACTTCGGGAGAAGGGGTTTATTTCGTCCGAGCATATCGCTGTGGGGAGCGCCAGCACTCTTCGTGAAGAAGAAGAGTGGAGAGCTTCGGATGTGCATGGACTACCGGAAACTGAACCGGGTTACGGTGAATGACTGATGCCCGATGCCGAAAATTGACGCCTTGTTCGACTAGTTGAGAGGATCGACGTATTTCTCGAAGATCGACCTACGATCCGGATACTACCAGTTGCGAGTCCGAGAGGGGGACGTCGCAAGGACTGTATTCCGGACATGCTATGAGCATTACGAGTTCTGGGTGATGACTTTGAACTGCCGAACGCACCTGCAGCGTTCATGGATCTGATGAACAGTATATTCCGGCTGTTCTTAAATCAATTGGTGGTGATGTTTTGTAGACGACGAGGATCCGGGAGATAGTTGCCGGCGGTACTGACGCCGAGGGCTGGGATCGTTGTACTAATTGGGAGTTACGGTATCGCGGAGGTTTATACATACCGCGTGATGGCGGAGGCGACGAGCTGCGAGAGTCGCAGCTTTTGCGTCTAACAGTGCACGTGAAAGGCACTGAGAGGAGTGTGACATCAGGTGGCATGTCTAGTAGAGCGGGATGCGGAGAGCGGTCGTGGGATTAGTATCACGGTGCCTCCCTTGTCGGCAGGTGAGAGCCGAACATCAGCGTCCCGCTGGGTTGGTGCAACCACTACGGGTTGCACAGTGGAAATGGGGGGCACGTCACGATGGATTTCGTGAGCGGTTAGCCGAGTTCGCCTACAACAACAGCTTTCAGGCCAATATCAGGATGGCACCGTTCGAAGCGTCGTGTGGTAGGCCGTGTCAATCGCCCATGTGCTGGGCAGAAGTGAGAAATGAGGGTTTACTGGGTCTAGAACTGGATCGAGAGACAGCAGAGTCGGTAGGAGCTATGCTGACAGACGACGCTGACCTCTCGAGTCAGCAGTCGGTGACCATGTATCCTTGGAGGTGAGTCCAAAGGGTGGACGGGTGCGTTTCAACCGCGGCGGAGGCGGGTTGGCCCCGCGGTGTATCAGGCCTTTCGAGGTCTTGAGTACGTCCTTGAGGGGGCGGATGTCGAGGTAACGGGTGATGTCCCATATAAGGAGAAACCGATGTGGGAAAGGGATCCACGAGCGCAGGTCCTGCGCGGAAAGGTTATCCGCTTAGAACTGGTGTTGTGGCGACACCACGAGACCGAGTCGACTTGGGAACGCGAGGACGAGGTTCGCGCGAAGTACCCCGACCGGTTCGACTCCTGAAGTGCGTTGTTCTAAATTTCGCGGACGAAATTCCTTTAAGGGGGGTAGATTGTAATAACCACTCCCGGTCAACGCCAGTCAAACCTGCGAAAAACAGGAAAATTTAAAATTTTTGAGCAGACACTGAATTGAACCGGAATTGGACCCCGAGGGTCATACCGGACTTAAGTTGACCCCGATATCGACCAAAGTGAGTTCCGGGGGACTCAGGGCAACTTTCTGGTCAATTTGGGAAATGTTGACTTTTCGCTGGAAAAGTCAACCGAGCGACGTTTTTGTCCATTCGAGGACCGTTTTGGATCCAAAAAGCTTAGCCGTCGTCGCAGCGGTCTTAGTTGAGCCGTTTCCTTGTAGCCCGTGAAGTTTCGTCATTTCTTGGAAAAAGTGCCCGTTCGGGGCCCGAAACGTCCGAATTTCGCGAATCTGATTGGAAAAAAATCTAGAAGATATTTTCCAAAAAGGTATGAGACCCACTTGCCACATGTCAACTATGTGGTGGTGTTAGGTTTATTGGACAAAACAAAGGATGGGACATGAGGGTTAGTTTTTGCTAGTTTTTTTTTAAAAACAAAATATAAGGAAAGGAAGAGAGTTTACACGGCATAGTTCAAAAAAAGGAGAAGAAGTAGCGAGAGAAAGTGGAGAGAGGAAAGAGAAGGAGAAAATGGAGAAAAAGAGTAGAAAGGGTTGGGACTTTGTGATTTCCCGACGATCCAACCGACGGATCGTCTCAACGATCGAAGAATCGAGTTCCCGTCATCATTCCCTACGGTGAGAACCCAACCGATTTTCATTTTGGAACGTTTGAATTTTAGGATTTGAGTTTAAATGGTTTGATTAAGGTTGGGTTGAGGTTTGGGGTTCGTTAGGAACGTTTTAGGGCGAAAAGAAATGTTTTTCGTTGTGGCCGTGTGGGGCCCACGTTTTCTGGCCTCGGGTTTTTCGTGTTCGGGTGGTTTAGGACGTTCCCCGAATCATTTATCCACAACCGGATCGAAATTTGGAATTAAATTGCAAAAGTTGCATTAATCGGATCTTCTTTCCTAACCAACATATTGAAAAAAAAAATATTAGCGCAAAATGTGGGGAGAAGGGTCGACGTCGGTACCGGTGGTCGTTGATGGAGCTCGGACACGCGTTGGAGGTTCTTACCAGGAGGAAGGTGATTCCCGTGGCCGACGTTTTCTTTCAGGCGATGTCAGGCATGGTGCTTTTGCTGGTTCCGGTGCGACAGATCGGTTAATCAAGGTTTTCATCAGCAATATCCCTTTTGGAACAACACAGGCCTGGTTCGACTCATATTTCGGCAGTGTGGTCCCTCTGGCCAAATCCCTGGTTGTTAAACGCCCTAATCGAACCAGTAAGTGCTTTGGATTTGCTTACGTTCGATCCCGAGAAGCTGCTGCGAAATTGATTGACAGTCAAAACGGGAAGAAGGTCAAAGGGTATATTCTATTTGTTGCCTTGGATTGGATGGAGGCTGGAGGAAAGTTTGGTGCTCGGAGACGTACGGTGTGGCGGCCCAAACATCCGGCGACTGTGGAGGCTCGACCGGCAAGTACAGGGGATCGGGGCAACATTTTACTGCGTGGGGATGAAGTGGATCGTATCAAACAAGGGGCCATTGTTTCCATTCGAACTGGTTATGATTTGGAACAGGTCAAAGAGGAGATGGAGATTTGTGGGGCTAAAGGAATGGAGGTCCGACGTATTGCCTCAAATTTCTATTTACTACTCTGTTCAGATGTGCTATTTGCTTCAATGCTACGTGAGACCGAATGACGCTGGTTCACGACCTGGTTTAACGTCCTGAGTTTAGAGGGAGGTCTGGTGTTAAAAGGGGAGAAGTGGAGTTGGGTTGAGGTGTGTGGAGTACCCTATTACTGCTCGGAGAAGGCAGTGTTCGATCACGTTTTTCAGCATTTTGGTACTGTGGTTTCTTTCATTCCTATTCCTAATTCAGTTGATTTGTTAACCCGTTTTTATGTGCTGCTGCGTTTTTCGAATAGTGTTGTTCCTCCACAGAGTTTTCAGCTCAATTTAGGTGATGGCACGTTCAATCTGTCTATTTCTGAGGTTTCAGAAGTACCGGACCTTCCCGTGGGAGAGATGGAAAGTGATCTGCCAGACAGTGGAGATTGCGATTCTACACCGGATTTTCAGGACGCAGAGGGTTTTTTGAAACGCATATCAGTTTTAAGCCCAAAAGGCCCATTGAACTTGTCAACAATAGAGTTAGATGCGGGACACAACACTACCCTCTCGATCGACTTGGACAAGAGCGTATCAGAGGAGCACTTTGCGACTACGACTCCAGTAGAAACGGATGGTGCTGGCTCTGCTGCAGACAAAATATTGACTGATACGACTCAATTCCCACCGTTGTCTGCAGCTCGGGAGTGAACACCGAAGAGGGGGAACGTTACTTGCAGACCACACCAATCTCGACAGCCCGTTTCTCCAGTTACCCCTACTGAGTATACAGACAATTCTACTTATACAATACAAACAAGGTCCAGAACACGATCCCTTGATCGAGAACGAGCGAAAGGGGTTAGTAATTCGTACTTTCATGTGCTTAATCCTGCTGCAAAAAAAGATGCATGGTCTGTTATTCGTAATTTACAACTTCAGAAGTTACAGAAATTGAAAAACGCCGGTAAAGTTGTTGATTCAGGTACTGGTTTTGAAAATGATGAAGGTGGTGTTAAAGTGTCGGGTGCTGAATTGATTTGTGTGGACACCGAGCCCTCTGAATCTCTTGAGGGCGTTGCACCCAATTTGTGAACCGTGATGAGGGCTCTCTCATGGAATGTGAGGGGGCTTAATTCCTCTCAGAAACGTAGATGTCTGAGGGATGTGATTTTGAAACATAAACCTATTTTCATTATACTTCAGGAAGTAAAAGTGGAGTTAGTTGATTATGCTTTTTTAAGAAGTGTTGGTTTGCACGGAGGGTGGAGTTTTCATTATATCCCTCCTGTAGGCACAGCCGGTGGGGTGCTTAGTTTGTGGCAGGATAGTAGTTTCGTTATGGAATCAGTTATACCGGTTCAGAACGCATCTATTTGGACTGGTTTGTGTACTTCTGCAAATGTGAGAATGTCTTTGATAAATGTTTATGCTCCCAGTGGTTCTCAGGTTAGAAGAGATTTTTAGGAGGAACTGTTATTGCATTGTGTCTCTCTTGCTGAGTATACTGTCTGTGCTGGGGATTTTAATGCTGTTCTGTCTACAGTTGAACGACGTAATTGTCATTCTGCCCAAGCGGACATTAGTGCTTTTCGGGATTTTGTTTCGGGAATGGATTTCCTTGACCTTCCTCTTTCAGGATCTCAATTTACTTGGTTTCATTCTGCTGACAAAGTTTCTCGTATTGACAGATTTTTGGTCTCTGCAGAATTTTTATCTCTGTTTAGCCCTTTGATTCAGGTTGCGTTGCCAAGATCCTTATCTGATCATAGACCTTTACTTCTGAAGGTGGACGAAGCAGTGTGGGGAGCCAGACCGATAAAGTTTATGAATGCGTGGGTGGATTATCCCAATTTTTTGGAAGCGGTACAATCTTATTGGGCTTCTTATGGTGATCACGCTTCGGCCAGCTATAGTCTCTTTTATAAATTGAGATCCCTGCGATTGGACTTGCAGAATTGGAACAAGAATGTTTTTGGCAATGTGGAGGAGAAAGTGAAATCTTTGGTTACTGAGATCGATGCACTGGACAAGATTCAAGAAGAGAGAAGCTTGTCAGGCTCTAAGCTGAGTCATAGATCTTGGTTACGGGCTGTTTTGATTTTAGAACAGAAGATACTAGACAGAATTTGGCGCCAGAAGGCTCGTATGTCTTGGTTTCGTTGTGGTGATAGATGCACGAGGTTCTTTCATAGAATTGCCAACTTTCGAGCTCACATGAACCGACTGTCTAAAATCAAGTGTGGAGATCGGGTATTGACAGAACCGGCTGAAATTTTGGATGAGGCAGCCCGTCACTTTGAGCAGCGCTTTTGTAATCCTCTGCCTGATCGGGGTACGTTGCCTCCTTTACCTTTTAAGGTGTTATCATATGATCAACGAACTTCTATTGAACAACCCTTCTCGGTGGTGGAAATTGAAAAGGCCATTAGCGATTGCAGTAGTGAGAAATCCCTGGGGCCAGATGGGTTTACCTTAAAAAAATTTAAGGTAGCTTGGGAAATTATAACAGATGATGTGAAACGTTTCTTCGACGAATTTTATCAGTCAGGTTCTCTGGGTAAGGGGTTGAATTCTACTTTTCTCACATTGATTCCCAAGCATTCACAAGCCAAATCTTTTGGAGAATATAGACCGATTAGTCTTATCTCGAGTTCGTACAAGATTCTGGCTACGGTTTTAGCCAACAGACTGAAGGTAGTTATCAGTGATCTGATAAGTGATAACCAGAGTGGTTTTGTAGCAGGGAGGCAACTGGTTGATGGAGTTCTTATCGCCTCAGAAGTTATTCATTATGTGAAGAAATCCAGATTGGAGACGGTGGTTTTGAAACTGGACTTCGAGAAGGCCTATGATTTAGTGCAGTGGGGGTTTCTTGAGGAAGTATTCGTACATATGAATTTTGGTAGAAGATGGAGGAATTGGATAGCTTCTTGCTTGCGGTCCCATCTTTCTGTTTTGGTTAATGGTGTTCCTTCTCGGGATTTTAAAATGGTGAATGGAATTCGCCAAGGTTGTCCGTTGTCCCCCTTTTTGTTCTTGATTGCAGCTGAAGGACTCCATCAGTATCTAGAGGCTGGCAAGGAAGCTGGGTATTTTCGTGGGGTGAATATTGGCAGTTCTGCTTTTTCTGTTACCCATCTTCAGTTTGCTGATGACACATTACTTTTCTTTCGTGGTTCTTTGGCTGGTTTGATTATGTTGAAATCTGATCTTGAAGGTTTCCAATTGGTTTCAGGTTTAAAGGTGAATTTTGCAAAATCGAAAGCAATTGTAATGAATGCTTCGGTTTTGTCAGCTGAGGAAGTCAGCAGGGTTCTTGGTTGTGATTCTGGGACGTTTCCTATGACTTATTTGGGCTTCCCTCTTGGAGCTTCTCCTAAGAGGTTAGCGACCTGGGCGCCGGTGATTAGTAAGTATCATTCTGCATTGGATTTATGGCATGCTAAATACCTATCCATGGCTGGTAGAATTACTCTAATACAGTCAACTTTATCTGGGCTACCTCTGTTTTTTATGTCCTTATTCAAAGCGCCTAAAGGGGTGATTAGAGCTCTAGAAACAATCCAGAGAAATTTTTTATGGCGTAATGGCGGTGATGGACGGGTTTTGAATAAGGTGAGATGGAGTTTGGTGTGCCGACCCAAGCACTTGGGAGGTTTGAGCCTACGTCGGTTGGAGACTATGAACTTGGCTTTGTTAGCTAAGTGGTGGTGGCGCTTTGCCACTACCAAAGTTTCCCTGTGGAAGGTATTAATCTGTTTGAGGATGGGCTGGGAAGTGACGGAATTGGACTTGAATCGTTTAGATAATTCTGGAAACTGTTATCTATTTAGTCATATTATGGACCTTGCTGTTGATCCTCTGTTTTCTAGTTTGTTTGGCAATCAAGGACTTTCGTGGAATTTGGGAAACGGAGTGGACATCTCTTTTTGGGATGATGTCTGGGTTGGAGATGTCACTTTGAGGGTGCGGTTCCCGTTAGCTTACATGAGGGCATCCAACAAGAGCGGAATTGTTGCTGATTATTGGGGTGGACAGGGGTGGTCGGTTTCCTTCCGTCATATTCGTGGGCAATTGGAAAGAGATGAGGTATTAGCTTTATCCGAGTTCATAGAGGATTGTGTGCTTTCGCCTGATGTTGATGACGTTTTATTATGGAGAAAATCCTCATCTAGATTTAGTGTTTCTGAGGCATATTCATTGTTGATGGGGGAGGAGTTGGTAGAGCCAAAACCTTGGGCTAAAGTTTTGTGGGTGGCAGGTATACCGCCTAAACACAATGTACTTATGTGGTTAGCGGTCCAGAATGCATTACCTACCTCTGTTTTCCTGGAAGAGGGGGGTATGTACTTTACATTAAATACGATGTTTTGTCTAATGTGCAAGTCTTTTATGGAGACCACTGATCATATTCTTTTGCACTGTTCTGTCGCGTGGTAGATTTGGGGTAGAGTTTTTGAATGGTGGGGCCTGTTTTGGGTCATGCCACGGACTGTGGCGGATGTGGTGGTAATGTGGAGAAGTGTGGGCTACTCTCGTTTTTGGAAGGTGTGGATTCGAGTTTGCTATGTGACTATATGGCATATTTGGTTATTGAGGAATGCAACGATTTTTAATCAGGTGATGGAGTCCGGGGATGTTCTGTTTGGAAAAATTCAGAATCACTCGTTCGTTATCATGTGGCAATCTCAGTCTATGAGATCTGGCTTTTCTTTTGTGGATTGGTGTAGGAAGCCGGCTTGGTGCATTCGGCCGAGAAGGGTTGGGTCGACCCTTTAGTGGTTGTTTTGTTTTCTTGCTTTGGCCTTTTGGTTTTTCGTTTTGTTTTTTCAGGAAAGTTAGGAGTTCTCAACTCCTTTCAGGTTACGCCTGTTTCCCACTAAGGTCCGATGTGTGCTCATCCGGGGGGACGTTAAGGGCCGATCTACTCTTGGAGTGGAGGGGCACGGATCACTTAGTCTCTTTGAGACCAGAGGATTCACCTGTCTACCCTGAGGCATTGTTCATTGGTCTCGGTGGGACGCCTGTTTGGTGATTAGGGCTTCTTTACTTCCTGTTTTTTGTTTTTTCCGGGCTTAGCCCTTAGCTCATTGTATGAGTTCCTTGGTTATCGTTGTTCTCTTTTCTCCCTTCCTTCTTGGAATGGGGTTTTATTCTAATAAAAATTTTCGAGCTTATAAAAAAAAAGAAACTTTAAACGTTAATTAATTGACTCGGAAGTCGGAATTCGATTCCGTCGAGTGCCTAGGAACCCTTGAATTATTCTAAGAACGTAGAAACGAAAACGGGAATTTTCGGAGCCCCGGAAGGGCGTTTTCAAAACCCAGGCAAATTCACCATGCCGGGCGAATCGGGCCTTTTCGGGTCCAATATCGATAATGTCGAGTAATCGGGGAGTTTGGGAGTGATCGACATTGTCGGGGTTACCTTTGGGCGTCAGGTTTATTAAAATTCAGCATTATGCCTGCAAGCTTAAAAGCGTTTAAAATTGTGTTCTTTTAGATTGTGCAGCGGACCGAGGCAAGGGAAAGCTGGGTGAGTGACTGAGATCACACCAGAGCTCGTTGGCCGGCTTTTGGAGAACACGCACGAGGTAGGGAAAAGTAGCCGGATCTCGGCCCTGACTAGGGAAAGTTAACTGTAGAATTGCATGTGACACCGGGGTGTCGTGGGTTATTTAGGTTATCGAATATTAGAAAGGCATGATACGGGAACGTAGCAATTATTAGCAAAGCATGTGACACTTAGTAGTGTCGTAGGAGCAGTGAACTTAGCGATACTAGAATTACTGGAGGCATATGACCATGCCCGGAGGTTGATTGTGAACTTATCGATATTAGGAGTACTGGAGGCATATGACCATGCCCGGAGGTTGATTGAGAAACTGTTGATATTAGGACTGTTGGAGGCATTGGTTATGCCGGAGGTTGATTGTGTATTTTTGTGTCTTTGGTGGCCTTGAGGGCCCGTGTATTATTGTTGAGTTTTGGGGTGGCCATGAGTGCCCGTGGGGTTGTTGAACCCGTGTCTTTACTGTTGTGTGTCTTGGGAGGCCGTGAGTGCCTGTGGGGTTGTTGAGCCCGTGTTTTACTGTTGGTGTATCTTTGGAGGCCGTGAGTGCCTGTGGGGCTGTTGAGTCCGTGTTTTACTGTTGGTGTACCTTGGGAGGCCGTGAGTGCCTGTGGGGCTGTTGAGTCCGTGTTTTACTGTTGGTGTCTTGGATTGGCCGTGAGTGCCTGTGAGTGTTGAACCTGCGTTGTTACTGGTTGTTTAACTTTGTTTGTGATTGTGTTTGGTTACTTGATCATGGTGGAGGTTGTGTGGTGTAGCTAGCCTCCCGACTGGGATCGGGAGAAGCAGAGAGGTTGTGGGCTAGCTCCCCGACTGGGATCGGGGGAAGGACGCGCGGGTGTGGCTAACCACCCGACTGGGATCGGGTGAAGCGGAGAGGTTGTGGGTTAGCCTCCCGACTGGGATCGGGAGAAGTTGCGCGACAGGTCGACCGCCTGGCCCGACTGGGATCGGAAAGGGAGAGAGATAGAGATGGTTACTGAGCAGCTGGTATGCGATCCTTTGTGATCTTGTTTGGTGTGCGATCCTTTGTGATCTTGGGTGTTGCGTGGTTGTCTGTCGTGTCCTTGGAGGAGGTCGTCGATTGTTGTGTCGGGTCTACTTTACGTGTCCGAGTGTTGAGTTGGTCAAGGAAAGTAACAGCGTGTGTGTGTCAGTCGGAGTACCTGAGTTGGGGATAGTGATTCCCGGTGTTGAGTTTGTTGTTGGTGTTACCGGCATTGTCTGCTAATTATGCCGTAGTCAGTCTGTTATCCGTGGTGGTGAGCGAACGCTCACCCCTAGCTGCTTTTCCTACAGGTACCGGTCGCAGGTTGGACTAGGTGAGCTTCTGAAGCTTGAAGAGCTAGGAGCGGGATTCTGGGTTTATTTGAGTCTAGCGACGAATACCATCCTTTTGTCCACTTGTTGGGACGTGTTTTAAGTTGTAAATATTATTTTTGTTGAACAAATGGTGATTTTAAAGTGATTAAATGAAAAAGGGTTCGAAATGTTTTATTATTTTAAATGTTCGCGTCCTGAGTTCGGTTTACTGAAATTGGGGCGTGACACTTCCGGTTATTAATATAATTGAAAAACGGTTATTCTAGTGAATCACATCCTATATGCAAACTAGGATCTTTCCGGTTATTATTATCCCATAGGCATACTATTAATGTTCTTAATTTACCAGAGGAGTTTAGTACTTTTCCCTACCTCAAGAAGAATACAACAACTACATCTCCTAGCTGCTGACGTCCGGGCCTACCTTCGGTCTTCTCGGACGAAGTCAAACTCTGATTTTAACAGGTAAAAGTCATAATCAGTCCCGGTACAGTCCGAAAGTCCTCTAATTATCAATTTAGTCCTTTAAATCTCCATTTTAAATTATTTAAATTAATTAATTAATTAATTAATCTTCCCGACTCGGATCCGAGAACCGGACCCGAATCCGACCCGGATCCGACCCGATCCAGAAACCAGACTCGACCGGACCCAGAACCGACCTGGACCCGGCACCAGACCCGACCCAGACCCGGCTCCAGACCCGACGTAGGCCCGGTCCAGACCCGAGTCCAGAACCCAGTCCAGAGACCTGGGCCTGACCCAAGGCCTGTCTTCTGGCCCAAGGGTCACGCCGGCTGTAAGACCCGCCCCCGGTCGATCCCGGTAGAACCGGTGAATCCTAGCTAAGTTTGACTTTCGGTCGGAAAAGTCAACCGATGACTCGGAAAGTCAGTCAGGACCTTTCCGGGGCCCAAAACGCTTAGCCATTAGCACGGTTAGCTTAGTTGGGTCGTTTCCTTCAGTTTGACTGTAATATTGTTAAAGTCAACCGTCGGTCAAACTTGGGCTTTTTATCGGTTGGTTTTCGATAAAATCTTGGAAAGCTGGAATTTAATTAAGTAGGAGTGACCACACATGACACTTGTCATGCTTGGCTTGGAGGATGAAAATGGGGCTTCAAATGACCCTCATACCCTCCTAACTTACCTTTAAAGGGATAAGACCTTAAGGGCTTTTGAGTAAATTGACATTTTAGGTCATTTAAAGGAAAGGGAGCAACAATTCAGCCTATTTCCTCTTGTTGCAGTCGAAATTCACTAGTAGAGAAGAGAGGAGGAGCTCACTTTCTTGAGGAAGAAGATAGAGAAGAAAGCTTGGATTTTGGAGCTTGTTCTTGGTCCTTTTGCCTTCATTTTCACTTCATCTTCTCCATCTCAACTATCTAGAGGTAAGGATGCTCTCAACTCTCCATTTCTTCCACTTCCATTCCTTGGGTTTTGTGGGTTTTGGCTTAAAAGTTGAAGAACTTGCTTATTTGATTGATTGCTTGGAGAAGAAGTAGTGAAGTAGGTTGTTGGATTGAGTTTTGGTTGAAGTTTGATGAACCCATTGAGGGTGTAGCTGCTGGGTATCTTTGGTTGATTATTTTGGAGCTAGGAGAGTTTAGAAATGGAGTTTGTGTTGAGATTTTCGTGAAATTCGAGTTGGGGAAGAAAGGGGAAGGAGCTGGTCAGGTCTGATACGGAATCTGACCCGGACCGGGCCAGGTACCGGCACGGTATGCCGCACGAAACGGGCCTGGTACCGGCACGGCACCCAGCACGGCACACGGCACGGGACGGGCGGGAGTCCGGCACGGAACCTGACACGGTCCGTGTCGCTCTCCGGGCCGGTCTGTGATGCGTTCCGCGCTGGATTCCGGGCCGGCCTGTGACATAGTCCGTGCCATGTTCCGGCACGGCAAGCCACACGGTCCGTATGGCATTCCGGATCAGATCCCCAGAGCCCAAAACCCTTCCTTTTAGCTCAATTTGATTCCCACATTTCCTCTTCAAACCTTGATCCATTTCTGAACATTGTTGTGTGTTTTGAGGAGAAGAACACTTGGTTGAGGAAACTAATTTGTGGTCTTTTGGTGGTTCAAAACCTTGGAACCAAGCTAGGAAAGAAGTAAGAACGTGGACACAAGTTAGAGGAGCTTTTATCACGCCGGGACCCGAGTAAAGAATGGAGTGGTGACCACCGGACTTATCGTCAGAGTGTTGAGAGGAAGACCTCGAGGTAGGGAAAGCCTTAACCCCTCGTTTATGATGTTTAATATGCATGTTAGGTTAATAAAATCGGAAAGGTCCTAGAAATGCCTATAGGATGCGAATAACTAGCATAATTGTCTTTCAATTACTAATAACCGGAAGTGTCTAGTTGTGAACGATTAGGATGCCAATCACTAGTGTAATTCGCTTTCAATACTTGGGAATTGATTGTCTGGTAGAGGATCCTTGGCAAAGCCCTCGGATTAGTTGCGTGTTAGGATCACATGCTTGGTTGTTGGTTGCTTAGTGGATAGGCTAATGAGTCTAACGGAACTAGTGGAATTGCATGTGTGAATGCTCGTTTGAAGGTTTTTATGATTGGTTGATTAAAATCGTACTTGATCGTTGATTGTATTCGAATGATTACTTGATTTACTAAATGGTTGCTTGGAGCATCGAGTATGACTGGTTGTACCGAGCGGTGCAATCAGGTGATCGATGCCCCGTTGGTTCGAGACTGGTAAGTGAACGGTAAGTTGCGATTGTGTGATTGATGTGCTGTGGTTATGTGATTCGTGTACTATGTGTTGTGGTGAATTGGTGAGGTGTGAGTGATGCGTGATAATGACTTGGTGGTTGTTGGGATTGGATTATTTCGTGTTTCGTTTTGAGTGCGTTATTCAATTATTAACTGTTTATTATTGAATTGCCCAAGTGTATGCTTCCTATGGGAGTAATACCTTGGTTCCCGAGGGCATAAAATCCTTTGGAGATGTTTCTGAGAATCCCGATGATAAGCGCCCCGAAGGGTTGTTTCCGGTCGCCTCAATGTTATGCATCTCCTCTGGATTTGAGGGATAATCCGAGAGGACACAACATATGTGGATCGGAGGGTGGAGACTTCATGTGCCACGGCATTGGCTTGTTTACCTATTACATGTGCTTGTTGAAACCTATCTTGTTGACTTGCTGTTGACTTTATTGAGTTTAAGGTCCACCTTGTTATGTGCTTTCCCTACTGAGCGCAAGCTCACCCCTATGAATTTACTGTTGTGTTTACAGGCTTGATTGAGGAGTAGAAGCTCGGGAGCTTCTCGGTGTGGGTGCATTGTAGAGACTTCGTTCCTATTACTTTACTATTTTGAACAAACCTTGTGGAGGACTATTATTACACCCCTGGAGGGTTATTTGTGTTTTGAACTGAGTTTTGCGGATTCGTTTTTCTTATTGGAAATTTTCAGGAACTAAATGTTGAATTATCATCTTTTTAATCTTTCATTACTAGTCATGCCTCGGGTCCGGGCAAGAACCGGATTTGGGGCGTGACACCGGCCCAAGGTCCGTCCTGGCCCAAGCTTAGGCTGGCCCAAGGCCTGTCCTGTCTGGATCTGTCCGAGCTCTAGCATCCATAGAAGGTCACTCCGGCGAGGGTTCCGGCTTGACAGGGCGGGGGACGGCGTCATTGCAGCTCGGAGAAGGAGAAATGGTGGCTGGGAAGGACGTCAGGGCTCCGGCGAGGCTGTGGCCGTGACGTGGGTGGCTGGAGCACGAGCTCTCGCCGGCGTGTGAGCGGCGATGGAGTCCGGCCAGCCTCGTACCAGGGAAGCTCGCCAAATCGAGCTCGACTCCGAGGGTTTTCTGGCGGTGCGTGGTCGGAGAAGGTGAACGGGGCAAAGAGGAAGCACGAATCGTGTTGTTCCCTCCGTCGCCGGCGCGGCGTAGCTCGAAGCCGGAGAAGATGAACCACGGGAGAAGTTCGGGCGGTGCGTCTCGATTCCGCAGTGGCGTGGCTCGATTCGTATGCGGAGGAGAAGGTCTCGGTGAGGTTGTGTCTGGTGCGAGAGAGAGAGAGGAAGAGAGGAATCGAGAGAGGGAGAAGAGAGAACGAGAGAGAGAGCGATGAAGGCGCCTCGGGACGCATGCGTGGGCAATGAGGACGACGCGTGAACAGTAGGGTTAGTGTTGGGCTGAATGGCTTGGGCCTGGGTCGTGTGCGCACGGTGCGGTCTTGGGACTGAGTCACCCTGGCCCAGTTGCTTCTTTCCCCCTTTTTTGTTTTTATTTTCTTTTTCTTTTGCATTTGTTCCAAAATTTAACCCATTTTCCAACCACGACGTTTCAATCGACAATTTTAATATTTTAATTCTTTTAACTGGGGCGGTCTTTACATTCATGGGGAGAGCCACTGCACCCAGCCCGATCAAAGTCAGAGTCAAAGTGAAAATCATAGTCATCGTCATCATCGTTATAGTCATTATCTTTTTTCTTGAGTAGCTCCACATGTAATATGCCTCTATCCTGCCCTGTGCAACACTTCCATATATAATCCTATAAACCTCAAGCTCCAAATCATATATTATCGGAATTATCTCCATTACACCGTTACACGAGTTGCGCATCAGGTAACTCACTTTCAATTCTATGTCCTTTTCGTCAACTCTAATAAGTTTGTACAAAGTCTCCAGAACCTGCTTCATTGACGCCTCGACCACAAAGACAAAAGTTTTAGCATGAGTACTTGGTATCTAAGTCCAAACCTTAGCTTCTTCGATGTATTCCCCACCACAGAAAGCATGGATAGTTACTTTTACTTTTGCTTCACCCATTCTTGCTCTAGTTACATTAAAAATATAAGCTTAGTTTAGTACTCTAGTGCGTAATAAATAAAAGCATAATTTATTCCCAGTACTGAGAATACCGACTGACAGGTTGAGCATATTTTATTACAGTACTAGGAAAACGGACTTACAGGTTGGGGAGAATTTATTACAGTATTGGGAACACATGCTCACAGGTTGGGGAAATTTCAACCCGCTATATGAACTTTTCAATCGGAGAGTTGATGTTTCATGACATTAATTAAAACTTGTTTTTTTTATCTTAACTGAACCAATACATAAATTACATAGACATTCATATTTATTATGATTAATGTGTGATTTTCAGTCTGATGAATTTTCATCCCAGTATAGGGAATACAAACTCTTAGGTTGGGTATTTTTGATCCTAGTACTGACAATAAATACTCCCACAGTGAGTAAATATCATCCCGTACTAGGGGATAAAGAGACTCCCCTTTGTTCTAAGAATCGAAGATTCCTTTCATTAATGTTTCAAGTCATCCGAACCTAATCTCAGCTATATCATTAACTAAATACTTACACATTTATGAAAATTATGACGTAAAGATGAAGATTTGAAATCGAAAATTAGAAATTAGAGCTTTGAGACTCACACGTTTGGTAGTTTTGATCTCAGTACTGGCAATAAATACTCCCATGTTGAGTAAATATCATCCCGTACTAGGAATAAAGAGACCCCTTCGTACAAGGAATCGAACATTCCATTCAACCATTTCATTAATGTTTCAAGTCATTCGAACCTAATCTCAGCTGTATCAATAACTAAATACATATACATATCTGAAAATTATGACGTAAGGATGACGATTTGAAATTAGAAATTAGGGCTTTGTACTCACTGAGTTTTATGATATTTTGGTACAGTAGGATGATAACCTCTACAATAAATCGACCCTACAAGTTGTAGTGTAGGCTGGGTAGCTCCAATACGCAGAAGAAGCGCGAACGAAGAAGCTCAAAACGATGGTGAACAAACGTAGAACAATATCGGGTCATCAATGAAGACGAAGAAATATATAACAAATGATTAAGTAAATATAATTTTGAAGGTTTAAGTTTGGAGTAAAAATTTGAGGGCCATTTACCTAAAACGCAAACCGCACAAGCCATATACTTAATAAACTAGGAGAAACAAGCCAGATAATTAATTGACCCTCCGTACATGGTTGTTCAAGCAATAAACTTTAACGGTAAGTGACCGGTCGAACACAAGGGAGCAATTGGGGCAAAGGAAGATAAGATCTTTGAAAAATTGGTAAAAAGTGTACAAACATCACTAAACACACTTCTCTAAAACTAAACAAATGGTTCAAGCAGTGAAAACGGAAAAGAAAATGTTCATGAGAAATTGGTGAGAAATAAGGAAAGACAAAGATGAAAATAACGATATAAATTTTGATATAAGAAACAACCATGGATGTCGTCTCATACATACAGTCAATCAATGCTTAAGGTCAACAATGTGATGATGAACTATAACAACTAAACACTAATTAAGATAGATTGAATGCACCTTTCACGCGCCCCCTTCACGAGTTAGGGTTTCTGCGCACAGGCCCTCCTTCGCCCATCTCATGGCCGCTTTCTGAGCAATCTCTATGGGGGTGATGGGGGTTTTGCTGGAGTGAATCGGCCGCCCCTCTCCCCGTGTTTTGGGCTTCAGATAAGGAGGTTGTCTCTACTCTTTGTCGATAGCGGCCGACCTCCTCTATTGCTGTTACAACTTCTGACTCCGTGTGTTTCCGTCAAGAAGAGGCTCCTCTACGGTTCTGCTGGGTTGGATGCAGCGTGCCTGTGTGGTTGCTGGTCCAAGCCAGTCCTCAGCGTCATATCTGCGGGTAAGTATTGTTCTCCGTTGAACAGTTTGTGTGGAAGCCGTTGATCAGTTCTGTGAGGAAGACGAGCCTGGCTCCGCTCCTCTATCTTGTTCAATGACCTGCTCCCATGAACCCTCTTTCAACTCTGGCGGGGAAGAGCTGAAGGACTCTTACTTGAACCCCAAAAAGATGTTCGTCCTCAACATTCCTGAATCATCTAAGAGAAAGGGACTCATCTCCATCTTCAATTCTGTCGGTTCGATCGAAGACATTCATATCCCCATGTTTCCAAACAAGACCGTTAAGTATTTCTGTTTTGTGACTTTCCAAGATTCGGTGGTTTTAGATAGAGCAATTGAGATGTTTAATGGCTCGAAGCTTGGAGGTTTGGTTCTATTTGCGGCATAAGCCAGAGAAAATTCCATGCCCAAACCAAACCTCGTTCAAAACTACTCTATGAAAGGTGAAGATCTAAGGTCCTTGTTAAACAGGAAAAGGCAGTTGGGTGGTTGTAAAATCTCTGTCAAAGGAGACGAAGTTAAATCTCTCCGGGCTTTGGCCTCCAATGCTTGGATGAGTGTCAGTAATTGCATTAGAAGGCATCCCTATTACAGCAAGAAATATGTGTTCAAGGTGTTCTGGACATTCAAGTAAGAGATTTGGGAAACAAGGTGATGATGATCAGTTGTGCAGATGATGTTTTTAATGCTCAAATGATCGAAGATGATTGGGCTTGACTTTCTTCTTGGGTCACCATGGTCCATGGTAAAGAAAAATTTCTACTAAAAGGTGGAGTCAATGAGTGGCTTTGCATCCAAGGGATGCCAATTCAAGATTGGAGTGTGGACAACTTCGAAGAAATTGCAGGAAGATTTGGAAGTTCCCTCCTTGTGCATCTTGAAACCAGTTCAAGTTTGCCCCTTCACAGGGGTCTTGTTTTGATCCACTGTAGTTCTGCAAGAACAATCATGGAGGATATCACTTTTACTTTGGATGATGATTCTTTTAGACTTTCCATCTCTGAATTGGATCATGTGTTAGTCCCTCCAATTTTAGGCTCAAAGGTGAACTTGTCTGCCTCTATGTCTGCTCGTTTTGTTGATCACTCTGGTATTGTAGGCAGTCATGAGGCTGAATCATCTCACTACTCTCCCCATATTATTGCCACTAATTCCGAAGAGACTCTTGGGGACAAGCCCGCGTCTCCAAGAAACTCTGAGGAGAAAAAAATGTTTCTCTCGAGCATGTTTTGAGGAGCCTGTTTCGGGAAATGGAAGTCTTGTTGCGGATTCTGAAAAAATGATATCTGACAACCCTAGATTCCCAAAAAAGAAGAAAAAAAGGAGGGAAGAAACTTTTGAAGAAATTTTAGCTCTCTCAGATTGAAAATAATTCTGCCTCGGATGATTTGATAGCCCGTCAATCTTATGGTAATGATTCAATTGCTATGGCTATTAAATCCGTTAAGGAAATGAGATTCAATACTAAAGGAAAAGATGATCTGTTGCGAGATCACTTGAATTCTCTAAGGGAGGTCAAGGAAAACTGACATGCTTTCATTGAGGATATGGGTGGAGAGTCCGATCAAGGTGACCCTAATTCTTGAGGCGTTTGTTGCTCTGTTTTCTTCCTCCTGGTGTCTGGTGGCCTTGCTGATCTTCAGTGTTTTCCCAGTAGTTTCTATCTTGTTGCATCTTTTTGGTGCTGCTGTCTCATTTGTTTTAGTTGGTATTTTGTTTAGGATTCTTTGTTTCTTTGTCCAGTTTCTCGGTAGCTGCGTTTCCACTGTATTTTGTTTTCTTTGGTTTCATGCTCTTCATCTTTAGAGTTGATCCTGTATTTCGTCTGCTATTTTGCAGCTTCCCTTTTTCCTTTCTTTGGAAACTGTGGATTTATAAAACCTCGCTGATAAAAAAAAACAATGTGATGATGATGATGATGATGATGATGATGAAAAGGGGACTCCCATCATGGCTTGAAAACCAATCATCGGAATAAATGTGCAAGTATGATATTCTATGGTTTGTGTCAAACCAACCCTCAAACTCTCATTCATTTATCTAGCATGCCCTTAGGTTTCTTCTCGCAATGATTACATATCCTATTGATAAATGTAATCTAAGAAAGTCAACCTACATATGATAAGCGGGCGTTTTACCTAGTGATACACAATGCTAAAATAGATAAGCACAACTAAAGAATGTGTATAGCTACTATTAGTTCACTTCTCGAATATCGAACACCAAAAACTAAGATGGTACCAATGATCAAGTTGAACTAAATAGAACCTCGTTCTAGTAATACTCAAGCATAGAACACAATCTCTTGCAATTTTCACCCTTCCTCATTTGAACCATACAAATTTTATAGGGAAATTACTTCTATAACCTTATTCAATAATAAATAAAATAAAAAAGAATAATAAAAAGAATTAACATATCAAATAAAAATAAAAAGAATTATTTTTAAAAGAGCTAAAAAACATAAATAAATAATATTTAAAAAATATATATAAACTAATAAATAAATAAAACATAAAATTCTTTTCTATCTATGATCTATCTACAAAATATCTCTTCAAAAAATCGTTTCGATACAGAGAGCTTCAAGGTATCTATATTAGCTCAAGATCTTAGTCTTTCCCTCCTACAGTCTTCTACATGAGCTTCAAGGTATTCTACACAAGCTCAAGCTATCGATACATATATCGTGTTCTTCGTCTCTCGCTCCCACGGTCTCTTCCTCCAACAACCATGGCCTATTCACTCCGACGCGGCGAAACCACAGTAAGATTTCAGTTTCGACAATCTGGCTTTGGAGTTTAATTTCAATTTCCGCTTAGATTTGAGAAACTTCATCTAGATCTTGTAAGAGATTGAAATCTAAAACTTGAGGGTTCAGCTAAGTTCTCTTATTCGGCAAAGCTCGCTCCATCAACGGTGAAGCAATGACCAGGGTTCACGACGGAGATTTCTTCTGGAGCGCGCAAGCCTCTCTCTTGCTTTTTATCTCTTTGCACCAGATCTGAAGAGGCTCGAGGTCGCCGAAACTCACCGCACCAACCACATACACCTATGGTAGAGCACCTCCCTTACCACCACCTTCTCGTATTCGATCCAGATCCTTAAGATTTGGGGTTATTCATGCTAGTTATTTGTCTGTTAGTCTTCAATGCTTGTTGGTCTTCAAAATTGACGATATTCAACATAATTTTCAAAAAAAAATGAATAAATAAAAATTATGTGTATATGAAAAATTGTAAGCAAATAAATCGAAAAAAGATATTAAGATTAAATTTTAATAAAAATGAAATATTTAATAAATATAAGAATATAAGCATTTAATAACATAAGGTTGAATTAAAAAACAAACAATAAAAACTTATAGAAAATTATTATTATAAAAATTTAATTATTAAAAAGTTTTTAAATAGAAAAATAAATAATAAAGATTAACATTAGTTAATTAATTAAGAAATTAATGATGAAAGGGTAAAATAATCTTTCCACTCATAAGGTAACTTAGTTTGAAATAAACCCTTAAAAATTCGTGAGAGTTTAGAGTTTTTTTCTTCCTCCACATCTCTTCTTCCATAACCGCCTCACTCCCTTTATAAGGACTATGGCTCCTTCACCCAACAATCATGAAGTCAATCTCTTAAAATGAAAGTGGTTTTTGCCTTTAGAGCTTTTGCTCTCTCTTTGCCTCCAATCCAATTCGTGTCTCTGACGCCTAAACTCATCCGCTACTCAATCCTCGTGCCGCCATCACCACCACCACCACCGATATCGGTCGCCTCTCGCCACGGTGATCGCTGCCCCCATGGTCATGGTGCTGCAAGGGGGACCAGGGTCCGCCACTCAAACGACACCTATCGTCCTTCCTGGGCGTCGTTTGGGAGCATCTACTGAGGAAGCTCTTTGGCCCGTGTTGGTACCAGTAGGAACGCCTACATCCGTCGCCCTCGTTCTGGATCCCCACGAGCCTCGTCCAATGTTGCCGACGTCCAAAGGATTGTCACCGCTAGCCATGACTCTACCTTCTCCACCGTGCCCTCGGAAGCTCGCGATATACATTTGAAGGTAGAGGCCTAACTTCCACCACTCCCTGGTTGCCCAATTAATCCCATAAATTCTTGCCCCGCTAGGGCTGATGCGAGTGTTGGGTCTCGAGGTAGGGTTGGAGATGAACCAACTCGCAACGGAAAATCAATGAAAACCAAGAGACAATTAAAACCATGAAACAACTAACAAAGAATGGATTCACAAGAGAAAAATTCAGCACTAGTTCTTACCAAAACAAGAACACCGGTTAACGAATGATTGGCTTGAGTCTCCAAGACGCCTACGTATCCACATGGGAATCAAAGCCACGTAGTTCTTCTCTTTGAGGACTCAAGAACACAAACATGGAGGTGGAAACTAGCCAAACCCGAAATGGCCATGGAAGAGGGAGAGAAAATGTGTTTCCTATTCTTGTCTTGTGTTTGTTATGTTGAAAAAAGATGACTTAAACATAACAAAACCCATACTTGTCCAACTAAAGGCATGGGACAAGTATGGTGTCAAGTAAGGTGTAAATAGGACAAAGTATGGCAAGACAAGATTGGGTTAGGTGGTGAATCACCAACACCTTAATCCTTGTCTTGCTTACTTAGTACTAATTAATCAAGACTTGATTAATTAGTTCCATGGGCCTTGGTTGCATGGGCCTTTCATGGGCCTCTTGGAACATGGCCCGTGGCCATTTCCAACGAGGTCCCGTGATTCGCTCATCGCCTCCATGCCTTCCATACCGGAAATGTCCAACATTATCCGACGCGATCAATCCCAAGACTCCAAGCATTGTCTCGATCTGTGAAGTCCTATTCACTTACGGGCACATGACCCAAAACCCAGTTTTGGTCATGTCCCGAGACAACTCCCTTTTGGCCATTCTCCATAAATGTGTCAATGAGTTTCATCCTCCGGTGTGACCCTTAGGTTTATGCATGTCAATAGATCAACGTAAAATCCCATTTTACTTGATCCTATTTAAGTGGCAACTAACGAGACTTTAGTATTGCCTGACACTACATAACGAATCGACCCTGTCGATTCTAACCTTTCCGTCGTCCCTGTCATTATCCTTTTATCTCCGATATCCTGATTGAGATAAGGCATAGAGTCGTCATCCTTATTATTCTCAATCACCGTTCCTTGATATGTGAGATGACTGAAGATATGATGCCCAGTATCATGTGCATGGCCATGCTATTCTTCCAGTCACTCTCGATCAAGTGGCCGAGAACCGATATCTTTCCCATACCTTAGTATGAGGGATAAATCCCTTAGCCGTCTTTCGTGTCACTCATGTAGCCCGTCCCCAAGCCAATCCTGGCCGTTATGGAAGCCCTGTTACGGACAACGTTAGGCTCAGGTCAAACTCAGTTGTTGACTACATAGCGATCACAAAGACTCCTTGGTCTAAGGATACATGACAAGCTACAACACTGAATATGTTCATGACTTAATCTATGGCACATATTCAGGGCGGGTCGTCCAATATCATGCCCCACATGATATCTATGATCAGACTCCGGAATCCCATTCCAATGACTAACAGAACGTAAGCCATAAAGAGCCATCTTTCATACTAGTCGCTTCTAGTGAAGCTTTGTTGACTAGGGACCCATCGAGTGTGATCTATCTCGATCTATGGTTCTATTCGCATGGTGGGCATAGATCAGAGCACACATCGATATATTACTTCAACACATAAGTAATATAAAGCCGCTTTAATTTTATTGCTAACGATGATATATACATTTAGACATTTAGGATTGAACTACGGGCACTAAGACTAACAGCGAGGTTTATCACTGTCACGGAGGTTGGTTCCGATGCGACAGTAACAAGTCATGGTGAGTTGTCTCGCGGGTCACCATGAGACAACTAGGGCACTTCGGGGTGTCTACGAGGAGCCACATCCTGGCCTTTGCGGGACATATACCTTCTATTTCCCGGTCTCTTCCTTTCCCTGATACACTCCTTGAACAACTGTTACGACATAACAACATCGCTCAAGTCGAGACGGGGAAAGCTCCATGAATCCACGACGCCAAGCACAACTCGAATAGGGAATCACCCTTAGCTTTTTCCTGGATATTCCCAGGCATTTAGTTATTGGATCAATGTTTCGGTCGTCACCGAAACTATATCTCATCCTGTTAGTTTATTTTCACTATTGCATAGTCTATATGACCTTTTTATTTCTATCAATAAAAAATTCTCTAGTATGCTCAATTTTTTTAAATAGCAAATGGTAAAATAGTCATTTCATACCACTCTGTTAGTTTTTTTTAACCCCATTCGAAGAAAAAAGGTTCGTGAACAATAGAGATAAGTATCTTTATTGGACATTTTAAAACATATAGGACCTTAAAGTTCGTGGACGAAACAAAAGGTACCAAAAAGTATTTAACCAAAAAAACATCAATAATTAAGTTAAAGTTGTTAGTCTTTTTTTTTTATCAGCAAAAATAACAATTTTATTCAACCCAAGACCAAAAATCTCGAAGAGAGATGATACAGGAATGGGAAGCGAGAAAGAGCTAACAGAAGCCGAAAGGGCACGAAACAGAGATCAAAGCAACTGGCTACAGCTAAACGAAAGGAACCAAAAGCCGACAAAACACCAACATTAGGAGATGCTCTCAAACATTTTGATCACTTCGTCCTCGCTGACATTAGCAGTGAACCCCAAAGATTTGGCAAGCTCCCACGAATGCTTAGCATCAGACCTCTTGCGATGAGACTTGATAAACGGGTTGGAAACCGGAGCGAGATTGGGAGGCTTTTTCCGACCAAGCTTCTTGCGCTTTTTTTCCTTATAAAGCCGGCAAGAGGAGCGTCATCATCCAACGATGGGGTGCTGATGTCTGAAATGAATTCTTGGAAAATGGCTGGAACAGAGACTTGAGTCTTGGGGTCACAAGAGGAGCCCAAGTGAGCTTTGGAGACTTTTGGGATTGGGCTTGGAGACCAGAGCCCAACTTCCCCATCAGAACCGAAAAGCAGAGGCTTTGACTTGGGACCACGCGTAGTAGCTAGAGCGCCACACGTGTGCTTCTTGAGACAAAAAAAAAACCATTAGTAACTGTGCCAGCAACTTCCTTTTCCAAGACAACCATCTCGGGACCTTGACCAGCGATTTCCAACGTCGGGAACTCCAAGCGACGCTAGGCCGGATCCGGATGAGCGATGACCGGAGGAGAATCCGAAGCCAGGGGCGACTGAGGGGCTGCGAGCGAGCTCTGACCAGGGTCTGAGGGAGCGAGGCAGAGAGGAACGACGGAGGCGGGGACCCATTCACCGTCTTCAAGGTCTAGAGACGCCTGCGACGGGGCGGAGACCGGCGGGACCTGCTGAAGATCAGGGAACTAGATGAGGGTGGGGTACGAATTACCCGATACCAGAAGCTCCACTGACAGAGGCTCCGACTGCGAAGCCGACGAGAGAACAAGGACGAAAGCACTGTCCAGGCGCTTGAAGGAAGAGGAGCAGGGATGAACGAAACAGGGTTTCCCGGCGGCCTTCGCGACGCTGAGGATCGAAGCTCGGGACCAACCAGAGAGAGGAGACATCCAAAAGGAAATCAGAGAACCAGGTGCGAAGCCAACACCAATCCGAGCTTGAAGCCACCCTGAAAGCCTCCTCATCTACGAAGGAAATGAGGAAAGCTCTATTGCCCAGATCGGCGAACTGGACAAGAAGCTTCTGGGCGGGAGAAAAACGAGACCAGATTGAATCAAGCTCAAGGTCCGACAAAGCCAAACCAACGATACTGAGGCCAAGCAGCCTGGACCAGTGCCGGTTGGGGGAACCTGAGCAAGAAGCGGCCGACCTGGTGACGGGGGCAAAAGCCGGAGCAGTGACAGAAACCTTGGCAGAACCAGAAAGAACATCTCTGAAAGACGGGCGAGCAAAGGACGGGCGAAGGTCTGGCTCCAGGGGAGGTGCAATAAAGCCTGCTGAAAAGGCCAGTGAGTAATCAACAATAAGATTCTCAGAACCCACCATGGAACGATGAAGGGAGGAGACGGCTTTAGCTGCATCAGACGAGTTGAGAAAATGAACGAAGCCGAACTTCTTCCCTGACTTGTTTAGCTTTCCGGGGAGAAAGCCACGACGGATAGGGCCAAAAGGTGAGAACAGAGCCAAAAGCTGCTCACGTGAAAAAGAAAGAGAAAAGTTGCAAACGAAGACTTTGGGACAAGGGGGGCCAGAAGGGTGGGAGGAAGGAGGAGGTAAGGAGGAGGAGGGGGGAGGTAAGGGAGGGTCGGGTTCAACCCAAGACCAAATGATCATATGTTTGTACTAAAAAGAAGTGGTTTGCATGCACCACAAAAAGGGTTTGAGATTGTATTATTCATACCGGAAAACACTCGCTCAATATGATTAATATATAATATACAAGACGTTTATCGTAAAAATAAAATAGTTTTCCAATTGTTATTCTATGAATTGGTCCTTGTATCAAACTCTCTTTACTCATTTTCTGCTTTAATGTCTGATATTTCCTTTTTTATAAATACATATAATTTTAATAATATGATTTTAATGACGAAAACACATTTAACACTCAAACACTAACTAAACCTTTTGTCAAGAAGAGACAAATAAAAGTTGAAAAATATGCACATTATTAAATTTGATCAGCAACTATTGATCAGTACAGGAGGTATTTCATGTATATAACGTATATTAACAAGGACAAGAATTTTGATGCCAAATTTGAAGCCCAGAAATAGCCCACATGTATATTAGAAAACCAATACAAGCTAACAGTTAAATGCTCCATTATAGTTTTATGTTCTAACAATATACACCTTAACCTTATTAAGGTGAAGAAGGGAACAACAGTCAACACCACATGCTTAAGGCTAAACTGGATCTATAAGAGTATGTACAATGAAGGAAAAGCATGTATTTGAAATAAATGTAAATTCGACGAAGATACATTGGTATTATTAAAAATTTATATAAACGATGATACAATTGATCCAATGAAGATAATACATAGATACAATCAATATTAGCAATTCCATTTTGCAAAAGCGTAAATCAATCTTCATAGGGATTCTTGAAACTCTTCAAGAGGTTAGGGATGTCATGACTCAACAGTTCATCAACTGCCTGTATCATCTTAGGTTTCAACTTCTCAAACTTGTCGAAGTTGTAACTTGCAAGTACCTCCTTGAACCCGTCCAACTCCGGAAGATCTCCTTCAGGCACTTGATGGTCCTTTTGAACCTACAAGTATCACACACACACACACACACCATAACATAGTTATGCAAACTTCACACACACACACACCATAACATAGTCATTATGTGAAGACCTACCTTTGCAAATTCCTCTGCCAAATTCTCAATAATTCTCTGCTGGGCCTTGGCTTTGCCTATCATCGAAGGCATCTCGTTCTTCAGATGACTGATAATGTACGCGTGAATCTTGGCAGCTCTGCCTCGCTTCACGAACTCGTTCACCTGCCAATACATTCATTTAGATCACATTCAACTGATTACTCAACCTGGTGGACAGAAGTGAACTCACTCGACGATCGCAGGCCTTCTTCGGGATGTCCTTCAGATCGCAAAGAAGGTCTTCCTGCTCTCTTTGAAAAAGATCTCTCCCAATTGGACCACCAAACTCTTCATTCAAGGGTTGGTCATTGAATGAACTGAGTAACACAACCATAACCCATTTCACCAATCCATTTCTAAATTTCTCAACACAAGTAGCATTGAATGTGATGATGGTGATGTGATGACATGTTAAACTTACTCCAACTTCAAATCTTGGATTATGAGGTGAATCACTCAACCAGTATATCAAATGGTATACTGTTGTTCTGGTTTGCTTGGGCCTATGGATATTTTCTTGTTTTCTGGGTTGCTTGTTTGGGCCTTGGGTTAGTTGTTTTAGCCAGGCCCAGTTCTGTTGGGTTGGCTTGCTTCTGTTTTGACACATAAGTTATACAGTTTGCTTGTCTAATGTCTTTGTTCTCAAAGACAGATTTTTATATGTAATTGCAGATAAAAAGTATATCAAATGGTAAAAAACGGATAAATATACCAAGATAAGGCTTACCCTATATAAACACGCATAACCTCAGGAGTATTCAGAACTTTGCCAAGCGACCACATCATTGCCCCATAAACCCTCATCAGCTGAAATACAAACCAATGCAATACAAATCATCATATGTAAAACTGAAATAGAGCAATGTATATTGACTTCATACTTGCTGGGTATCAATCTGGTCAGCTTTGTTCAGGACCACTCGAATCTTATCATCGTGACCCCGTAAAGACGAAATCACGCGCTTGAACTCGTCACTAATATCAAGTTTGTGAGGATCAAATAGAAGTAAAATGAGATCACACTTTGCAGCAAACCACGAAGTTACTCCTGTGAAGTCATAGGCTCGCTGCATCCGTTGCTTCTCCCCAGATAGAACTCCAGGGGTATCCACTATCGTGACGTGGTCAAGAAGCTTCAACCACAGGAAGAGAAATCAATTATTCAAGTGTTCATGTAAGGCAGCAAGATCTCAAGTTTGTGCCTTGTGAACGAAAAAAATATGTATTCTACAACTTTATCTTCTACCCTAAAGTATTTTCCACAAACGAAAAAATATATAAAGTTTTGTCCACGCTTTTAGGCTACACTAATGTTTTGTCCACCGACTTCCGTTAGAAAACTGTAATAGGTTAATTGTCAAAAACTACCCTAAAGTATTGCCCACACAACTATAGAATGAATCATGAATTGCCCACATAACTTTAGAATGCATTATGTATTGCCCATAAATCTATTGAATCCGCGAAGAACTGACCAGACCATTCAATCTGAACCTTCATTACAGTTTCTCCCTGTCACGTTTTTCTAACGGAATTCGGTGGACAAAACTTTAGTGTAGCCTAAAAGCGTGGACAACACTTACTGTATTTTTTCGTTTGTGGACAACACTTTAGGGTAGTTTTTGAAAATTAAACCAAAAAAAGGTGAACAAGAATGAGTACATACATGATGCCGCATTTGAGAACACTCAAACTTGGATAGGAAGGAAGAACCAAAGGTTGTGAGCCCGCTGAATGGCATGTCTGCTTGCACTGCAACAGTGTTACCAGGAATACTCCTTTCATCAGATCCAGCCTGCATCACAAGTCAGAACTATCACTTCAGCAACATCAAAATAATCAAATCACACAAATAAGAAGAAAATTAAGAAATATGACTACTCTGGATTTCTTGTTTTTTACTTGTTATTTTTTTAATTTGAATTTCGAAGGGTAAAATCGTCATTTCGAAACAAATTTACACAAAGTGCAACAGAAAGACAAGTTTAGGGCTCGTTTCAACTTGCAAAAAGTGAATACCTCATAGTACTTTTTTTGCAGTTATCCCGGTAAAATATGCCAAACAAAATAATAAAGAAGTGATTTCTTCAAGTAACGAATTCTATCATTGATCCCGTAAGTAATAATTAACAACATAAAGGAAATGGAAGTATAATACCATGACAACGACAAATCTATCAGTTGTAGGTTCGGGTCCAATGTGGGCTCCTGTCAAGAAAAGAAAAAATGATAAGCGTCACGAGGAACAAACCAACAGACACACTCCCACAGAGAAAAGAGAGACATGACACTTTACCAGGATAACTAGAACTGAGCAGATGCTTAATGAAAGTCGTCTTCCCAGTGGAGTATTGACCCAAAAGCATAACCATTGGTTTGGCATCAAAATCACTGCATGTCTGAGATAAAAACAAAACAAAATGAAATTAAGGTGGTGTTAAAAGACAATGAATCATCACATGTATACAAATGCTTTTGAAGAGAAAAGTTGATATTAACTCACCAGTGGTGGGGATACAAAGTCACTGAAACAATATGCATCCTCTAATGGCTTCAGTTTCTCAAAGTACAGCTTCTTCAAGCCATCGACTATCGATGTAACATTGGAAGAAGTTACCTGAAAATGGACCAAGAACGGAAATTCATGTGGGGATAAGTGAAGTTGTAATGTAACCAACTTTATGGAAAGATGAAATTTCAAATTAATGAGATTTTGATGGAAAAGAATGGTAAGTGTACAAAAGTGCAGGAACATGTATTCAGAGGATAAAATTTCCATTAAAGCCAACATTTCCATGGAAGAGATCATATAGTAAGGAGCGGTGATACTCATTAAGGCAGAGATAGAAAGATAAGGTAAGGTACCTTTTTCGAAAAGGATTTTGAGGAAAACCAATTTTTCGATAACGAGGGATAACTTCCTGCGTTGCAGCCAACGTATAATAAGCATAGACTAGAGAAAAGGAGTTCCAAACATACTGAGGATCTTACCATTTTCGTATTCGCCAGAACCCGACTTATTTCTTTTAAGCTTTTCCTTCTGAATGAATTGAACAGAAAAGAGTAAGAACTTTTGCTTAACCAATTCAAAATTCAGAATATAAAAGAAGCATACGTACTGATAGTGATGCGACCAAACCTTCCATATCAGGAGGCTTCAGACTCTGCAAGTCAACTGCAATGTGTGAAAACAAATTCACTTAAAATCAAACCTGTGTTCGCAAAACAATGTATCTATGTACACATGAGATTCAGCTACTCAGGGAAGTAACTTACTCCCTTTATTTGTGAGGAGGTCTAGAGTTATGTCATGCCCAGCTTGGGCCAAGGAAACTAGCTACACGACAAAAGCAAGGGTTAAGCTGTAACCAGATACAAGAATCAAAACTCACAATGTAAGGAGATGTATTACTCAAACCTGCATAGCAATTATAAATTCTCTATAACCGAGATATCCCTGCCGCTTGGAGTCTGCAATCGACCAAATCTTGTACAAATCAAAGGAGAAACTAAGTTAATATATAATAATAATGCTGAGGTCCTGGTTCGTGAAATTAACTAAAGCACACGTATGTTGATGGCATTAGGGTGCAAATAGAAGACAAACCCATCTTTAATACCATGTTAAAACTTACTCAGACTTACAGGGTGCAAAAGTGCAACACCCTAAAATTAACTATGAATAAGCATGAACTCAAATGTCATATAAGCAAATTTTTGTAGAAGGGTGAGATTTGTATAATGATACCAATTATTTCTGTTGAAGCTAAAAAGTAACTATATATATAAGAATTTTTTTGTAATCAAATAACATGAACTCAAATGTCAATCATGGTCCTAAGCACCCAACCTGAACATTTGCCCCAGCAGACATTCTAATGCTATATCATGGAAAAATGTTTAAAATTACCCAAATTTTAATCAGAAATGAACACAACTTGAACGCGGCGGAAAATACCAAATTTAACCAGAAATGAACAAAAGTGCGGAAGAGGAAAGGGGAAAACCAGCTTGAGATCTGATCGAGGCAATTTAGCCATGTTGAAGAAGGCGATTGCGTCACCGCCTGTGATTCGGCCATCGTTATCTGATAAAACGGAAATTAAACAGAAAATTATAAGTTTCATCACTTTATTTTCTCGAGAAACAAACAGGCAGAAAGAGAACCTGAATCGGCGAAATTGAACCATTCCTGATAGATCATTTGGTACTCTCTGGAGCAGGATGTGATGAGAGCTGAACCAATCTCCATAACTGTAGGTTGGATTTGGAATTGGAATTGGAATTGGAATTGGAATTGGGGGTTTGTTGAATGTTGATTGTTTGAAGAATGGAAAAGGAATTGGGGTTGGATTTAGGTTGTGGGGTTGGGTTCTTGATTTGGTTTTTGGGGAAAAGAAGACTGAGGAGCCGCGTACAAATCGATACATGTTTTCTGCAACAGTCATTTTTGGCGCCACTCCGACTGTCTCGCGCTTCTACCCATTTATTACTTGTGCCTTAAACACTTGTCATTTCAATTTCCTTTTTCTCCTAAACTAAAATGTTTTTTTAACAAGCTCAACTATAATTCAACTCCTACCAATTGTATGCTAAAAGTCTTACCAACAGGGGCTGAAATTAAAATAACAATAATATGTTAGCAATACCAAGGATTGAAACTCGGGTGATGCCATAGGGAAACTATTAGAGCGGTCGGGTCCACCTGAATAGTCATTAGAATCTGGGAGTGGGGGCAAGGCAGAGGTAAGATCCGAGGTTGGATGGTGCACTACTGGACATAAAGTTCCCCCATGAGACAAGCGGACTTCGTCCTCCATCGGATAGTCGTTGACGGCTTTACAAACATATGAATGGAAGCCCCCGACCCCCGAGATGGTAGGGAAACCCCATTATGGTATTTGGAGGAACCACTGCCACCTAAAAACCAATGAGAGGGTGATACTAGAGGTCATCCCATTAGCAACCTGTCACTCATTGATCGAGGTAAGGGTGCTTACCACCCCCTGCCTGTTTCCCTCCGAGGAATCCTCCGTGTCTGAGCCCAAAAGGTCCTCCCTTGTTGCTTTCCTAGTCTCAGTAGAGATCCAGTGACCAAATAATGTGAACTAGACCTCCTAACATCGCTCCTACCCCTCGGATAGGTTGGGAAGGTCCTCTAGACATCGGCGCATGTAAATGGGGTTCTCTTCTGCTCCAACTTCCTCCTTCACTCCCTGTAGTATAAGTCTCTATGATGGGAGTGTCTTCTCATGTAAGGGTGGTACAGCGGCGACACTCGGGTGCTTGACGGATCATGTCATTTCACGCTCATAAGGACCAATAAGTTCATCATGCAACTTTCCTTTCTCTTTGCGATCCAGTGCACAGTAATTTTGAGGTTCTACACTACCACCAACTGTTGGAGTATGTATCCATACCGGCGGTTTGAGGCTCGCAAAGGCCCACCCCGCTCGACTCTTCCATGTCGTTGTCGGTCTCTAACACTCTTCGGGGTCATCCAACTCCTATGGGGTTCCGTGGACGCCCTCATTAAAATGCCCCATGACCTCGTACTAGTTGGGCAGGCATTGGCAATATGGCCCACACATTCGTAGTCCAAACAATGATCAAGCTGATATTCGTAGGACGATTCCGTACATCAAAGCTCGCTTCCCAAAACAAGAGTTGGCACTACAGTGAAAGGTGTGCATCCACTCGTATACGGATACGCATGTAACCTCCCCAACTCATGTTGTCCGCATTTTCGTCCACCCGAGGCAGACCCCAAAACTCCACCAACCCAAAACCCTACTCCCCGAAAGGTTTGAGACACGAACCCCTACCGAGAAGTGACCCTCGGTCGTATGTGTGGTTGTAAGTATGCAAATAGAACCAATGATTGTTGAAAGAACCATAATTTGCTCGCTAGTACCCGAGCACGCTCTAGGGCAGTCCGAAAAATGAACCCGAACACCTCTGCATTCAAAGGTAAGAAATGGCCTCTGGTAACCTCCATAGCTTCGCCAGACAGTCCACCAAATATTTCCAGTGGAACTTTCGTGGAGACAGTACCCTTACAATCAAAGCATATGCAAAACTGAAACCCCGACCATATAATTCTGTTGGTGGACCACAATTTCTCGAATGATGAGATCGCTCATTCGGTGACCTAAAGACTCCACACCATCCGAAATAGGAGGAGGGGAAAAAACACCCAAACTGTCCCCCGTTAACGGTGACAATCCATGGTGGTTACTCGGAATGGTACCAACGACACCACCCACGCCGTGTCGTCTTCCCGAATCCGCGAAGATATGCTCCTCTCCATCCAGACTAGCGTCACCGCGTACTGTAGTATTAATGGGGGTTTTGGCAATACCACCTCCCCATTTTCCCCGTACACAACCACCAACTGCCAGATCTCGAGTCCCCTGCCGCTGCATGTTGGAATCCAGCGGGGTCGACGACCTCTAATTTCCGGAGTAGCTGAGGCTCTCATTTTTGTCTAACCAAGCCTCGGAGACCCCTCAGATCATTGAGTCATATTTTCAATAATCCTGATATCCGTCGAGCTCTCCTTCATCGCCACTTGCGAGTTTTCTCCCTACGAAATGAGGCCAGTATCGACATTGTGGCCGATTCAGACTCCCCTGTTATAAATCTAACATCGGGGAAGAGACTGACCTAGCCTAGGGGTGTCCATGGGCTGGCCCCGACCCCATAACCAAAATCTAAAACTGTCCTGGAGTGACCGGGTCTAAAAGTTTAAAATCGTTCCCGACCCAGACCCAAAATAGTACTTGAATTTGTCCCGATTGGAATGTGGGCCGGCTTACCGGTTTGGACCGACCCACCTGATTTTTTTTAAACATACAATTTATAATTTTAAATTCAAAAGATTCAACATATTAACACAATATACTTTTAGTATCTTTTCATTGTCCAAAAAAAACATTTAAAAATTTATCAAAGACTACTTACAAGCTCTCAATTTAGTCACTTCTTGATAATGAAAAAACGTCCTACCATATTGAAACTCCATCAAAGGTTCAAGTTATTTGTTTTACATTCAGATGGGACCAAAATGAATGGGATCTGAGCAAGTTTACTGAGGTGGGAAGCTGCTTCTTTATGGTTCATATTATAAACCTGATCAAGGACCCCAAATTATTGGACTTCTTTGGAATTAAAGGCCTCTCATGGAGAATTGAGAAGGGCGATAGAGTCTTCTTCTAGGAGGATATATGGTGGGGACAAACACCTTTCAAGTATCTCTTTCCTAGAATTTTTCTGCTATCACAAGCAAAGAAGGCCAGGGTAGCAAAATTATGTGAGGATAATATTTGGGACTTAAATCTCAGAAGAGGGCCTAGGGGTGGGAAGAAAATGAATGGGAGATGCTCTCTTTAATACTGGAGGGGATCATTCTTACTCAAGAGGAAGATTCTTTGAATTGGGTGTGGGATTCAAATGGTTTTTCTGTAAAGAGGCTCTACTCCTTGTTGGCACCGCAAAGTACTCAAAATACACAAAACCTCAGCTGGACAAAGGAACTATGGTTGCCTGGGATACCCCCTAAAGTTTCTGCATTTGGTTAGATGGCTTGCTTGGATATTATTCCCTCCAAATGCTTTCTTGACAAGAGAGGTCTGATATTATCACTCCAGGAGATTGTTTGTCCCATCTGTGAATGGGACTTTGAAGATGGTAGTCACATATTATTGCACTGTATGAGAGCTTGGGAAGTTTAGGGACTTATTGCTACTTGGTGGTGGTTTAATTTCAGCATTTCTGGCTCAGTCAAGATACTGGTAGCTTCTTGGTCCTCCTTAATCCCTTACAAGAAATTAGCAAAGGCTTGGAAAAGCCTGGTTTTGCTGGCCTGTTGGCAGATTTGGCTAGCTAGGAACCTATTTATCTTCCAAGCAACTAACTCATCTGTTCATGATATCTTCTAGAATATTGTAAATCATTCCTACAATAGAGAAATCTCAAGGCTCAAGAACAGCTGCTTTCAGTTCTCCTTCACCATATGGAAGAGTAATCCAAGAGCATGTTTTCATTGGAGACCTGCTATTATCTTCTCTGCCTCACTTGTAGGTTAGCTTACCCTTGGGTTTGTGGGGAAAGGAGGTTGGGTGGCTTTGGTTAGGTCTTAGCTGAGAGGGTAAGGTTGGTGAGGGTGTCTCTCTTTGCTGTCTAGGGTTTTTTGTCCTACTTGTGAGTGTGGTTGTTTGTTTCTTTGTTGATGTTGTTGTTGTGTGTGGGTAGTAATCCTTTAGGAGATAGTTTTTTGGTCTTTTGGTCTTTATTTGGTCTCTTCTTGGCCTTATTTTGACTGGTGTTTTCAGCTTCTGGCTTTTAGTCCTCCTCTTGGTGGCTTTGTTGCTACAGGATCAGTTTGAGTCCTGTTCTGTGTCCCTTTTGTTTCTATGGTTTTCTTTCTTTGATCATTTGTTGCAGAATTGTGGCTTTTTAGATCTTTATGCAGCTGGTTGAATATGTGGGTTTTGAGGGTATTGTTTCTGGTTTTTAGAACCCATTTTGCTGTTGGTGGTGCCTGTGGGGTTGTGAGTATATTGGTTCTGCAGGTGTGGTTCGGTATTTGATTTTGGAAGCATTTTTGTCTTTGTTTTTGCGTAAGCCTCAAGACACGGATGTTCAAATCAAATTCAAACTTATATTAATGTGAGGTGCAAGCAAGACAACATTGCAGAAGAATGCAGAAGAATTTGATAGTTAACTACCTTGTAGTTCTATTTATTGGACTTTTGCAAATTTCTACCCTTTGATTCACTTATTATTCACTCGTTTGGTAGGAATCGCTTGTAATAGTTTGGTGGTTGCTTGGTGGTTACTTTTCGACATGTTCTTTCCGGTTTTAAATTACTAGTTTATTTTCATGCTTTGCTCTTATCAAATAGCTGCATCTATCTTTGGGCTTTTGGGATTCTTAGCGTAATCCATTGTAACTTCTCTTTCACCTCAAGAGAGGTTTCAGTTTAATATATGCTTTGCCGATAAAAAAAAAAGTTATTTTTTTTCCATTGACCGGGAGGGTCGGGTTACATATGGGTTTTGATCTTTGAACCCGGGCCTGGACCCATTTACTTTGGGTTGAGATTTTGGAGATCCGGTATCGCCCTAATAACCCATGAGGAGCGACCTAATGAGGCCGGTTAGGACGGATTGACCGGGTGGGTCGGGTTCGATCAAATTTGGACACCCCTTATCCTTGTCATTCTCCGGGACCGTGAACCAACGCTCGTCACCATTTCCAGGCCATGCCACGTCCTCTCACTAGAATGGCCACCTACCTCGCCGCCCCTCCCCCCGTCATTGGCAAGGAACTTGCCTTCGTTACCGAGAATTTCATACCGTCGTCACCTGTTACAGCCCCCATTCATACTCTCCTAGAATTTTCAAAGTAAGCAATATAAGGCACTGATAAATCGAGAGCGGATGTCACAATTGATATAATCACAACATTACACGAGTCTCCTATTGTCTTATTTTTAAAACTATAGGTTTTGATCAACTCCACATCCCATAAAGTTTGAGAGACAGAGTCTTTGACCTCTCTCTAGAAACCCTACCTCTCCTCCTCTTTCAACCGTTATCACACCTTTCCCTAACCCCCGTTGGCGGCTCTCCTGGTCACCACGACCATGAAGGTTGCTGGCGGCGGTCTCCTCCCCTCAAACCCTTCTTCCTCTCCACTTCTCTCCGGTAAAGCTCGGTGACTTGCTCTCATCTCCGACGACGGAAAATTTCTCAGATCCGCCTGTGGGACGTCTTTCTCCACTTACTCATATGTGGATTGACGTTGATCTGGTACCCTCCTCCTTGTTCGAGCTGATTAAGGCCCTTTTCCTTTCTTCTATGTTTGTGGATGTTGTCTCCTTTCGGTCAGCTATACGGTTTTTAGTGCTTTGTTGCTCTCTAGACCTCCCTTTCTTCTGATGTCGCGCTTCTTTTCTTGCTCGTTCTTTTGGAGGATAGATATAACCATCTTCACAGCTTGTCTCGTGCTTGGTAGAGATACCGGTCCTCTCCTTTTGGGGCATTTCTCGGTGTTGGTCGGAAATGGGTTATCGATTCTGGTAACAAAGGATTGAGTATGGGACCAAGCCTCTCTCCGGGATGATTGTTTACTCTAAGTGAGGTAATTTGTCTCTTCTCCTTCTTTGTTCAGTTCTTCTTCCCCCTCCCTTTTCTAGCACGCCTAAGCGTTTGGTCTTCTCTTCTTCTTGTCCACGGGTGTGGCTTGAGCTCGTCGGTTCAAGGTGTTGACCGTCGACGAAGGTTTGGGGCATTTTCTGCATTCGTTTGAAGCCACTCGTTTGAGTTTGTATGTTAAATGGGTTTTGGTGGGTAACCACTGAAACTGTCTCTACTGATAACGGTGTTGGTTGTTGGCGTAATAGTGTTTGCCTTTTTCCTTAATGAGGAATGGTAGTAATATTGAGCAAAAAGTTGTTTCGATCCAATATGGTTAAAGATTAGATAGTTCTGTTTGTTGGCTTTTGCAGTAAGAAGCTTTCCCTTTTCTGTGCTTCATGGTGGTCATACTTGGGTATTTATTCTAGACCTTTTTAAAATCTTTTTTTTATAAGCGAAAACTTTTATTAGGCAAACATTCTACAAAAAGTAAAACGATGCAAGAAAAAAAATCCTTAAATGGACCTTTTTCCCCAACCGATAAAAAAGCATATAACAATACTAAAAACCAAACTCAAACAGGATAGTAAATTAAATAGAGCACCGCCCTCCTTGCCCACTTCCTGTCCGAAGTCAAGCAGAGAAATCGATTAGAAACCGAAACAGGAGTTGAGTGTCCTGAACTCCATTCCGGGTTAACCTCGTCCTCGTTAAACTCGACGTCCTCCTCAACCTCAACACGCTGTGGGGATTCAGAAACTGGGGAATTGGCAACAACCCTTTTCGCAGTTCTCTTACTAAAGCTCCACTCTCCATCTTTACTTTGTTTAGCAATATCGATGGTGAAGCTTCCCGCTTAACCCCCCTTATCAGACGATGTTTTGGCTCTTGTCTGGTAAAAAACAACTGGAGGAACAGTCTTTTTTGGCTGTTCTTTTTTTGGACGGCAACATTTCCTTGGAACCTCAATGGGGATACTTTTTGGACTCAGAAGAATGTCTTTCCACGGGTGATCCACAAAAGTTCCGTCGTCTACAACCCCCGCAAGTGAAGAGTCCACTACTGGATTCTGGGCTTGCAAAACTGTATGGCCAAACAATTGAGGCCTTGTATCCACTACAGGACCATCATGGGATAGCACAGAAGTGCGCTCCTCACTTGCCGCGGAAGTCGAAGCCAAAATTGGAATCACATCCTCTCTCGGCGACCCCAAATCTGCAGCAATCGCTTCCTCAATCGGTGAAACCAAATCTTCTGTATTAATCAAAGCATCAAATACCGGGATTTTCTCGGTAACAGGTAACTGATTTCACATACCGGGATTTTCTCGGTAACAGGTAACTAATCAAAGCATCAAATACCGGGATTTTCTCGGTAACAGGTAACTAATCAAAGCATCAAATACCGGGATTTTCTCGCTTCACAATGGTGACTGATTTCACCTCACCAAAGGTTGCTAGAGAATTTTTAACCCAATCCGACGAAGTACCCCAAGGAAGATTGTAAAGAAAAATTTCGTTCTGAATTTCCAAAATCTCCTTACCTTTTTTGAGGTATTCAGCGGGGAAGGTTGTTGCAAGTCCATACTTTTTTTCCAGAGCTGTAGAAACGAATTCCTTCCCTTTTTCCAATTCTGCAGAATCGCAGATCTCTTGGTCAGGACCCTTGGATTTGCGTTTCTTCAAAGCAACTCGTCTCCTTTTTTATTTTGTCACCTCTCGACTTGGACTTGATTTGGCCTGGTTAGACTTTTTCTCATAACTCGGTTTGGCCTTGGCTTTACTAGAAGCCATGGTTAAACCTTGCTTCTTCTCCTCAACACACGAATACTCCCTTACTTTTGCAACAATCGAAACATAGTCGCTATACATGGAGACCAAAGTTGTGTAGAAGATAGGAAACGAGAGAAAATTGAGAGGCTTTATTAGAATTGACAAAAAGTTATCGTACGCAGATAACCGAAAATTCTGTTCACAGAAAACTCCAAAAACTCCGGCTAATGGATCTTACTGAACCAGAACAACTGAATCTGTAGAGCAATTTACCAAAACAGGAGTCCGGCATTGAAAAATCACCGACAGAACCAAACGATTACCTCTGTACCTAAACCTTCGGAGAAGACACAGAGCTCACCGAGAACCTCAGCACTTGAACCGTTCGGAGAAACAGCGATTCAGGCAGGACCTGGCACCAGTCGATCTCTAACAAACGGAGCGCGTCAGTTGCGCTCAGGCAGGACGATCACCAACAAACGGATCGCGTCAGCAACCCTGGTTTATAATTTTTAGCTTTTTGAGGTGTTTCCTCTGTGTTGGTTGTTGTTGGTTTAGGTTGGTGTTCTTCTGTGGTTATCTCTTTCTTGATTAGTTTGTTGGTTTCTGTGGTGTCCGTTCAGAAAGTTGCATTCTTCTTTAGATTTTTGAAGTTTGTAGTTGGCCTTTTGTTGTAGTTCATCTTTCTCCTCGTGAGAGATTCAATTTAACTATTTGCATTGCTGATAAAAAAAAAACTATAAGTTGTGATTGGATTCATATTTCTAGAAAAAAAATACACTAAGAATTGAATTTGATTTTTTGTTAGTTGTAAATTTTTAATAACTAAAACTTTCCCTCAAGACAATGCGTTTTCAGTGGGTTTAAACCACAACCCACCATAGAAAACTAGTTCATTAAAAAAAAGGATAATTGTAAAAGCTAACAGTGAACTATGTGCGTTTTATAAATAATCAGGGTGAATTGTTTTCTTTTGTAAGAGGTCTAAATAAACTATTTTTTGTCTTGAAATCCACTTACTGGGTTAATTTTAGGGTAAATTACAAATGCATACCCTAAAGTTTGCACGTTTAACCGATGATTACCCTGAAGTTTAAAGTTAACTGATGCATACCCTAAAGTTACGAGTTGTAACTCAAAACACCTTCTGTCAGCTAAAATGACGAAAATACCCTCAGTGATTATTTTAAATAATTTTTTAAAAATATAAATGAATTGATTTTTTAAATAAAAATGAAGTCATTTGATAAGTAAATATATATACATAACAAAAGTAATTTTTTTAAAAAAAATTAACATAATTATTGAAGTATAGTTGAGGGTATTTTCGTCATTTTAGCTGATGGAGGGGTTTTGAGTTACAACTCGTAACTTCAGGGTATGCATCAGTTAACTTTAAACTTCAGGGTAATCATCGGTTAAACGTGAAAACTTCAGGGTATGCATTTGTAGTTTGCCCTTAATTTTGTTTGCAAAAAATTGAGAGTACCATTGTAAAAATACATATATAAGGGTTCCAAATTACAAAACACGTATACATGAGGGTTACAAATAATGAAACATATATAATGTAAAAGGAAAAACTGTCATTTTCAAAAAAGAATTGATGGCATGTGACTGTCACATGACTAAATTCCTTTAAAGATAACAGATTTGCATGCGAAAAATAGTTCACCATGAGTTTTAGTAAAACGCTCATAATTCACCGTAAGATTTGTAATCATCTCCAAAAACCATAATAACGAGTGTTTTTCGATTTAAAATTTATCAAACAAAAATAAATGATACATTCTATAAAATAAAAAATAATGTTGGGTTACAGAGCCATGAACAACTAACTATTGTGAGAAAACCCTAGGAATCCCTCGCCAAAGCCGCCTCCCTTTAGCTTCCTTCTCCACCGACGACGTTATGGTCTCCGACCATGGTGGTCCCTTCCCCCTTCCTTCTTTTCTTCTTCACCTTCGTCTTTTCCTCTCTCCCCCTTTTTCCCCTTCCTTTTTAGCTTCTGGTTTGGATCTGGAGTTCCGGTCGAGTTCGACTTTCCAGGCTCCTCCTCCGGCCTGAGTCTTCCCTCTCCTTCTTCTCTGCCCTTCTTCTTCTTCCGGTGACTTGGTGAGGTCGGGGGTCAGATTTTCTTCCCAAATCCGTCTCCTTTCACTGTTATCTCGCCCCCTTTCCCGGAGACCGTTCATCTCCATCCGATTAGCTTTTGAGGTCAGTTCTTCTCTTGGTTGTGTTTGAGATTCCTCCTTTTCTCTACCGGTGGAGGGTCAGTTGAGTTTCTTTCATACTCGCCCTTGGGTTCATCGCTGTGTGTTGGCTCCGGTGGGCTTCCGTTCTGGAAGTTGAGCAGTGCTAGGAGTATAGCCTGCATTGGTTATACTGGCTTTGGAGGGGCTCATTTTCATCCCCGTCTCAGATGCGGTCGCTTTTCCCCTGGATAGTCCTTCCTTCGTCTTCCGGTGACAAGGTTAGGGTTTTTCTAGGGGTCGACTTCTCTTGCTTTTGGTGATGGCCACATGGAGTTTTGTCATGGTACTCAGTCGGAAGCTTGGACTCGTCTTTCGATTTTGGTGGTGACCTCTGCCACTCTTGGTAAGTCTAGCTCCCTTTCTCTTTTTAGGCCGGCAATCTCCTCTCTCCCCACGGTGAGTCGGGTGTGACTATCGTGTTGGTGTGTTGGTCTTGTAGACCTGGTCGGTGTGGCCCTGTTCTTGAGGAATGACCGGTTGGGACTAGTGGGTTGCTGACTGTCAGGAATTATGGTAGAGGTGCTGGTGGGGATGGGTGCTGTGGTGTTGCCTTCAAGTTCCTTTCCTCTGTATTTTTTTTTTGGTTTGTTGTTCTTGTTGTTTTTTCTCTGGTACTAGTTGTGCTTATTGTTAGAAAATTTGGCTGATTAGAGTCCGTGTGCTCAGATTTGGTTCACCTCTTGTTGAGTAGGTTATTGTTCTCTTAATGATTGTTAAACGGGAGTGTTAGACTTGGTTTACCCTTTTTATGAGTTTGTTTTCTTCAGTTTGAGGTGCCTCAGGCCATGCTCGTGTCTGTTCAAAGTGGGTTATCTCATAGCCTTGTTTTCATTTTGAAAACTTGGCTCATTAATAATACTTGCTGATAAAAAAAAACAACCAACTATTGTACGGCGATCTCATAAAATAATGTCTCAGTCACTAAGATTCAAGATTAATGTTTGATTTTCATCATTTATTTTGAGATGATTGTCAAGTCAACCTTAGTTTTACAGTCTTCACTGACATGTTTTTTGTTTGAATGAATGAAATTGCCATTATTTCAAAACAAAACAAAACCAAAAGCTAGAAATTAATACAAAAAGAAGCTTAAAGATCAGCTTTTGAGAGAACTGAATAATGGAAGAACCTTAAGGAAAAACAGTAGTATTCACTATTCAACATGAAATACAGGCACAACAAATTATGATACAAGCATCAAAGCTATAACAGCCATTGAAGATATGGAAAAAAAAATGAAATATAGAAATTGAATAAATATTGAACAGAAGCACCAACGCACAAAACCTCTAATTCATTTCTTTCTCGTCGATCTCTATGCAATGCACAAAACCTCCTTATATGCAAAACCGAGAATAGTAATGTACAGAGCCACCATCTCAGGAAATGCCTGTAATGGTCTTCCCAAGCAACCACAAAACTAGAGACAACTCAAGACCAAATATGGTGTGGATGGTGCTCCTATCCAGCGTGAACCCATACACCGTAATCCCCGCTCTGTTGTTCTCAAAGTATGTCACTGCAAGTTATGAATCATTAGCAGGATTTAAGTTACAAAGAGTAAGTGTCTGATGGAATAATGTTACAGATATGAAACTAAAAAGGAATAACCTCACAAAAGTACAATATCTTGTCATCATTCTCACTTCACTACACTAACCTTTAGATTATCTCACCTTACTACACTGAGCTTCCAAATTTTCTCACTTTACTCTAGTTTGGTAATAAATGACAAAACTACCCTTCATTTTAAATTTTTTTTTGAAGAATATGCCAATGCTACAATAAGTTTTACCCAATTTCTCTAAATTGGACAATAACCGTATCATGATTAAATTATAGCAAAATACATTTTTTTCTTGTTCTATCACACATACGAACGAAATAAAGCGAGAATTACATTTCTAAAATCATTGCACTTCATTAAATTATAAAGAAAAATAAACGTTACGTGCATTTCCTTTAAACTTAAGATAGCATTAGAAGTATGAAATCATCTCATGAATAATAATAAGCAAATTTGATACAACTAATTTTTAATATACAATATTAAATTTAAATTAGAGTTAATGAAGGGTATTTTTGTTATTTACTATCAAAATAGAGTGAAGTGAGAAAATTTGAAAGTTCAGTGAGAAAATTTTAAAGTCAGTATAGTTAAGTGAGAAAGATGCCAAGGTTAGTGTACTTTTGTGAGATTATCCCAACTAAAAATTGTTACTTACCAAGAGCTTGTCTTTTCTGGAAAGAAATGGTACTATATGCGTATGCTGGGATCATTTTTGTGTTGTCAAGGTCGTCTTCTTCCTCACCAGTGTCATCCAAGTCCGATGGTGATTCTCCTTCTAGAATGTTATTACCGCCCATGGGCAAGATTTGGTCACTGGAGATGTGGGCTGTTAGGGTTTCACCTTCAGCTGCATCGTAAGTGTCTAGTGTAGCACAAATGTGCCATTTAGTGGCCAGGCATGTGATAGACTGAGCCTTGTGTGTGATCTTCGTTGCACTTCGTAGCAATATCAAGAGCCCTGTCACAAGGGTCATGGAACATAACTGCAAAACATTAAATCAAAACACATTATTGGCTTGTTCATACATTTCATTAAGAGATCCAACAATATGCATCTTAGTTAAGCAAAATCTGAAGACCACACCTTATATACATACTTCTAATCAAAGATTACGTCAATTTTAAGGGTTTCAGCGTCATGATTCATACACAAACCACTCTTTTTCGGGCAACATTATCATAAATATTGTTGAATTTAAAATTCGACCAAAAAACAACCTTCAGGCATCCTTATGAAACAAGTAGTTATGCATAAAAAGTTAGGGCCATCTAAATGATCAATGATCCAAGAGTTGGCAGAGTATTGAAGAAGGCATACCGCGAGTTCTCCAGCTCTGTATAAATTAAGATCCGCACTGGACTTGGTTGTGATGAGCAAGGAAGCAAATTGGCTGCCAGTGACCAAGATTAGGAACCACAAGATGAATGCACGGTACCTATGGCTAATGATTCGTAGGTGCCTTTTGATTCTAAGGTGTTCCGCCAACACTGAACCTACATCAGAATCCACTTGGAAAACCTGAGCGAAGTCCTGGAGCCGTAGGATCTGGAGGTGGCATATCAAATGGAAGAGAATACACACAAGGAAAATAACTGTTGTGCGATAAAGCCACGAACAAAGTTCCATGATGCATGCTACGGCATCACTCAGATAAACATTCCCCAAGAAGGGAATTTGTGAAGCTCCGGAAGCGTACCACCATATCTTGTATGCGCTTTCAAGCACAAAACAAGGGAGGACAAAGATGGAGAGGATCTTTAATGAACTCTGAGAAAAAACATTAGAGCAATACAATTGATATCAGATGGTATACTAGCACCCAATCAGACACAACAGAGACCCAATAAGTAATTGTATTCAAAGTCTACATGTAATCCAATAGTCTCTACAGCAAGATACAATAGACTTGGAAGTGGGGGTGTCAAGTGGGATCAAATCAAACCCATAGTGTTTTTAACTTTATATAAATAATTGTCCGTTGGCATGATTCACATATGCAGCTAAAGCCACAAAAGCAAACAGATTCACGCTTATCTCAACTAATAGCCAAAGTATAAATTGACAGAATGGTCTAGAAAAGAAAAATAAAGGAACAAATTCCATCTGCCATTTTTTCCAAGAAAGAAATTTCTACCAATACGGATTCTTTTGGTTCCATTACCCAAAACCTTCCTACAAATTTATATTTACTACAAGAGGATACCAAATTTCTGGATGGTTCAGAACAGAATTACATTTTCCTGGCAACAAAATAAACCATGATGGTAAGGGAATCACTTTTTCTCTGGTCGGATTTGGCATGCTCACAGTTTTTGCTTCATCACGGGTAATTCTGCTCGTCTAGACCCTTTAACATTTACATCAATATAGTCATCCAACTACACAAATGCATCTCCAACTTTACTGTTGGCCAGTCACGTTTCTTTTTTGACCCACCACAAATCTCTGATTCACTTTCAATTTCATCAACTTTTCCTTTTGTGGTTGAGGATTGAACTTTAAAGAAACCTCCTTGTCTAAACTACCTTTTCATGTTGTGAACTTGTGATCCACTCGGAATAAGAGCTCAAGTTCTAGTTTGGCAGATCAAACTTTAAAGTCAAACCTCTAGCTCAGCAATTACAGTAACTTGGGAACTTGGCATCTCATTTGATAATACAAAAATAGAAATTCCAGAGCGAAAATGAACTGAACATTACTGCCTGCCTATGTTCCCATTTTATTAATTACTGGATCACTTAAGAAGAAAACACAAATCATCCAATGATAAGGAAAAAAAAGAGGAAGGATAAAGAACATTGTAATTTGCAAAAACAACACAATCAAAATTCAAAAGACAAACATGTATATTTTCATTCAAAATCAGTTCAAGTCTCGTATCCTTCCACCAATTTCTCAGATTAATCAGTAATTACTAATCAGATCACAACAAATCATCCAATCAAGATCCTCAGGCATAAAATCCAAACAAGCACAAGAGCTGAATTAAAAAAAAAAAATCGGAACCTTACATTAAGCTGCTTGGTGTAGCCCTTCCTGACAGTCTCGCTCTCGTCGAAAAGCTTATCCAGGAACATGAACCTCCGGAGCCCGTACTTGCGGACGAATCTGGAGAGGCAGAAGAAGGAGAGCGAGGCGACGCCGCTGAGGGAGAGCTGGACGACGCCGTCGTAGGGGCGCTTGTGCGTGCTGTCGCAGGAATCGCAGGCGAGCATGAAATGAGAGGCGATGGGGACGGCGATGGCGAGGAGGAGGAAGACGGACCATGAGAGGCACGTGGTCCAGAGGTCGGACTGGTCCAGGCACATCCATCGGAGGTACGATCTGAAGCTCTGGAGCTCGTCCTGCGCGTGAGATATGGTGCGGGTGAACTTTCTATTATTGCTGCTTATCAGAGATTCTCTGTTGTCTCCCATGGCGGATTTTCGGGTGGATGGTGCGGGAAATTCGGGCTCTTTATATATGAGACCAGAGACTCGTGGAGGAGTGAGGAAGAAGAAGGAGCTTTTCAAATCTGTGACGTTTTGGAGGTGCTAAACCTACGCGTTGGTTGTGAATCTGGTGTGCACGGTCCAATTAAAAATAGCCACGTATCAGAACATTATTGGGTAGCGGCGGTGTTTTATAAATTTTGCTTAGATCCAAATTTAAATGTTAAGATAAGTACCGTATATGGGAAGTATTTTAATTGAACGAAGGATTAGGTGACACCTTTATCCCTTTCTAATCTATCTGTTTTTTTTTTGTTTTTTGTTTTTTTTTTTAAAAACATTTTAGTTTCTTGACTATGTAATTTCCTTTTCTAATTCCCCAATTTAATAGTCTTAATTTAGTCTCAATCACTTAGAGAGTCTACGAATATGTACAGGGACAACACATACCATTCAATACAATCGATGAGTCGAACTGTACGTCGCACAAGGTTTTCGATGTAAGATCTTGGGTCAAACCCTTGCGTCGGAGACTCGAAACAAGACCAGTCAACCATTGTTAGCACATGTGTTTCCTAATATGTCAGGGAGGCCATGATTTTGGTCATGCATTTCTCTATTGGACGGAATATTCACATCGTCACTAGTTTGGACGATTTGGGGCTCTGGTGGTAATCATCGAGTACAGTAACACATATTCGCCCGACACAATCAAAATTACCTGGGCATTTGGTTTAAGTCGTCCAATTTGCTGACAAGCCGTCTTGCGTTGGAGATGTTCCAAGTGGAGCTAAAGATTTTATCTTTAAGAACTTAATTATGTGTAAATTATCTATCAGTTGATGTTATGTTATTGGTATTATAATTAATGCCTTAAAATATATGTTTTAAAAATAATATGCTCCTTTCTTTCCTTCCAGAAGATTGTTTTGTATGCATAACAAAAATAGATGAGGCGGAGAACTTAACCAGTCTGGCGACCAGAGGTGCGGTTCGACAAGAACAAGCACCTCATCTATTGCTCCCAACGACCCGACAGCCACAACTCTTTAGTGCAGGTCGTGGATCCGCCTCTCCTTTGCAAGCCACTCACACACGACTCTCGTTTTCATTCTTAACAACCAGAGTAATGACCCCCTCCGCCCGGATAATGGTTGCAGAGCGTTCCTTCCACCACGGTTTAATGGTCTAACATGTTTCTTCTCAGGTCGCGACGTTGGTGATGTTGGTAGGGCCTTGTTGTTACATCTAGGTTGACAATTTATGTGTCAAGCAAGATGTTATTCATGATGTCATTAAACATCTTGTGCGTGCCCGGTAGCAAAGATAGAAAAGATGTCTGCCCAGATGTCAACAAACATCTTATGCGTATTCGGTCCAGCAAATTTGTTTCCTAGTTTGAAAATACTTCTGCGATATATATCTATTATACTTAGGAAAGCTTCTAACGCAAGGAAACAAAGAGATTTGGCTTGATCGTGACTCTAAGGATTAAGGAAACCCTATGAGGCACGATAAAAGGTATTATTGGAGCTATAAAAGTAGAGGTAACTCTCGTAGCTCGGTTCGGCTGTTGATCGCAATTTTGATTATTTGTCGATCGTTATTTGTCTTCTGAAAAGACTCTTTTGTTCATTGTTCTTTTTTCAGGGCTTCAGAGCTCCTAAGCATGTTGGACTAACGTGTTGGGAGTCAGAATGTGTTGAACAAGGAAGAACGTTGTTGTTCTCAAACCTTATTTGTAACATAATGAGTGTTTGGATTGTGTTTGCGTGATTGAAGTTTCACGAAGAACCTCTACTTAAAGAAAAACTAATCTGAGACTGAAGGGCTCGAAGTAATACAAGACTGAAAGGCTTGAAGAGTGGGATCAAGTGAGGACCTCAGATTCAGGGGAGCCCTGAGATAGGTTTTGCACTTTGTAATAGTAGCATAAAGTTTGATCTAGGAGGATCCGAGAAACTTGTATGTTTTGACTGATTACGTTATAGTGAAAACCATTCCACTAGTAGAGTGCCCCTAGATGTAGGTGACGATGCACCAAACTGGGTAACCAACTTGTGTGTCGTTGTGTGCTTGCTTGTTCTTATTATTGTTTTCGTTATGTTTTAAAGGAAGATGTCAGTCAACAAGTCGTAACATCTTGTAAGACATCTTGATATCAGAGAAGGTCACCCAATATAAGAGGTGTGATCCTAAAGGGGAATTATTCTGAGTGTGCAAAAGGGAAAATTCAAGAGAAGGATGGTCTGTAAATTGTCCACATGTGCTTGATGGAACAAACTATGGTTACTGAAAAGCCAGAATGAGTGACTTCATGAAATCAATGGATGGAAAAACTTGGAAATTTGTGATCCATAGTAGGAAGCCACCACAAACTACAACAGATGAAGGAAAACCGTCTCTCCCTAAACCAGAAAAGACTAGAGCATTGTAGAACATGAAGCTTCAATGGGTAATTCTCGTGCCCTTAATGCAACTTTCAATGGTGTCGATCAGAATGTTTTCAAACTAATCAACACCTATACAAGTGCTACGGAAGCCTGAGAAATCTTGGCAATTACCTTTGAAGTAATTACAAAAGTTAAATACAAACGTTGCAATATCTCACTATGAACTTTGAGGCCCTGACTATGAGAGATGACGAGACCATTACTTAGTTTCATGTGAGACTCAAAGACATTGCAAATGAATCATTCCCTCTGGGTAAACCAATGTCAGATGAAGAACTTGCTAGGAAAACTTTGAGAGCTGTGAACTCAAGGTTCAAAATGAAGATAACAGTCATTGAAGAAATGCATGACTTGAGTACTCTTCGATTTGATGAGCTAATAAGATCAACGATGAATTTTGAGTTATTTCTTCAAGGAAAAAAAAGAAAAACAAAGGAGTAGCTTTGTAAAGTACTACATAAGACCTTAATGATCATACATGCTCAGATTCTGAAGAAGAGATGGAAGAAACAGTGGCCAGGATCGTGAAGAATGTAATGAAGAGTTTCAATTATATGTCATGACGATATGCCTGACAAGATGTTCTTCAAGATGTCCCTAACATCTCATATCAGAAGGGACGGAAATTCAGGAATACATCAACATGAGAAAGGAACGTTGATCGAGCTAGAAAAGGAAAAGGAGTCAAATGCCATGATTGTGAATGGTATAGACAAATTTAGCGAGAATGTCCAAACTTTCTGAAGAGACAAAAGGAAATATTTAATGCGTGCATGTCAGATGGAGATGAAGAGAAAAGTGATGATGAACAAGTACACAACCTCCTTGTATTTACTACTAATGTTGCTCCTACTGAAATAGGCGAGACTGTTGATGAAAGCCTCTCTCTAGAGCTATTATCAGACGATGAAATGAATAATTCCTATGACCATATGTTCACCAAATGGGTAGAAAAGACAAAAATCTTGGAGAAACAAAGCAATCAGATACAGACTCTAACTGAAGATAAAGATAGGTTGCTTGAAACATTTGATTTTCTCAAACAATAAGTTAGCAGGCTCAATGGGGAAATTGATAGAATCACCAAAACTATCAGGATGATGAACTCAAGTACAGACACGCTGAATACTCTTTCATTTATTGGAAAACCAACTAAAATCATGACTGGACTTGGTTATACTGAAGAAGCCTCAATCTCTCAGACTACTTTTGTACCTCAGAAGGATCTCTACCAGTCCATAGCTACTGGAAAACAGAAAATAGACCAGACTTCATCAACTACTGAGATGCACAAAGCTAAGCAACATAATATTCAGTATCCTATACGACATCCTGTACAACATTCTGCACAACATCCTACAAGATATTCAACTGATCAACAACATCAACGCTACTCCAATACACATGATGGATCGTTATATGCAGATAAGCTCAAGAGAGCACACTAGGAATGTCACTTTTGTGGTAAGAAATGCCATCTATGACCACATTGTTATCAAATCTATGGAACATCTCGTATTCAACATAAGAGTCTAGGTCACCCTAATACCACTGTGAAGCATTAATGGAGAGTTAAGGGTGAGAATTATCGTGCTAACATTGCTTATACCACCCTCACTACATCCACTAAACACATTTGGTATTTTGATAGTGGATCCTCAAGACACATGATTGGTAATCGTGAATACATGACATCCGTCCATGTGTCTCTGGACATGTAACCTTTGGAGATGGGGTCAAGGCAAGGGTCATTGGAAAGGGTCAAATGAAATTCCCTAGAATCAGCTGTCTCACTGAAGCATTACTGGTTGATGGACTCACGACTAACTTGTTTATCATAAGTCAAATTTCTGACTTAGATCTAACTATGGAATTAACATAAACAAGTGTGTTGTGTTAGATAAGAAATTTACCACTCTCATGGACGGTACTCGCTCGCAAGATATTTGTTATATTTGGGCTTCACCAAAAACATCAACATTGACATGTTCTTCAACATCTTTATAGACAAAAGGAGATGAAGCTGAAATGTGGCACCAAAGACTCAAACACGTAACTCTGAGAAGTATACAAAGGATCATGGTAGAAAAGGCCATTGTGGGAATACCAGATCTCAAAATTCGTGAAGGAAAAATATGTGGTGACTGCCAAATCAACAAACACGTCAAGATGTCACACAAGAAGGTCCAACATCTTACAATCTCCCGAGTTTTGGAGTTAGTTTATATTGATCTTATGGGGCCTCTATAAGTAGAAAGCTTAAGTGGAAAAAGATATGTTATGGTGTGTTTTGATGACTTCTCCGGGTACACATAGGTAGACTTCATCCGTGAGAAATCAAAAACTTTTTCAGTATTCAAGGCTTATTTCAACAAAGTACAATGTGAACAAGGAGATAGGATTGAAAAAATAATTCAAGTCCGAAGTGACCACATAAAGGAATTTGAGAATTCCACCTTTAATGAGTTTTGTGATCCAGAAGGAATCACTCACTCATGAATTCTCTGCTCCTATCACTCCTCAACAAAATGGGATTGTTGAGAGGAATAATCGTACTCTATAAGAAATGGATAGAGTAATGATGCATGCCAAAAACATCCCCATACAATTTTAGGTTGAGGCACTGAACACGACATGTCATGTTCACACTAGAGTAAGTCTTCGTCCAGGTACTACCACAACTCTTTATGAGCTGTAGAGGGGAAGATAGTCTAATTTTAAGTACTTTCATATCTTTGGTTCAGTATGTTATATCCTAGCTAATAGGGATCCTCGCATAAAAATTGATTGTAAGAGCGATGAAGTTATTTTTTGGGATATTATAAAAATAGTCGAGCATTTCGTGTGTTCAACAAGCGAACACGGTCAATGATGGAATTCATTAATGTGGTGGTAAATGATACTCAGGAATTTCACAAACGAGTTGATGATGAAGAAGTTGAAACATCAGGCTCATGCACAAGTAAAGAGGTTACACAAGATGCTCAAGGCACATATGTCCTACAAGATGGTCCGAACACAAATGTCATTCAAGATGTAAATCCAGAAGTCGAGGCTGGCATCTCGGAACCTAATGAGTAACAAACCTTTCCAAGGCCAAGAAATCCTTCCAGAAGTGTGCAGAAAGACCATTAAACTCAAAACATCATTGATAATCTAGAAGATGGCATGCAAACTCGCTCAAAGTCACCCACAATCTACAAGAACATGATACGTACCACATGCTTTATTTCTAAGATTCAGCCTAAGAATGTTAAAGAGGCAATAAAGGATGGATACTGGATTGAAGTCATGCAAGAAGAACTTGGACAATTTGAAAGGAATGTTGTATGGGAATTGGTTCTTAAACCGGACAATGTGAACATCATTGGAACCAAATGGATCTTCAAGAACATGACAGATGAGCATGGTAAAGTCATAAAAACAAGACTCATCTTGTAGCTCAAGGATACACTCAGGTAGAAGGAGTAGACTTCGAAGAAACATTTTCTCCTATGGCCAGACTTGAGGCAATTAGACTACTTTTAGGTATCGTCTGTCATCTACACTTCAATTTATATCAAATGGATGTTAAGAGTGCATTCTTGAATGATCATCTGAATGAGGAAGTATATGTAGCCCAACCTAAAGGGTTTATTGATCCACACATTCCTCAACATGTCTATAAACTTCATAAAGCTTTGTACGGACTCAAACAAGCTCCACGAGCCTGATATGAAAGGCTAACTCAGTTTCTAGAGAATAATGACTATGTTCAGGGGGGGGGGGGGTTGACAAAACTCTGTTTATTAAGAAGGAAGGGGTCAACATCATGATTTCCCAAATATATGTCGATGACATTGTGTTTGGAGGGATGTCAGACAAGATGGTCCAAATTTTTGTAAGACATATGCAGGCGAGTTTGAGATGAGCATGGTAGGAGAACTAAGTTACTTTCTTGGTTTTCAAATTAAGCAAATGGAGAATGAAATTTTTATCTATCAAAGAAAGTATGCCAAAAATGTAGTGAAGAAGTTTGGATTAGAGAATGATTCTCACAAAAGATCTCCCACAACAACTCATGTGAAGCTCACCAATAGGAAGCTTGTTGTATCTTGCTGCTAGTCAACCAAACATCTCAAGTATGTGCTAGACATCAAGTCAATCCAAAGACCAGTTACCTTACTCGGGCTAAAAGAATCATCAAGTATGTAGTAGGTACTACTGATTTTCATTTATTATATACTTTTGATACTTCATCCACATTGGTTGGTCATTGTGATGTTGATTAGGATGAAAGTGCTATCGATCGAAGAAGCAGCTCTAGTGGATGTTTTTATCTTGGAAATAATCTGATCTCTTTGTTCAGTAAGAAGAAAAATTGCATTGCACCATCTACTGCTAAGTCGGAATATATTACTGTTAGAAGCAGTTGTACTCAGTTTTTATGGATGAAACAAATGTCATCTGGGTATGATGCTAGTCAAGATGTCATAACATTATCCTGTGATAGTGTCAATGCTATACACATCTCAACAAACCCAGTTCAACGTAGCAAGACAAAGAATATTGACATCAAACATAGTTTTATTAGGGATTTAATGGAGAAAAAGACAATACAACTCAAATATATCCCTACCGAGAGACAATTGGCTGCCATTTTCACAATGGCTCTTGATTTTTCTCATTTTTAAAATTTGAGTTCCACATTAGGACTTTGCACCATTAAACATTAAGATGTCTTGGTTGAAAAGGGAGGTATTTGGTTTGAACTCAATTCATGTCTCCTTAATTCCTTGTCAGTTCACGTGTAAGAATTAGCTAAGAATTCCGAAGCTAAGTGTTGTTAATTCTGCGTCAAGAAGTTCTCCATGATGTTGGAAAAGATGTTAGTCTTGAAGACGGGGCAGATGTCTCCGGTTCTGCTCGCGAAATGTCCAAAGACATGTCTGCACAAGTTGAAGAAGAGGTCATTCTTGTCAACCTTAAGCCTGTTGAGAAGAAGGAAAGAAAGAGAAATCCCTGAAGAAAGAGCTGGTAATGAATGCAAACTACATCTTTCATATTCTCAAACTTCATCACTCATATTCTTAAACTAATCCAAAACTACATCCCTCATATTCTCAAACCACGTCACTTATATTGTCAAACTCACATCACTCATATTCGCACACCCACATAGCTAATATTCTCAAACCACACCCCTAATATTCTCAAACCACATAACCTATATTTGCAAAGCATATCATGAATTTTCGCACTCATATCCACACATCCACATCCGTATCCAAAAACATATCAGAATATATTCAATACACTACTTTTTAGAAAGCCCTTGAAAAAAAATATTGGCGCAAGAACAAAGTCAGTCGGAGTTGGAATGAAGCGAAAATTATTAAATTAATGAACTTGGTGGGAAAATGGGCTTATTTTCTAAGCACGAAAAGTGGCGCTTTATGGTTGCGTTCACATGTTCACGTCGTAATATGATGTTCACGCATGATTCACTCCATATATATATATATATATATATAGAATTACTATTAGGTACAAACTTATATATTTCGTACAAACCACAAAGTATCAATTTGGGCCCTTAGATCATAGAATAAAAAGCCCAGATCTAATGCATATATTTGTAATTAATGCATATATTTATAATTAATTTTATAATCAATCACCGCCCCTTGAATTTCGGTGATCATCAGATCCATTAAATCAATGACCGAAATTGATTTGTAGTTGTACCATATATATGCAAGTGACACGTGTCTAATCTATAAGGAGGAACATAAATTACAAATTTACAACATCTTAATTTTTTTACAAATAAAACATTAAAACTAAAAAACACCTATTTGAACGCACGATGCTCCTTTTTTTATCTGCAAATTTTTTTTATAAAAGGACCAGGTTTTCAAAAAGAAAACAAGGCCTAAGAGAAACCGCTCAAGTTACAACCATGAGCATGCCTGAAAGGCACCACAAACTAGAACAACAATCCCAACTAGCGGGTACAACACCGGTTTACAAACCCAGATTTTGCTCACACGAAGAGAACTACATATGACTACCACAACAATAACCAACTGATGCCCAACAAAGGGCAATGAACCAAAGTCCAACAAGGGACAGTGAAGCACAAAACTGGCGGTAAAAGAGACTGGTAAGGCCCAACCAGGGGCAAACAAGTAACCAGAGAACAAAACAGGTCCAAAAACCTAGGAATAACCCAAAGAAGCACAAAAAGAAACAACCTCTAACTAACAACCACGCCGGAACTTTCGCAACAACCACTAGACTCCCCTTGGAACTATCCAAAACTGAACCCGAAAATGAAAAGTACACCCTAACTCATCGGTAACATCAACTCCGAAAGTTAATGGTGACCGACACGCTGACGGCCAACACCGACAAATGGTAGAGTTAGGACGGTGGCCGAAAGCCACTGAAACTTATCCACTATTAGATACATAAAAGTTAGTCTTCAAAGACTAGCAACAAAAGCCGATAACTACTCGTCGACGGCTGATGCGAACGCATCTTAACATTAAAAATGCCACATTTAGAGGGATTTTATTGTTTATTTTAGCCCATTATTGTCTCAATCTCTTATATTTGCTCGTTTCTAGCGTTTTTCATGTTTCATAGGGTATAACATGGAATACGAGCGAAAACACATAAAAAAGGGTAAAACTCGAGTCTAAAGCGAATTTGGGAAATAGGCATGCGCGCGCGTCACGGCTCCATGATGTCCTCCGTCACGGCCACCGTGACGGATCAAAGCGTTTTGGCGAAATTGTTCCTTCGTCACGGCTCCGTGACCCTACCCGTGACAGGTTCTGTCACGGATCCGTGATGGCCCTGCTTTGTTCCACCATCTTGACTGCTGCTTTCGAATTTCTTCCCTTTTTTATGTGTTTTACGGAACCGCTTCTCCAAATATATGGAGGGAATAGAGAAGACTAAAAAAATTACGAACTAAAGCAATAAATTTTGACTTCTCAAAACTAAGGACAAAATAGTGCAGTTAATTCCATACCCAAACACACAGAAGTGTCACTGACCATAACGACGAGGACGTTGCTGGAACTTCACGAAGCAATTGGAGATTGCATCTGAGAAACGATGAGCTGAGCTTTGGCCAACACCCCAGCAACCCGAAAAGAGGCGCGACTCGGTTGAAATTACGATCTACGGTTAAGAATCCAAGAAACGCGTCCCACCCATTCCAAAACAAGTTACCGAGCCCACCAATGAACAGAGCAACCGGAACCGATAGGTCCGTTCGACTGAGGCACGAAACCCGACCAGGAAGAAATGCAGCTGAAGATCACCCCGATCTACAACCCTAAAGATCGAGAAGCGGTTCCCACTGAGAATCGAACCAGGTACTTCGAAGTCAAGGTCGAGGAAGGCCGAAAATCAGAGTTAGACCCGACGAAAGAGCAACCCCGAAGAGGAACCTCCCCGATCTGAGATCCTACAGGTCTAGAACTGGTTCCCACTGAAATTCCACTCCAGAGACGCCGGATTCGAGGATGAGGACGGCCGAAAAAACTGAGTATGAAGCCACCCCGAAAGCCCAAGGAAAAAACGAAGAAGAAAAGAATGATCGAAGAAAAAAGAGTTAAAGGGAGGAAGAAGAAGAAGGAGGGAAATCCTGCGCCGGCCAGAGCCAAGGCCGGAGTCAAAATCGGAGCCGACGAGGGAGAAGAAGCGTGCCGACGGATAGAGTTTTACAGCTGAAAAAGAAGAGAGAAATGAGAGGTTTCATTTTTAAATTGATTGTTGTATGCCCGATGCTCCTTGAAATTTTAAATTGAAAAATTGTAATGCCAACTGTGAATCTGAGTTATTTTCTGGTAAGAAAATGTGTTTTACATTAAGAAGGCAGTATTACTGTTTAGGTGTATGATTAAAATTGTGATGCCATGCAACCTTTTAGAGAGAAACAAAAGCATCCCATGTACCAAGATTCGGATGCCACGTGACTATCATCTTTCGTTTGCACAATCTTAATTATTTCAACTTAAAAACTGAATATGAGGAGCCGTATTCATGTGGGATTGGGGTATTCTGTTCACGTAGTCACTGTCGAGAACAATAAGAAATTAGTTGCCACATGTAACTAATGTAGCTGGCGGGTTGGGTGTGAAACGGTTACTGGTTCATAACACTACTCAAGTCACAGAAGATTCGTGTCTTTCTCTTCTTTTGACAGCTAACACCAAAAAAGTTCTTCCTATGTTTATTACAAGAGCCTACTAGAGTAAAATGCATAAGATTATATCAAGTGATGGTAACTCCAAAAAAGCTACCTCTTCTCTCAAACTAACCTTAGTTCTGTCGTTGCTCTTCGTGGTGACTTCATGATTTCGACTTCCGAGATCAATATCGATCCTCACCCTCATCTTCTTCTCCTCTTCCCTTATGTTTTTCTCCTTCTTTTTCTCTCCTCTTCCGACTTCCTCTGACGCTTGTTTTTTCTTCTTTTGTGTCTCGTCCTAAATCTGGCTGTGGGACTTCGTTCCCCGCCTCCCATGTAGGGATCGCTACAGATAGGGGTTCGGTGGCGCGGTTGTGGTGGTTGGCTTCATCTTCTCGGCGGCTAGACCTTCGAAACCGGCGATTGCTCCAGTTCCGGCCGTGGGACGACGTTTTCCTCAACCTCGCTGGTGTGGATTGACGCAAATCTGGTCCCTTCCGCCTCTCTCGTTGTGCTCCGTCGAGCAAGACGCTTCTCCTGAGCTCTCTATCGCGCTCCACCGTGTTCTTAAGAAGTTTCTCTTGTCGACGCTCAACGGTGGTTCCAGATCCGACGTGGGACGCTTTCCTCTACCTTCCTTGGTGTGGATCGACGGAGATTTAGTCTGACCTGTCTCCCTCGTTGTGCTCCATCGCCGATCTCTTCTCTGGGGCCGCCTCCTCGCTCCGACGTACCGATGCGTCGTCCTCTTCAGGTTTGACTCACTTTTCCCTTACTTGTTGGTACGAGAATCATCGGGGTTGTTGGCCTCCGGTGAGTTTTTAGCCTTTGGGCTCGTGGTGTGGGTGAGGCTGCGACGTAACTAGTTGTTTCCAGCATGGTTTGCAGTTGTAGTGGTGGTTTTTTAGGGTCCCGTGTTGGTTTAAATCAGTTGTTTCCCGCACCTCTCGTCATATTGGAGGTCGGGACTTGGCTGTTTCTTTGGTGTTGGACCCGACCCTTCTTGGTCCCTTTACAGGATCTGTGTCGATTTTTCGAAATTGGATCCTCCTCTTGTGAGTCTGGGTCGGTGCAGGTCCTATGTGAGCATCCTCTCGTACGATTAGTTCTTCCTCTCCTTGCGTCTTGCGGCGTCGAGTTTTGGGGCTCTCTTTCCAGTCTCATCCGGTGGTGTTGGGCTTGGTGACCTGAGACGTGTGTTTGGGCCCTTTGGTTAGTCGGCTTGAGTTCTTCCGAGCGGGTTCTAGGCTGCTGTGGTGGTTTACAGTGTAGGAGTTTTCTTCTTTGAGTTTTAAGATTGTCAAATCTGGGTAATTTAGACCTCATTTTTTCAAATTGTGCTTCATGGTAGTCAATTTCTGGTTGTAGACTTTCATTTGTTAGTTCATGTTTTGGTTGTTTTCTTGGTGTTTTAGTTGTGTTGTTTTATGACTCTGGTCTTGTTTTGTTGGTGTTTTAGTTGATTTTGTTCTTCTGGTCTGTAGCGAGACCCCTTCATGTAATTTTCTTATTGCCTCATTATGTTGAGCGCTGTTGGTTGAGGTTCCTTCATGGAATGCTATTTAGTTTGTATTTCACCTTCACACTCAGTCTTTACTTCAAAGATTGAGTTCTTTTTGTAATATGCCTTTACCGATAAAAAAAACTGCTTAATAGAGTATCCGTTTTGCCAAGTGATATCTTGATGAAAAAAAAAGTAGGAATGTCAGGTAATTCAAGATATTTTTCCAGAAAAAAATACCTCATCCTATTCAGGTTCAATGATATACGACGAAAAAGGAAGCATATGAGTCTCGGGACTTTGGGGGTATTAGAGAGGAGTCGTACCCTGCCCTGGAGGTACTTGATGAGATTACTCGGCCCTGAGCCTCCTCCTTCCCATGGATGCCTCCTTAGGTACCTGTCGTTATTAATACCATGGGATCTCCTTAGCATGCCCGCCGAGCATTTGAGTCACCATAGCTCTATCTTAGTCGAGCCGGGGGAAGTTTTCGTTGTCTTTTAAGAGCATAAATAAGAGAATAGGGATAGGTCCTCTAAATTGCTAACTGGGTTCCCAGTGTTTCTTGTCAAAAGATCAACGTTCCAAGTATGGAATTATGTCTCTTCCTATATCGGTTTTCCATTAATAATATTCTACAATTATTATAATAAAAATTTGAAAAAGTTACGCATAACTATGTTTAGTTGAACATGTTTTCTCCATAATTACGTTTAGCAATACAGTTTAATTTATTGATACTCTAATTATCAAACCTTTGTAAATTAATCATTTTCGTTAGTTCCTTTCCTATATAGGATTTCTTGAGGTCACTTGCTTCTCCTTCTTACCACTAAGCCACTATGTCGGTGCAACTCGTTCCTCCAATACCCTCCTCCTTCTCCCGGCGTTCTTCCCAATGCCCTCTCTTACCCGACCCCTGTGCTAGTGCCTCTTGGACACTCATCATGAAGGTCGGCCCCCCCTCTTTCGCCTCCCCGTCGTCCTTAAACTTTCAATCGTACCTTTTTCGATCTCCACATGATATCCTCCCTACCTCTCCAACGCCTTTTATCTGGGAGCCAAGGATGGAAGAGATCTAGGGAGGCCGTTCGGAAGGGTCGTCTATTATGGGATGACCAAGTCTTGATTCACGTAGAGGATCACGTGGTGCCCACTCACTATGTCCAATTTTGTATGCTATCATTGGGAACCGATCAGAGACCTAGGATTCTCTCCCTACTACGGTAGACACCGAGTGATCTGGAACTCTACCGACCCTTGTGTCCAAACTCTTGACGGGGCACAGATATGCTAGCACCAATGGGGGCGATATTCCCATCATGCATATGGAGGCTAGGGTCCCTCGTGGCGATCCACCAACCGTTTGGGCTCATTGATACACATCCCGCTACCAAGGTTATGCGCATAAAACAACCCACATTACCAACCTTGCTTCTTATAGGCGAAGGGTGGACCTACACGGTCGAGAGCTTCATCTCCGAGTATGTGTCCAAGTGGACATCCGACCTACTCCACGACGGGTATCCGAATGAGGCCATCAAGAGTCACACGAACAGATTGACGACCACCCGTTTGTGCCTCCATCGACTCACTATGAACGAGACGAGTTCTCTTATGGTGGTGGTGTGCCTCGGAACCTACACTAGGCAGGGCCCGATACCGTTCCTTTGATAATGAGCCAGAGAGGGATATGAGGCCACCACTAGACACGCGACACTTCATGGCCCACTCCATGGAACGACCTCTATTGGGCCCTACCCGAGTTAGAGGAAAAGGACACTCACAACCCCTTAATAGTAATTGGGGCATGCCTTAAGGGGCGAGAAGAGAGGTCCGTGAAGTAGCCTCGTCAGGCGCAATAAGCCCTTTGAGGCCCACATGGTGATATACAAGAGACAGACCCTATCGCACTGGGACATGGAAGTTATTGATCCCAAGTCTCCTCCTCTTCTTAGGAACCTTATCGGTTACCTGGCATCATCCTCACCTCCCTAAAGAATCTCCATCGAGGGATCAACACATGTTTTAGGCAAACAAGGTCCACTCGAGTCGAGGTAGGAAGTGGGTTAGAAGTGGTATTTGCGCATCCTCAACAGAATAGAGAACCGCCCCTACATCGTTACTTGGAATAGCCGGACATGTTAGATACAAGGTAAGCGTTTCGGCATTTTCCGTGATTATGTGTCACAATTTGTTTATGTTCTCGTTTTGATTTCCTTTTCCAGTCTGTTTCTTGTTCATTTTATCAATAAAGTTACCATGTTGCATAAAATAAAATCATTCATTTTATTAATAAAATTACCACGTTGTGTTAAAAAAATCGTTTTCGTTAATTTTAAAACAGAATAGTGGTCATATTTTTTATAAGAGATAAAACTTCCTTTTAACCTAACTGTCTTGTTTCTTCTCCTCTCTCTCTCTCTTCCTTCTACCAAATTCTTTTTTTTCCAATGTATTCTATCAATTCTGAGCGTGGGTCTGGGTTTATGAGGTCTATTCTTTTGAATCTCAATGATATTTCCCAATGTATGCTTTGTATTTAGAGGGAAGTGCAAACTTCGAAACGGTTTCCGGATCGCATCTTATAGTCGTCAAAAACGCGAGAACTAATCCCCTGCATATGTTTTCTCTAACTTATGATCTTGAAATTCTTATATTTGTTCCTCTTATGAAAATGACACTTTCACATCTCATTAATCGAGCTCCAATCACTTTAGACGTGAGGAAATGGTGATAATGGCGTAATCAGGCATAAAGCATTTAGGATTGGTAGATCGAGTGAACTCGCGGATCTTTTTAAAGGTTAAATTATTGACGTTCATAATCACTTACATGATCATCTCTATCCTATCCCTTAATTCACTCTATTCGTTCCCCTCGATCACATCTCCCTTCCCACACCATACTTTGTATAGTTGGCATGTGTATATCAACCCTTTATTAGTTGCCTTATATGACATGTAACCGAGTGTATAAAGGTACCTTAACCTTTTTTGTTCAAATCATCAAGAAAGAATAAAATACTTCTTACCTATTTTACATTCTTCATGGAATCAGAGCAAACCCGCTCTAACATAGGAGACGTCGTAAGGAGAACGAAAGTCGGGATGTGATGGGTGCTAACTCCACTGCGACAGTCATCACCAACACCTCGCCCTTCTACCTACACCCATCAGATAACCCCGAAATGGTGTTCATCACGCAACCGATAAATGCATCCGACGATAATTACTTTTCCTGGTGTTGTCATCTTCAGGAAGCCATCCAATACAAGCACAACGTAGGATTCGTTGATGGATCCATACCCAAACCAGATGCTCAATCAGAGAATTTTCAGCTATTACTTCAGTGCAATGCATTGGTAAAATCTTGGTTACTTAATTCCTTGAGCAAGGAATTACAACAAGGTTGTGTTCATGCCGAAACAGCCAGACAAATATGGGTTGATCTAGAACAACGATTCACCCAAGGTATTGCACCTTGTATATATGCTTAACGTTGCACTATTGCTCTATTGCAACAAGAGAGAAGGTCAGTATCCATCTATTATGGTAAATTAAAATCTGCTTGGGACGAATTACAAGGCTTATGGCCAATACCTGTTTGTACTTGTGGCCATTGTACTTGTAATGTCACCCGGAGAATGCGGGCTATGCGATAAGAAGAACAAGTCTGTGATTTTCTCATGGGACTTGACGATGACCACACAACAATCAAGTCTCAAATTCACATCCTCGAGCCTCTACCAAGTCTTGGAAGGGCCTATGCTGTTGCTGCCCATGAAGAATCACAACATCTTGTAGTAGCGGCACGAACACCACTGTATGACGTTGCAGCCATGTCCCTTAACCGATAGGAAGAAGGCCGATATCAGACTGACAGTCGTGCTACCACCGGTCGAAGCTCGATGCATGGAGATCGAGGTGTACGACGCTGTAGTCACTGTGGGAAGACCGACCATTCAACCTTTAATTGCTACGCCCTAATAGGGTAGCTTGATCACTGGACACGGTCGGGGCACAATATCGGCACCGATGATAGACACGGACGACGACCTGGGAAAGAAGAAGGACAGGAACGCGTTATTGGTTGGGGGTGCAATTCTGAAACGTGAAACCCTTACTCTGAAATGTGAAACAGAGCTGCTCCATTTGGGGCTCTAATTACATCAAGTGAGCTAAAATTTTCAATTGATGGGCCTATTCAGTCCACAAATACCTTTCAGCCCAAGTCCGTGAGAACAGCCATCATGGAGTCATTTTCAAAGAAATTAAATCAAGAGCATAAGGCCCACCTCCTAAGCCTCTTAGGGGGACATAATCCACCCCAACTCCGTTTGCAGCCAATATTGCAGGTTCTTCCGATCAAAAATTCTCTGGTAATGATTTGTCTTGGATTATTGATTCTGGTGCTAAAGACCATATTACTTATGATCATCGTCAACTTCATGATATTGTCCCTCATATACAATCTCAAACCGTTGAAACGCCAAATGAAGAGACCGTTTCAATTAAGGCCATTGGAAAAGTTAAACTTGACCATCAATTATCACTTGAACGTGTTTTAGTAGTTCCACAATTTTGCTTTAACTTGCTCTCCGTCAGCCGCATTACCCATGACCTAAATTGTGCTCTAATTTTTTTTAATTCAAATTGTTGTGTAATTCAGGACTTACCCTCGAGGATGCTGATTGGAACAGATAGGATGCGGAATGGTACTATTATCTGGAACCAACGGAGGCAGGGAAGGCATTGATGGCTCATGGGTACAATGACACACAATTGTGGCATCGACGTTTGTTTCACATACCAGCCGACCGACTTTCTTTGATTCCCAATTTACCCGTAGCACTAAATAAACACGAATTGGGACTTTGTGATGCTTGCTGCAAGGCAAAGCATACACGCCTTGTTTTTCCGATTCGCACAAATAAATCATTGCACCTATTTGATTTAATTCATTGCGACATTTGGGGTTCTTATCATACACCCTCACTTCCGGTTGTCATTTTTTCTTAACTATTGTGGATGATTACAACATCGCAACGTGGGTATTTTTGATGAAACATAAGTCTGAAACCAAAACGCATTTGCTACAATTCTTTCATTGGGTGCAAGGACAATTTCATACAAACATCAAGCCCCTACGCACAGATAGAGGGAAGAAGTTTAGTCACCATGAACTGATGGACTATTACCACACAAATGACATGGAATTCCAAACCAGTAGAGAGAAAGCATCGACATCTACTAGAAGTGGCTAGGTCACTCCACATTCAAGCTCCTCTACCGTACCATTTTTGGGGAGAATGCGTCCTCACGACTACCTACCTCATTAATCGGATGCCCCTCACGGTCATCAACAACAACACTCCGTTTGAGCTACTTTTTGGTAAGAAACCCACTTATGATCACATAAGGAGCTTTGGTTTCCTTTGTTAAGCACATCAAAAAACTAAAGACAATTTTCCCCTCGATCGAAACCTGGAATTTACTTGGGGTATCCAAAGGGTCAAAAAGGGTATCGAGTTTATGATTTGCAAACTCAAACTATTATTGTCTCCCGCGATGTTCGTTTTTGGGAGAACATATTTCCAGGTGCTCAATGCCTTGATCCAGATGACTGTCTTGAGCCCCCGTTTGCCTCTTCCTCATATCCATTTGAGCTAGATGACAGTTGAAGACAAGTGACTCCTGTTCCGCCTTCTGCTACTTATGATGCCCGAACTACAGATCCTCCCACCCAAGTTGAGGTTTCCAATCACTCAAACGAGAGGTATTATCCACAATTGAGCCAACTCAAGCTCTAGTTCGAACAAAGTGATGACATCATATGTCATCCCGACTATCTGGTTATGATTATGCCCTCCCGCTTCCCTCAGTCCACCAGAGTCTGCCCCTCAACCTACTCCACGTTCAGCACTCGCTACGGTATATCCTCTTACTCACTCTATTTGTTACAAAATATTTTCTCCCAATCATGTTGCCTTGTTATCGGCTATCTCCTCTATGGATGATCCTCGCACATTTCATTAGGCTTCCAGACATCGACATTGTAGAGATTCCATGGTACAGGAGATTGCAGGTCTTGAAGCCAACAATATTTTGAGCTTAACCACTCATCCACAGGGGAAGCGAGAAATTGATTCCAAATTGGTGTATAGAATCAAGTATCGCCCTGACGGTACACTTTAACGATTCAAGGCTCGCCTCGTTGCTAAAGGATTTACACAGGTTGAAGGGGTCGACTACACCGACACTTACGCTCCGATAGCTAAATGGTCACCGTTCGTTCCATGCTTGCAGTTGCTGCCGCCAAATATTGGCCTCTCCACCAACACGACGTCAATAATGCTTTTCTCCATGGTGACTTAAAGGAAGAGGATTATATGAAGATTCCATAGGGTTTATCTAAACATGGGGATACTCGTATTTGTCGTCTCCATAAATCATTGTACGGCCTTCGTCAAGCCTCCTGAAACTGGTATCACAAGTTTACAGAATGCACTATTGCGCTAGGCTTCCGACCATCCTCTACAGATCACTCCTTGTTCACCTACTTAGCAGGTTCTTCTTTCGTTGCCATCCTTATCTATGTCGATGACATCATCGTTATAGGCACTGACGCTGAACGCATCAGCCACCTTAAACTGCACTTGGACCAACAATTTCGCATCAAAGATTTGGGAGCCTTAAAATACTTTTTGGGGCTCGAGGTCGCGTACTCCCCAAAAGGAATAGTTCTCACCCAACGAAAGTACATCCTTGACATCCTGTACGATTGTGGTCTCACGGGTTACAAGCCTGCAAAATTTCCCTTACCCTAACAGTATCGCCTATCTGCTACTACTGGGCCGCTTGTGAGGACGTTGGCCAATATCGTCGCCTCGTTGGTCGTTTATTATATCTCACCATTACTCGACCTGACATCAGCTATGCAGTACACATCCTTAGTCAGTTTATGCACGCCCCACAGTAACCTCATCTTGATTTTGCCTTTAATGTACTCTGATACCTTAAGGGTTGTCTAGGACATGGCATCTTTCTTCCTTCTAACATGTCTTTGTCTTTACAGGCCTATTGTGATGCAGATTGGGCGGGCTCTCCAAACACTAGGTGATCAACTACAGGCTACATCCTATTCTTAGGCTCTTCTCCAATTTCTTAGCGCTTTAAGAAACAAAATGTCGTTTCTTGTTCCTTGGCTGAGGCCGAATACCGCGTTATGGCCGCCACCAGTCGCGAGATTATTTGGCTTCAGGAATTGCTACACGACCTACGAGCCACTCAGACAAATGATACCCCTCTCTTTGAGACAATACAGCTGTCATCCACATTGCTTCCAACCTAGTGTTTCACGAACGGACAAAGCATATTGAAATCGATTGTCATTTTGTTCGCCATCATCTTCAGGCTCGGGTTATCACTCCTCGACCCATACCAGGTCAACACCAATTGACGGACATATTCACCAAAGCACTTGGTCATGATCGCTTTTAGACATTACTCCACAAGTTGGGCATCATCAACATTCATGCTCCAACTTAAGGGGAGAGTATTGACGTCCATAATCACTTACATGATCATTTCCATCATATCCCTTAATTCACTCCATTTGTTCACCATGATCACATCTCCCTTACGATACTTTAGTTGACCTGTGTATATCAATCCTTTATTAATTGCCTTATATGGCATGTAAATGAGCGTATAAAGGTACCTTAACCTTTTATGTTCAAATCATCAAATAAGAATAAAATACTTCTTACCTATTTTACATTTTTCATCAATCAAGCGCAGACATAAGTGGGATTATCTGATTATCGAGTCACGATTGGATTTTTAAGTTTTTAGAGCTTATGTTTTTAACGTTTAGTTTCACATATTAATTAACGAACTTATATCAATTATAGTTATAGGATCAGTAAGAGTTTTCAAAGAACTCTATGCTTACACTATTTATTTTTATTTGTGTTCCATAAGTTGAACAAATAAAATGGCCTCTTTCGTCCAAAACAGTAACAATAAATTAAACAAAATAGAAAATTAATGTATCAAATTTAATGGTTTATATCTTTTTTTAATCAACAAATTTTCTAAATGAAGAGGCCTCTTTTGAGGGGAAAGAGGGGGTATAACGTCCAACGAAGAACCAAAAGAGACTCCCCAAGTCGATCATATGTCGACTATAAGGGAGAAGTACAAACTAAAATTAAGTTAAGCCAAACAAACATCAACAAAGCACACCAAAAGAACACTCAAGGTGTTACTTGTGTTCTAAGTAACTAATGATAAAGCTAGTAAGGGGATTGCTTGACTCCCAAGAAACCAAATAAGAGAGCTTAAGAGGACAACAATCCACAAAAGAAGTAAGCGTGACAGAGGAAGCTGTAGAGGAGTTTGCTGCAGTCGAAGATGTGTCAACAATGAAGAGAGAAATCACATAATCAAGTCAAGAGCAAATGAGGAAGCCATCAATGATCTGAACCAGAGGGTATAGTGTCACGCCCCAATTTCAGTAAACCGAACTAGGGACGCGAACGTTTTAAAAACATAAAAACACTTGAAACCTGTTTTCATTAAACACTTTAAAATACCAGTTTAGTTCAACAAAATAATAATTTCAGCTTAAAACACGTCCCAACAAGTGGACAAAAGTACAAGGTATCCGTCACTAGACTCAAAAGACAAAACCCGGACTCCGCTCCTAGCTCCACAAGCTTCGAGAGCTCACCTAGTCCGTCCCACGAACAGTACCTGTAGGAAAAGCAGCTAGGGGTGAGCGTTCGCTCACCTCCACGGATAACAGACTGACTACGACATAATTAGCAGACAAAGCAAATAACACCACCAACAACTCAACACCGGGGAAACCATCCCCAACCCAAGTACTCTAACTGAACATACACCCACGATGACCTTCCTCGAACGACTCAACACTCTGACACGTAAAGTAGACCTGACCCAGCAATTGACGACCTCTTCCAAGGACTCAAACGAAAGTTACGCAACACCAAACAGCATCACAAGGGATCACACACCGACCAAGATCACAAAGGATCACACACCAAAACAAGATCACAAAGGATCGCAAACCAGCTGCCAAGAACGCCCTCCCGGGACTCTAACCCGGTCAGGCCAACCCAAGAATGCTGCAACTTACCAGGACTCTAACCCGTAAGCCAGCCGGAAAATGCTGCAACTTATTGGGACTCTAACCCATAAGCCAGCCGGAAAATGCTGCAACTTACCGGGACTCTAACCCACAAGCCAACCAAAGTATGCTCACAAACCCAAACCACACACGTGCGGCCAGGACCCCTTTATTGGCGGGCGGGCCCCCTACCCCGTCTGAACGTGCAGACGCGTGTGCTCGTGGACCCCCGTTTCAGGAAGCGGGCCCCCAACCTCCGGTAACCACAAACACAATCACAATCACAAGCAAGTTCAACAACCAGTGACAACACAAGTTCAACACTCACAGGCACTCATGGCCACCAAGACACCAACAGTAAAACGCGCCTGCAACTTACCGAGACTCTAACTCGTAAGCCAGCTAAAGGAAGCATGCAACCCCCCCGAGACTCTAACTCGGTCAGGCCAGCCAAAGACACCAACCTTAGTACTCGGCTCTCAAAGCCACCCAAAACACGATTTACAACACGGGCTCTCATGACCACCCAAGACTCAACAATAATAATACACGGGCTCTCAAGGCCACCCAAGACGCCAACAATCCTAATATCAGCAGTTCACAATCAACCTCCGGGCATGGTCATATGCCTCCAGTAAAAACAATTATCGCTAAGTTCTCCGTTCCTACGACACTACTAAGTGTCACATGCATTTCCAGTAACTACCAAGTTCCCGTAGCATGCCTTTCTAACAAACGCTACAATCCCGTATCATGCATTTCTAATATTCAAATAAACCTATTCGACCCACGACACCCCGGTGTCACATGCAATTCTACTGTTAACTTTCCCTAGTCAGGGCCGAGATCCGGCTACTTTTCCCCACCTCAACTGAAGAGCAACCGCTACGCTTCCTAGCTGCTGACGTTCTGGCTCGCTACCTCCGGGATTCACTTCGATCGAAGCCGGACGCTAAGGATAACACGAAAGCCATAAATTAGAGGCGGTTCCCAGGTTAATCTAAAGGTCACAATTATTCCTGTTTTAAAACCGACAGCTGTCTTTTAAACTCGAGCGGGATAAAAGCGGGGTCACAGTGGATTGGGTTGAGTACCCGAGCACCGAAACCGGTGCATGCGAGGCACAGCCCCAATGCACGAATCCCGAGGTCCGATTTAGCGGTCTGCTTTTGTTCCTTTGTAAACTCAATTAGCAGTCCAATTTAAACACTCGGTCACCAAAGTGATTCCGGTTCGCTCCAGAATCTAAAACCGTCTAAAAAACAAAACTGAAACCAAACCCCTTTTGATTTCCCTATTTTCGTTTTAACACCTTTTAAATTAAATCGGATCCAGTTTTATCTTGATTATCCGTTCAACTTCAAATGATTTTGTTTGCAACCGAAACAGATCAAACGAACTCGTTTTCAACGAATCGAACTTAAACTATTCTCTTTTAATTTTCTTTCAAAATCCCTTTTTTCTGATCCTTTCCATTCCCACAGGTTCAAGTACAGAATTCAAAAGACGTTCCGGATCTACAATCATTTTTACGTCCGAAATGCAAACATCGAATTTTATTTCAGATATCGTTTTATTTCCTTCGCTGAAATTACAATATCGTTTTTCAGACAAAAACTCAGATCCAAACTAAAGACGAACGGAAAATAAACCGGCCGCCGGCAAATACGTCGCCGGCGACTAAACCCCCAGGCACGAACCTCACTGGAGGGAAGGGCGGCTGGGCGTGCACGGCGGTGCACGGCGGGGACCCTCCACGCCCCAGATCTGGACGGCCCCGGTGGCTCTATCCCGGAGCTGTCGCACGCGCCGGCGAAGGGAGAACGGGCTCGGGAGCGATGGCCGGTCTCGGGAGCGTCGGCCGGACTCGGTAGCGGTGGCCGGACTCCGAGTTGAGAGGAGGGAGGGAGGTCGGATGAGGGTTCGGGATCTGAGAGGGAGAAGGAAGAGGGGGTCGACGGCGGTGGCTACTGGTGTGGGCGGGCGGTGGCCGGACGGAGAACGAGGGTAGACGGGGGCGGCGTGGGGACGTGGTTGGGGTCGGAGAAGAAGGAGGAGGGGGCTCGTCGTGGGGAAGACGGGACGGCGAGAGGAGCTGGCCGGCGGCGTGGTCGTGGGAGGGCGGCGGCGTGAAGGAGGAACACGGAGGGTGAGGTCGGGTTCGGGACTGGGTGAGGACAGAGAGGGACGGCCGGTGGAGGGAGGCCGGTGGTGTGGCCGGCGACGGCGTGGACGAAGAAGAAGGAGGTCGGGAGAGGAGTGGGGGCGGCGTGGATCGAAGAAGGGGAGAGGGTATTAGGGTTTCAAAACCCTAATGCCACCTTATATAGGTGGGACTTGGGCCGACCCTTTTGGGCCTCAGGGGACAACCGGGCCGAGAGTGGCTGGGCTGGGTTGGGCCTGCGCGCCTGGCCTGGTCCAGACCTGCTCCTTTCATTTTTTTTTTTGCACTTGTTGTTTTTTAAAAAAAAAACTACCTTAAGGTTTTCGGTTTGCGAAATAAAACCCTAATGAAACGAAGCGGGTTTTACAAGCTACAGAGGAGGTTGGCTTGTACTGCGATCGAGAATGCAACTGCGAGCTAACTGCAAACTGAGCTGGGGATTATTAAGCTGAAGGACTGAACAGAACATTTGCAGATGGGTATGACAACTGAACCGGGTCTTGGATGCAAACAGGCGCACCCTGCCAAATGGGAGCCTTAAGGATTGACGAGTCTGAGTCAAAGGGTTCTTGCAGACCAAACAAAGAAGCAAATATAAGAGAGGGGGGAGCAGAAGGTAAAGGAGAACACTCAAACCCTAACTACAAGCTACCCATTCGCAAGGAACAGTGGAAAGAAACCTAAGGCTACCCACACAAGAGAAAAAAAGAGAACAAGCACCAGAGAGCCTTACCAAACTCACAGCAGTCCCCAAACCCAGCCCAAACCCAACCCCAACCCAAATCCCAACCTCAATGATCAGCAAGTATGAGGTGAATCTTTCCAATTCTGAAATGAAAAGAATTTTCCAGAAATTTGAAAGTTTGGCCAGGCCCAATTATAAGAATGATTTACAATAATATCAAAGATCTTAGAAGCAGAGGTAGCCATACCATTGAATGTGAGATTATTTCTTGCCAACCAAATCTGCCAGCACCCAAATTGAATGATTTTTTCCAAGCTGATTTACCTTTCTTTTGTCTCAGATAAGGCCATGATGTGAAGAAGTTCTTTAAGGAGACTGAGATGACTAAATCAATTCCCCACCAATGACATATTAATGTCCAAACCTGTCAGGCCTTATAGCAGTGCACAAGTGTGTGTGATACATCCTCAAATTCCCAGTGACAATCAAGACATAAAAGATCATCAAAGGGGAAATTCATTCCCCTACTTTTCAGAAAGCACTTGGTGGGTAGGGCTTCATGACAAGCTAACCAAGAGAAGGCAGTTATTTTGGGTGGAATTCGTGGCAACCACATATTTTTTGACCAATTGAAGTCGTCTGGGGAGATGCCTTGGAGTTGAAGCAAGGTATACATTCTTTTGACAATGAACCCTTTTGGGTCTCCCTTCCACAGTAGTGTATCTTCCTGGCTTAGAAGATGAATTCCATTGAGAATAATTGGAGAGACATCTAATCTACCTCAGCTCTGCCTCTAGGAACTCTTCTGAACTGAAGATCCCAAGAGAAGCCTATCCAAACTTCAGAGATTTGATATGATTTAACTTGGGATAAATAGAACAGCCTAGGAAAGAGGAGTTTGAATGGAATGTCCCCCCATCAAAGGTCTTCCCAGAAAAATCCTTTGTCCATTGCCCAGCTTCCGTGATAGGCCTTTATACCCAAAGAGATCCGTGAATCTTGCATCGGATTTAAGATTAATTAAAGGTTTATATCTAGTTTGACATCAAAAATATGCATCAAAATCTAACTATGAATCATCATAATTTAAATATCTATATCTAGTAATCGTAAAATGTTTAGCTCGCATAATATGATATTTTGTAAAGTTTTGAAACTACAAAAGAACTTTAGAGCAAATACAAACTCTAACTTAACGTAATTTCAACCAATAGAAGTTTTCTGTGTATAAATTTCAATATATATAACAAATTGGAAATGAGTAAAAGACATACAGGTTTACACAACTCTATATGATCAGCTCCCAAAATATCAGTTTTCGTGAAAAAATAAATATTTCCAATTCAATAATAGCAACCGGACAGTTTATGTAATAGAACCGAAAATGACTAAAATGGTATTTTAATCTTAAGGAATAAAGTAATAGAAAATGCATAAAATATCATTTGCAGGCCTAACGCTATATGGTTAATAGAAAAACAAACTCAGTTAGCTTTTTTTATCTCTCGACTTGATAGTCTATCCTAGCCGTACCCCTAACTTTTTTGTTGATATGGAGTTTTCGTCTACCGCTGTTATTGTTGCGCCGCTTGGGGTGGTCGGCTTTGCCATCCCCGTATTCCCCGTATTCGCCTGTATCGTCCAGATGACCTCGCAGACTACGCCTGGTGTGGGGTTTACGTACGGGTGGGAGTGGCCACTCCCCAACCCTCTGCGCCTCTTCCCTCTTCCGGTCCTCTGATGGTCTCGATGACCCCTTCTCCGATCGTCAGGCCTCCTTGTCCTTCTCCGTCGGTTACATCTGGCCGTCCTGCCTCGACTGATCGGCAGGTCCTCTCACCTATGGTGATCTCTCCCTCTTCCTCCGCCGATGCACCCGTTGCAGTCACGATTCCTGTGATGGAAGCCACTGTCCCTGCCGGTGGACCTCTCCTCCCTCTCCATTCCCTTCGGCAACCTGCTTCGGTTGTTGGGGACAAGGGGCGTCGTCGGTGCAAATACAAGCCTACCCAGGCTTGGCCACCCTCTACGATCCCCCCACCTCTGGGACTGATCCCGGATGGGGGTTTCTCTCTCGGATCGACTTCTCCGGTATCGAATGCTAAACCATAGCGGGGGAGGCCTATGCGTCATCCTCGGATACCTTCCTCCCAAAGTAATGGCCCTATAGCCTTACCTTCCCTGAACCCTAGCGAGTCGTCTCCTCCACCTAGCCTCCCGTCCTCCCCCATCAGCCACGACCTTGCTATGGACTTGCTCGTTGGCGCCGAGGACTCTAGGGTTTCATCGACCTTCGAGGTTACCTCGAACCTACCTAGGGCCCCACCAATTCTCGGTGCCACCCCGACCCTGCCTAGGGTTTCTACCCCAACCCTGCCTAGGGTTTCTACTCCGACCCTACCTAGGGTTTCTTCGACGCCACAAGTGGATCCTGCTCTGGTTCCACCCGGCCCATCGGGAGTGAAAGCGGACCCTCGGGCCCTCACACCCCTCAGCTGTGGAGAACCCGACCTCAGTCCCCTGCTTCCCCAGTGTTGCTGATGCCGCTACCGATTTCGAGGAATGGGGACGTGGCCACGCGTGAAGACTTGGGTGCAGGGGATCCACCTCCACCGGATACTAGGTCTCGACGAGGTCGGCCCCAAGCCTTTACATCCTTGGGCCGCTACGCTAGGGATAAGTTGCTCCTATCGACCTCGCCGACGCCCGCTCTGCGGGTTTCCGTAGAGGGTACTGATCTCGCTGGGGGATCCCCTATGATGGGGGATATGTCTCCTCCGGCGGCTCCATGGCACGACAAGCGCCCACGGGCTGAAGCATCACCGGACACCTAGGCGAGGGCAGGTAAACAGCCCAGGTCTCGACGAGGTCGACCCTAGGCCCTTACATCCTTAGCCCGCTACGCTAGGGATAAGTTGTTCTTGCCGACCCCGCCGTCGCCCACGCTGCAGGTCGCCATAGAGGGTACTGATCTCGCTGAGGGATCCCCTATGATGGGGGATACGTCCCCTCCAGCGGATACATGACACGACAAGTGCCCACGGGCTGAAGCGTCACCGGACAACCAGGCGAGGGCAGGTAAGCCGCCTAGGTCTCAACGAGGTCGGCCCCAGGCCCTTACATCCTTGTCCCTCTACGGTAGGGATAAGGTTTTCCTGCCGACCCCACGATTTCCCACGCTGCAGGTCGCCATAGAGGGTACTGGTCTCGCTGGGGGACCCCTTATGATGGGGGATAGGTCTCCTCCGGCGGCTCTAGTGCACGACAAGCGCCCACGGGCTGAAGCATCATCGGACAACCAAGCGAGAGCTGGTAAGCAGCCTCGCAAGGAGGGATGGTAGACGCTTGGGACTGGCCCTTGGAGGGGTCCCTGTATGAGGTGTTTCCTCCCGCCATCATCATTACCGTGGAGGTCCTTCAGAATCTCCGGTACCCCGCCCCCTCTATCCGCTTTCTGCCTTTGCCCATGGGGTACCAGCTCAATACCGTCGAGGACGGTTCTATTATGAAAAGAACTACGCGTATCTTTCCATGCTCTATGTCTGTTCTTTGTGGTCAGAGAGTCTCTGATGCACTGTCTTGTTACTACCCAATGATTAACAATATCTGCAACTTTCGCTAAAAAATGCTAAATGGTTAATTTGAAGGATTTTTTTGGTATCATTATGTGCTTTTCTTATGTTAATCAAATCTCTGGTCTGATTTAAATTTTATATAATATATGACTACCCATTTTACCACTCTGAGGCCACGTTTAAGTAATTGTCGTCGTGGTGATAAATTTGGATTTTAGCATGTATAACATTAAGGTTCGGGGTTCGAAGTTTATATATCGACGAGGTAAAATAGAGAATCTAAACCCCTTAGATAAATTGTACTCAACAGTGTTGAGGTTTACTGTGTGGTTTATTGTTCTGAGTGAATCTTGTTTGGATGTTGGGGTTTTATTCGTTTTCTCGATTTATCAGTGTAAATTAATGTTGGGTTTATTAACAACTGAATTAAAATTGAATAATTATTTAAACTAAAGGGACATGTGGCGGGATTTTATTTGTTGGTCGCGACTCGCGGCTCGGGGTTAATGGTTTAGTGAGTCGCGAACCTTGAGTCGTACATAAGTCGCATGTTGTGAATGCTCTAATAGCAACTTCAGAAGCAAGAACTTATGGAAGAGGGTAATTAGGTAATTTGACGAATATGGTTTAGGTTGTTAACTTTACATTTTTGTTTTGGAAGGTTAGATTTTGGTGAGACTTGCAAAAAGTGCATTCTCATTTCCTGCTTAGATTTTTTTAATAAGTTCGGGTTTTTACAAAATAAACACGATTAGGAGTTCGAAAAGGGCTTAACCCTAAACCGACGGGCAGAAGTCTAAGAAAGGAACTCTAAATGAAATTGAACGATTACATGCAACTACTAAAATATCCCTCATATTGAAAACTACTCTCGACCCTATGTTGGTCTTCCACAACGAAACCTAACCCGAATCAAAACCTATACCCCCAAGCTTTCTTCATATACTTCGCCCAAGTCTCAAATTGACTTGGACAAAAAAAACATAATTGACCATGTACAATGAACACCCACCGAAACCAAAAATGGATTCCCAAGTGGTTTGGTTTGGGTTTGAAAATGTGATCCGTTTGAAATTGAAAATTAATCTGATTCTACTCGGAGTGGCTTGTACCAAACACTAAGTCTTAGCATCATCTCCGATTTGTTACTCGGAAAATCCTCCCACCGCCCATCCCTTGAGTCTACTATCCCTTACAACAAAATCTACTGTTTGAGACTCTACTAGGATAAACGAAAAACCTCCATAGCTAGTCATTATTTTTAGCTATATTACATAGAAAAGGTTTCTCGGAGGATTGGATGACGCTTATGGCGGCTTGCATTGGATCGGTCCAATGTTTCCTAAGTTAAGGAGGCAATGAGACTCCAGTTTTTGCTCAAACACGGGGAATTCGACACAGGGATCTCCTCTCAGCCTTTAAGGACCGCTCCTGGTCAACGACGGTCAATCGACAGAAAAACGGAAAAATTTAAAAATTTTGGACATACACCAAAATGAACCTAAAATTGACCCCGAGGGTCATATCGGACTTAAGTTGACCCCGATATCGACCAAAGTGAGTTCTGGGGGACTCAGGGCAACTTTTTGACCAATTTGGGAAAGGTTAACTTTTTGTCGGAAAAGTCAACCGAGCGACGTTTTGGCCAGTTCGAGGCCCGTTTTGGATCCAAAAAGCTTAGCCGTCGTTACAGTGGTCTTAGTTGGGCCGTTTCCTTGTAGCACGTGAAATTTCGTAATTTCTTGGAAAATGGGCCCGCACGGGGCCCGAGACGGCCGAATTTCGCGAATCGGACTGAAAAATATCTACCAAGATATTTTTCTAAAGTGTGGGACCCACATGACACATGTCACCCAAGCGGTGGTGGTTGGTTTTTAGAATAAAGAAAAAGAAATAAGTTGTGGTAGTTTTGTAATTAAGAGAGTGGTTAGTTTTTTGAACAAAACAAAAGGGAAAGGAGATGAGGTGATACACGTCCATTTCAGAAAAAAAGAAGAGAAAAAGAGAGAGAAAGAAGAGAGAGAAAGGGAAGGAGAGAAAAAGAAAGAAAAGGGGAGATTGTTGAAGATTGTCGACGATCCGGCCGTTGAATTTTAGGGTTTGAGTTTAAATGGGTTGATTAAGGTTGGGTTAAGGATTGGGGTTCGTTAGGAACGTTTTGGGGCGAAAAGGAACATTTTTTGTTGTGGCCGGGTGGGGCCCACGTGTCGGGTCTCGGGTTTTTCATGTTCGGGTGGTTTTGGACGATCCCCAAGTCGTTAATTCACACCCGGAACAAATTATGGAATTAAATTGTGAAAGTTGGAAATTTCGGGTTTAGAAACTTTAAACGTGAATTAAATCGCTCGGAAGTCGTAAATTGATTCCGTCGATTGCATTGGAACCCTTGAATTATTCTAAGATCGTAGGAACGAAAACGGGAATTTTCGGAGCCCCGGAAGGGCGTTTTCCAATCCCGAGCAGATTCGCCGAGCCGGGCGAATCGGGCCTTTCCGGGCCCATTGTTGACAGTGTCGAGTAATTGGGAAGTTTGGGAGTGATCGGCATTACCGGGGTTGCGAGTGGGCGTCTAATTCTTTAAAATTCAGCTTTGCCTGCGAACTTAAAAAGTGTTTTAATTTTGTTCATGTTAGATCGTGCCGCCGACCGCGGGAAGGGGAGGCTAGGCGAGTGATCGCGAGCACGCCAGAGCTTGGGCGTGGGCTTTTGGGAAAGCGTTACGAGGTAGGGAAAAGTAGCCGGATCTCGGCCTTGACTAGGGAAAGTTAACAGTGGAAATGCATGTGACACTTAGTGGTGTCGTAGGATAAGTAAATTTATCGAACAATAGAAATGCAGGCGACACTTAGTAGTGTCGTAGGATACGTGAACGTATCGAACAATAGAAATGCATGTGACACTTAGTAGTGTCATAGGATAAGTGAACATATCGAACCTTAGAAATACTTGTGGCATTTGGTTGTGCCCGTAGGTTGATTAAATTGTTTGTGTTTGTGGGTGGCCATGAGTGCCTGTGGGGAGTTGAAACCGTATTGGTTGATTGACTTGCCGAGTGGTAGTTAGTCGTGTTGTCGTATTTTCTTTCTATTTGCGGGGTATTGTGTGTTATTTGGTTGTGACTGTGATTGTTCTGGTGATGACTGTTGAGTTATGCCCGTGGGTGTGTCGTACCCTCCGGTGCGCGGTCGGTAAAGTGCTGAGGGCTGTGGTTCCTGTCAGGTACGTCGTACCTTCCGGCGCGTGATCGGTAAAGTGTGAGGTTAGAGCTGTGCCCGAGGGGTGTGGTGTACCCTCCAATGCGTGGTCGGTAAAGAGCAGAGGGTTTTGGTCCTCGTAGGTGTGTAGCACCTTCCGGCGCGTGATTGGTAAAGTGCTGAGGCTGGATTTATGCCCGAGGGGTGTGTCGTACCCTCCGGTGCGCGGTCGGTAAAGAGCAAAGGGTTGTGGTCCCCGTCAGGTGTGTGGCACCTTCCGGCGCGTGATCGGTAAAGTGCTGAGGCTTGTGGTTGTGGTTTGCGTGACTTTGATCACTTTTGTGTTGTTGTGTGCTTTAAGGTCGTCTTTACGGTGCCGGGTCTACATTACGGGTACAGGCGTTTAGATGGTTGGGGAAAGTAACAATTTTCGTGTGATAGTCAGGTTATTTGAGTTTGCGGATAGTAGTCCCCGGTGTTTTGTTTGTTGTTGGTGTTTCCGACATTTCTGCTAGTATGCCGTAGTCAGTTTGGTATCCGTGGTGGTGAGCGAACGCTCACCCCTAGCTGCTTTTCCTACAGGTACTGGTCGCGAGGCGGAGTAGGGGAACTCTCGAAGCTTGAAGAGCTGGGAGCGGGAGTCCGGGTTTTTGTGAGTTTAGCGACGTACGCTTTGGTTTTTGTCCGCTTGTTTTGGACGTATTTTAAGTTGTAAAATATTATTTTGATTAACTCAAAGTGGTGATTTTAAGCGGTTTATTAAAGTGTTGAAAATTATTTTATTGTTTCACCGTTCGCGTTCCGGGTTCGGTCCTACTGAATTCGGGGCGTGACACAGCCTATCTCTTCTTATTTTGTATTGAGGGACTCTCTAATCTCCACAACAAGGCACAAATCACGGGGAAAATTCATGTTATCTCGGCGCTAAGGGGGCCCGATCGTATCTCATATTTTTTCGCATATGACTGTTATATATTCTACCCAGCTGCTCCGGAAGAGACCACCAGGATTCTTACCCTCCTAACCTCTTTTGGAACTTTGTCAAGACAGATCTGAATTACCAAAAATCCTTTATCTTCTTCAGTACAAATACCATTACGGTGACCCATAAGGCGTGTCATATGACGCTCCAGATTAGGGAAGTATCAAAGGCCTCCTTGTAGCTTGGGGTTCCCAATATGATTGGGAGGCATATAACTTGTAGCATGCAGTATCTAACAAATAGGATAATCCGGAGGGTTTAATCGTGGGATGATAAATTGTTATCACCAACAAGAAGGGAGCTTACGATACGGTGTTTGCTCACATCTACACTGGTCTGAATTATGTTAGTTTTTAAGGTGCCGCGAAGCATAATGGACCGCATCCATATTGCACTAGCCATGTTCTGGTAACGGGATCATCTCTCAATGATAGACTGATTATCTGGCAGGACTAGGAAAGCAATGTTGTCCAAAACAGGATGGTGGAATGAGTTTTTTTTCACCTACAGGTGGTGAACCTTGAATTATTAGGCAAGCAGGCCTGGAATCTGTTGGGTCTCGGTGGAGAGTATGAACATACAATCGCAGTGGAAAATAACTCGAGACCATGTAAGCCATGAAACAACTAACAAAGTTAAGAACACAAGACAAAATTCAGCACATGTATTCCTTACCCATTTGTTCAAGAACACCGAGTAAGGAATGATCGGGCTTGAGTCTCCAAGACGCCTACACATCCAATTGAAAATCAAAGACACGTAGTTCTTCTTATGAGGACTCAAGAACATCAAAAATGGAGGAAAATATAGTGTTGGCCAAAATTTGGGAGATAGGGAGTTGTTCTTGCTCTTCTTTTTATGTGTTGGGTCTATTTTTGTTGAAAGGATGACTCTTAAGTCATCTTATCCCATCAATATAATAGAATAATAGGAAATATGAAAAGGATGGTGTAAAGCATGGTGTAAATAGGACAAGTATGATAGTAAGCATGGTGTAGAATGATGGGAGTTGGTGGTGAATCACCAACACCTTAATCCATTCTTTCTTAATTATAACTCAATTAATTAAGGCTTAATTATATTTCCATGAGCTTTTGATGGCATGGTCTTCCCATGGGCCTCGTGGGAGATGGCCAACGACCCATTCCCGACGTCTTTCGTGTCACTCATGCAGTTCGTATCAAAGCCAATCATGACTGTTATGGAAGCCCTGTTACGGAAAACGTTAGGCTCAGGTCAAACTCAATTGTTGGTTGCATATATAGCGATCACAAAGACTCATTGGTCTAAGGATACATGGCAAGCTATGACACTGAATACGTTCATGACTTTATCTATGGCACATATTCAGGGCGGGTCATCCAATATCATGTCTCACATGATATCTATGATCAGGCTCCAGAATTCCATTCCAATGACTTATAGAACGTAAGCCATAAAGAGCCATTTTTCATACTACTCACTTCTAGTGAAGCTTTGTTGACTAGGGACCCATCGAGTGTGATCTATCTCGATCTATGGTTCTATTCGCATGGTGGGAGTAGATCATAACACACATCGATATATTAATCCAACACATAAGTAATATAAAGCCGCTTTAATTTTATTACTAATGATGATATATACATTTGGGTGTTTACAATTGAACTATGGGTACTAAGACTAACAGAATCTCCTCCACCGTCCGGTATCTCTTGTAGTCGGGATGCTGAAAGCCCGATATTATCCGACCTCGGACTTTACCCAAGCAGGGGAGGGGCGCCAACCGATTTAACATGGCCGAGCATCTACGCATCTAAATCTTTGATTCTCTCGGTTCTATGAAGATCCATTGGCTCAAGTCGAGATACTATGATCTTTGATCAGCCTTGGCTATTAGGGTCGATCCTCATTATCTGCACTGCCTCTCCTAATCTTATAAATCACACGGTGGCAGGGCTACTAATTCTACCAACTAAACAATGGGATGCTTATTTGATTGGCCAACTATAATCCTCGGAAGATTGTGACGATATCCTCATTGTCCCCTTATCAACTACTCGGGCCTTGGATGAATTGTATTTGTTCTTTGATCTGAAAGGACATTACTTGGCCAAGGAAGGATATAAATACCTCAGTAAGGATAGGGCGCCCCTAGGTGGCTACGGGCCATCCCTGACAGGTGTGGACATTTAACAAATCCCTGTCCAACCTCGTCGCCACATCTTTTTTGTGGCGAGTTCTTACGGGATCTCTTCAAGTGGTAGACAATCTCCGTGGTCGATATGTTCCCACCCACCCTGTATGCCCCATGTGCTCCCGCCATGATGAGATGGCTTCCCATCTGTTCATCCATTGTGGGTTTGCGAAATGTTTTTGGTCCCTCTTTGAATGGGGCATTCACCTACTACCGCCCGAGACTTTCGAGAAAGGTTAAGAGTTTTATTACATCTGGAGTGTCCCTAGACCGAATGATGCTCATTCTCTCTTAGTTATGGGAGATTTGGAAGGATCAAAACTCTAAAGTTTGGCAAGAATGCTCTCCGACTGCATTAGGGGTTCGCTCTTCTATGTAGGCCCATGTCACATCTTGGACTCAAGCCAAAGCAAGTAAGACCTCGTGCCACCCGCCCCATAGCATTATCCACTCCAACAAATTCACCTTACCACCATCAGGGTGGACAATCATTAACGTAGACGGGGTAGTCTTTACGGATACTGATCAATCAGTATGAGGCCTCATCGCCAGGTCCTCCTCAAGAACGGTTTTGACAATAGGGAACATGATTCTGCCAGGTGTCTGGGAGGCACTCATGATAGAAACCCGAGCGACTGCTATAGGGCTGGAGTTTGCCAGGGTGCATGAGTGGACTAGGGGCACTGTTTGGTCAGATGTTCAAGTGGTGGTGAATATGGTCCACTTAAGGGCTCCATTTCTCTCCCCACTAGGTGCACTTATACAAGATATTCAAGCTATGCTCGCTCATGTAGAGAGTTATTCCCTCGTTTTCATTAAAAGAAAAATGCATAAGACCTCTCATTGTCTTGCCAGGGAGGTCGTTCATCCCCTATCATATTGTGGTCAAGTAGCCCCTTATTTTATGCAGTTTCCTATATTGTTCACTCTGATTAATAATAGTCATGGTTTTTACGCTAAAAAATAGACCAAATTCCGGGTGCATGTGTACATTTAGGTCTCAAGTCAAATTATCAAGGAGTACAAAGTAGAAACAAAACTTAGATTGATGACATATTAGGTTTCTGAAATCATATTATCAACAATGTTATAAGAAAAAAGAAGAAGTGTAGTAATTACATTTTATTCATGTGAAAGCTATGAACAAGATAGAGAAATTATACATTATTATTTTACAATCACTTAATTGAATGTAGTTTTGTGTGGGAGGAAGTGTATTATACAGTTATAGAGACTCACAAACACCTTCTCTTCCTTTCTTCAGACTTGTTCCCAATCCCAATCCTCTCTACTCATTTTCTAGTAAAAATTTCACTTTTGAACACTTAATATTCGATAATCAATCCTTCGAAGATTGTCTGAAAGAACTCTAAGGAAGGCATTGGAGGTTCTTGCCATACTCGTACATTTTGGAGCTTGAAGCAATGAGAGAAGTTGTTTTGTAGTAGCTCCTTAGTAAATGCTCTTCAAACTCAACATCACAATCGAATAAACTTGATGCCTGCTTTATTTCACCACTTGCAAAGTCTTTAATGACTGTGATTTGTGTAGGACTTATGAGTTTGTGTGGATTGATATAGAAATGGTAAGGGTGTTTTGGGACGTACCTGACCGATGAGCTTGATGAGTTCGATGTGTCCTAGGTTTGCGAGGTACCATGATGATTGTGCAAACATGAAATCACCTGCTAGTACCGCCACTCTTGTACCATACATATGGTGAAAGGTTTCTTCCAATAGAAAATTACAAGACCTTATCCAAATCAGAGAAATAATTAGGGGTAATCTCTATTTTTTTATCAACGAGGGTTTTATTCATCTGATCCAAAGTTTGGATCGAGAGAATGCTGCAGAGCAGCCGCATTACAAGAGATAAAGATGGCGTGATGAACAATACAATCAAAACCACGAATTGAAATGCAACTCTGGCTGGATTATTGAGCTCCCTGGAATCAATTCTCATTGGGAGTTTACTCAAAGAACCCTTCTCCTCTCAAGTCTTTCAACTCAAACCATTAATTTGGACATCCCTGACATCCCAAAGTGGATCAACAAGTCAGTAATATGCTCCACTGCCTTCAGTTTCAAGGTACCCCAAAACCCTAGAATTTTGGCCTGCCCCAAAAAATTGCCTCCCTTTCCTAGCCTTGCTGTTTAAATGATATTCCTACAAGGTGCTTCCTAGAAGAGAGGGGCATTAGGATCCCTATTCAGCAATGTCTCTACGCTTTCTGCAACATAGTTTTTGAAGATGTCAGGCACCTGCTCCTTCATTGCCACTGTGTATGGCTTCTATGGTGTAGGATCATGCAGTGGTGGTCTTTCTCCTGGGTAATTCCTGGCGATTTTGGTTCCTTAATGAGCTCTTGGATGGGGCTTTCTCCTCGGGCTGCATCTTGTTACTGGAAAGGAATCGCAGTCTTCACTCTATGGGTTTCTTGGCTTGCAAGGAACGATCTCCTCTTCAACCAAGTGATTGTTGATTGGGATGTGATCTTAAAAAATTTACAATTGAGCTCCTTCCAATTCCTCAAGGCTAGAGATGGGATCAAGTTAGGTTTCTCCATAACTGAATGGATTTGTGAACCTCTTGCCTGCATAAGAAAATCATCATCGAAAAAGCCTCAGTCGCTCCTGCATTCGTGACTTCTGGGTTTTGTAAGTTCATTTGCTCTCCATTTATTTTCTAATGCTTGCATTTTCAATTCCTTGTAATTGATCTCTTAGGATCTTTTCATTGTATCCCTGCAATCAGGCTGCAATTGCAGCATCCGTAGTTCCCTTTCCTTGGGGCTGCAGGATTATAAAAAAACCTCGCTGATAAAAAAAGGAAATGAAAAAACAAGATGATTAGAACTGTGGACATGAATATGCAACAATAACAGGCAAATGAACGAGTTCTGAGGATCTGCAGAATCACGAAGCAGCAACAACAGTCAACCTGATCGAAGAGGCTCAACTGAAGCAAGCAATTGGATCCCTGATCCATTCAGTGACTGAAAAGTTAACTAGGAGACCCTCCTTTTCCTTGAGAGATTGGAAAGAGTTCATCTAAATCTTCCTGAGAGTTAGGCTCTAATCCACAGCCTCAGAATTGAAAACAAAATTGTTTCTTGCAAGATAAGATTCCCAAAGAGTGATGCATGCAATCCCTTTCTAGTACTTAAAAGCAAATCTAGGCACAAGACCTTTCCAAAAGAAAAAGAGGGAGCCAAACTCACAAGGCATGACCCAGGAATGAGACCACCAGTTAAGGACATTACACCAAAGTTTCCAGACCAGATGACAGTAGAGAAGAAGATGAATTGCATCCTCAAAACAAATGTTGCAGAAAGCACAAAGAGATTGTTGAATGGGGATCCTGATTCCTCTCTCCTTTAGAAAAAACCATGGTGGGATAGCATTCAAGCAATAGAGCCAGGTGAAAGAAGCAATTTTAGGAGGCAGGCCAAAGTCCCAAAGGACTAAATCCCATGGTTTGATGGTGTCTTGGGGCACAAGGCAGTGAAAGAAGCTGCTTACAGAGAAACCATCTTTGTTGCAGATCCATTTTGGAGTGTCTTTGATCCCCATATTTGTGAAAGAACAAGAGAGGCTTGACAAGAGTGAGGATTTCTGAGTGATATCCCAATCCGAGATATTCCCAGACAAGTCAACACTCCAACCAGAACCGTCCCAGAACTCAATGATTTTACCTTTCTTATTTGTTGATAAAGAGTAGAGCCTTCCATAAACATCCTTCAGAGGCAAGGAACCAATCCAAGTATCAGACCAGAAGCTTATTCTACAACCATTACCAAGAGACCAACGGATCCCAGAATGGCCAAGGAAAGAGCTGAATAAAGGATCGGATGAGATATTTTTGATATGACCAAGCCAAGAAGATTTATCAAGGTTCACATCAGTGAGGAGATTCCAATCATCAGGGCTCCAACCATACTTCGCACAAAGGACTAGCTTCCAAAGGGAATCAGACTCAACACAGAATCTCCACCACCATTTAGATAGAAGAGCTTCATTCATCTTTGACAGAGACCTCACACCAAGCCCTCATTCTTCTTTAGAAACACACAGTCTCCCACTTGACCTTATGAATTGATTTCTTGGAAGCACTACAACCCCAAAGGAAGGACCTTTGCCATCTCTTAAGCTTGTTAATGACCCCAACATGAGCTTTCATGAGTGACATATAAAACAATGGGAGGGCATTTAGAGTGGATTTGATTAGGGTCAGCCACCCACCAAAACTTAGATGTTTGGCTGCCAAAGATTTAACTTTCTTTTGCATTTAGAAACAATTGGATCCCAGGTTTTGATCCTTCTAGGATTGGCACCCAAGTTAAATCCCAGATATGATGTAGGAAGGGAGCAAATTGAACAACCCAAGATTTCAGCTACCATCTCATCAATGAGTTCTGAGGGGTTCAAGACAGAAGAGCTGGATTTAGAGAAATTGATCTTTAACCCATAACATAATTCAAAGCTGATCAGGGCTAGTTTCAACTTTCTCAATTCAGAAGGGCCACCTTTGATGAACATGATTGTGTCATCAGCAAATTGAAGGTGAGAGATTTCAGATTTATTGGAACCAAATTTATACCCAGCAAATTTCCCATCTTTGATCCCTGAATAAATTACTTGATGTAGACCCTCACCTACAATAGCAAACAGGAGGGGGGACAGAGGGTAGCCTTGTCTTATGCTTCTCCCCATTTTGAATTCATCAGTTTGGGATCCATTGATAAGAACTGAGATATGGGCTTGGAAACAACTTTTCATCCAAAGCCTCCAATTCTTAGAAAAACCCATCACTAAGAAGCAGTGATCAAGGTAATCATAACTGAGAGAGTCAAAAGCTTTCTCAAAATCTAATTTTATAATTGTGATCTTCTCCTTGGATTTTTTTTATGGAATGTACAAGCTCAGTGGCAATAAGTACTCCATCAAGAATTTGTCTTCCTTGGATGAAGCATGACTGAGTGTCACTGACAATGTTGTTGATGTCCTCTTTGAGTCTACTAGACAGAACTTTGGAGAGAATTTTGTATGAACCATATACAAGGCTTATGGGTCTGAATTCAGAGAACTGAGTGGGATGATCAACCTTAGGGATAAGAGCAAGGAGAGTAGCATTATTCCCTTTCCCAATAGTGTTGTGAGTGTGGAAGGCATGCGTGCCATTCATGAAATCCACCTTGATAATACCCTAGCATATTTGAAAAAAATTCAGAGTAAAACCATCTGCTCCAGGAGCCTTAGACCCATTGCAACTGTTGATTGCACATAGAACTTCTTCCTCAGAAAAAAATAGATTCAAGGATGGAGGCTTGAGTGACTGATAACTTCATAAAAGGAAGGCTAGGCAACCCCCATAATTCATGTTCATGAGCCCTGAAATGCTTGCTAAAGAATTCTGAGGCTTTCAACTTGATCTGGTGGGGATCGGTATAAGAGACCCCCATCCACTTTAATTTCCACAATTGAGTTCTTTGAAGCTCAATAGTTAGAGCATTTGTCTCCATCTTTCAGCCAAAGAAATCTAGCTTTCTGCCTCCAGAGGGAAGCTGATCTCTTAGTTTTTTGTATAAGAAGAGCACCAGTAAGGGACCTTAGGGAGATTTCAGATTCAGAGAGAGACCTTGCTTCAGATAAGAGGTCTAATCTTTCAATCTCCATCTTTAAATCATTACAATCTTTATCCAGGTGACCAAAGACTGACAGATTCCAATCTTTTAGGATGGGTTTAAGGGCCCTTAATTTCTGCCAAAGGATGTAGCTTAGGGCACTAGAGAATGAGAAAGAGTCCCAAGATTCTTTGATTAGAGGAATAAATCTATCATCCTCCAACCAGGCAGTGATGAACTTGAAATGCTTTGGCCCCCAATCCACACATTCAGTTTTGAGCTGAATATGCCTATGATTTGAGAAGCCTCTTGGGTAATTGAACTGTGATAAACTCCCAAAACAAGACATGTCATCTGCATTTATCAAAAATCTGTCAAGTTTAGAAAGCTTTTGATTAGGGCCATACCAGGTGAAGTCTTCTCCTTGCATAGGCGGATCAATGAGAGCATTCTGATCCAGGAATTCCTCAAAGAGATTTATATCAGCAAGGTTGACTTGAGCCCCACGTTTCTCAGAAGGAGATAAAACTGAGTTGAAATCCCCACCAGCAATGATAGGGCCCGAGGTCCCAATAATTTCCTTTTCAATATCCTTCCAACGAGAAGTGTTAGCAGCGCCCAAACAAGGAGTATAGATGTTTAGGAGACAAATTGGGATTGAATTGTAAATGAGAGAGCCCCACCAATAGATTACATTCTTGGTAGGGAGAGATCTCCCCATTTTGAAGATGTTGCTTCTCCAACAAGTAATAATGCCACCAGACAGGCCAGAAGATGGAGTATGAATAATGCACCAATCTGAACCCAAACCACAAGAACTCAGAAAGTCCATGGGGATAGTTTTCAGCTTAGATTCCTGGATGAACAAGATGGAAGGTCTTCTTCTGGCAATCTCATTTCTCAACAATTTTCTCTTCTGAGTAGAAGAGATACCTCTCACATTCCATGAGAGGATAGAGAGATTCATATGAGTAACTATTCAGTGGCAACAATGCCACTTGGAGGAACTGTTTTGTCAACAAGTCCTTTGGGAGGGGGCTCCTTGATTTCGTTTTCAGACTGTCAATGGCCGATTACCTCATTCTCAGAGAGGAGATAAGCCTGCAAGAGTTTTTCTCTTCCTTTGGTTTTGAAACCGAATTCGTTGTAGGTTTGTAGAGCCTCAGAGAATCGCTGACTTTGAGACCAAAAGTTTGCTTGGTGATTGCTTTGTCCAAAGCAAAGGACCCTTTGGTTTTACCTCCTTTCTTTTTTCTTTTTGGCGGCTTTGTTGCTGCTGAAACTGTGGCCTCCGAATCAATTGAGTGAGAGAGTGTGCTAGCATTCTCCAATGCAATAACTTCTCTAGGTTCAGAAGAGTTATTAACCAAGGTAGTACCATCACCAGATGCATTCTCCTTTTTAGATACATTCTTCTTTTCTGCATTTAATGACTCTCTTGCATTGTTTTTTGTATTTGCCTCTTTGCTGGCTGTATCCATTAATGTTTTTGAAGCGATCAAGGAGCTTGACTCATCAGATCCCTCCTTCCCTAAGTTCAACTCCTCTGACTGTGAGTCTGATTTGAATTCCGGCGAGCCAACTGCTTTTGCCTACGGAGGGATTAGGTAACCTTCAATTTCAGAAACAAAGACCCTGAAAGCGTCTTTCTCCAGCGAGAAAGAGATTTCTTCAGAGATACTTTGGAATGAATGAGCAAGAATTAGAACAAAGGCTTTTTGGAAGGCAGTCGGGGTGAACCATGAGAGTGGTTCCAAATCTACCAGCTATCAATTCAAGGTTGTCCTTTGTCCAGTCATGAACTGGAATGCCACGGATATAAAGCCAAGTGTAGTAGCCCCCCTTGGATAAGCACTCATCATTGCCATGAACCATTGTGATCCAGGAAGATAACCATTCTCAATCTTTCTCAATAATCTTTCTTTCAAAATCTTGATCAGGGCAGTTTATCATCATCAATCTATTCCCCAAGTCTCCGATCTCAATATCGAATACACTAGCCGTCCCCAATTCATTTTGAATAATCTCAGCATTTTCAAACTATTACTTATCCCCATCCATGCCTTCTACGCCAAGGCATCCAATGTCGGATCAATCTGGCCCGCTACATGAGTTTTACACTCCGATGCGGTTCTTTTCTTTTGAAGTTGAATATGCAGATCTTCTCTTGAGTCCAGTTCGACTTCCTTGTTGCTGATAGGCGCCCTGAGAAATCTTTCTTTGGCCTGAGCCGCAAAGAGGGTCGAGCCTATGAGCTTTGAGCCATCGATTCTTCCCAAGACATCCCTTAGAATTACTCCATCCTGAAAGGTCACGAAGCATAAAGCTTTACCCTTCCTGTTTGGAGCACGAGGGAATTGAATTTCATCAATTGCTCTAAATTGATTAAAGAAACCAGACAGGTCATCTTTGGGGTAGTTCACAAGTAGATCTCTAACATAAATCTTCCATGGATGTGTGAAAGTTTTGACTCTTTTGCTCGGTTGAGGGCCTAGGGGTTCCTCCGAGGAACATTGCTCATCATCGGCCCTGAACTCGCCTTCTTCACGACCATCATCTCGAGCATCGTCTCAAGTCGTCTCGGCCAAGGATTTTTAGTGCTGTGATGAACCAGGAAATGGAGACCAGGCCTTCTTGCCATTAACAAACCTAGTTTTCCCATTTGGTGACCAGCCAAGCTTCACCGGAGAGGCGCCCAATAGTCTGAGTTCCTCGTCGGAATATTTTGCTCTAGAGAGCGTTTTGCGAGTCATTTTTCTGTTGCTGTTTGGGGGGTAATCTCATTAAGTTACCTTTAATATGCACATCTCTCAATCAACTATCCAGTTTAAAAAGTTTTTGAGAACCGAAGATTTTTAGTTTCAATTCCGTCAACTCTGGATATGAAATGACAAAAATATCCTTTTTTAGTTTATTTCTTCATGAAGGTGAGAAATAACAAAAATTCCCTTCAAAATTACAAGGGCAAAATCTTCTCAGAGTATACAAAAGAAAATATTTCTAAATTTTGTTACTTTTAAGGGGTATTTTCAACTTTCCCTTTAATTCTTAATGGTATTATTGACAGTGCAAAATAAGAACAGTTCACAGTACCAACATGCAAAAAGTGCAAACCACACTGTTGATTTTTCCAATTACCCCAATAATAAAAGGGCATATACTTCAAGTGCAATAGCCAGATATGCTCATAGCAACATCACATATCAGTTAAGCTCAATT